>CM057380.1:78395000-78720000 GCA_030015415.1 Cynopterus sphinx | reverse complement strand
ATCTAATAATATCAAATGAAAGCTTTGTTAGAATGCTACCTGAGTCATACTCCAAGTTTCAGAAATTGCTAGCTGTGCAAGCCATGGAGCTATGGAAGACACTTCTCTGGATCTCAGTTCACAAATTTAGTTTTGACTAAACTTACAGACTCTCTCTCTCTCTCTCTCTCTCTCTCTCTCTATATATATATATATATATATATATATATATATATATATATATATATATATATATGTGTGTGTGTGTGTGTGTGTGTGTGTGTGTGTATACTATATATTATTATATTATATTACATTACATTATATTATATTCACATGTCCACAAATAATTCTTATTCACATACAAAGTAGGAGAACTCAACCATTATGTTTATAACTCTGATATCACATTTAAACACTATATAACTTTGGGCAACTGACATGAGTGTCTCAGCTTCCTTATTAAGAAAATGGAATAATAAGAATAGTCACTTCATAATGTGATGAGGATAAATGAAATATAGAGACCTTCACAGAGTGCCTGGCACACATAATCATTTCAAAAATGTTATCTATTATTGTATTATGATTACATATAATTCTAAAACAGTATATAGACTGTATATGCACATATACATGTGAGGTATATGTATGTTCACAAAAATGTCTAAAGAAATAAATATATCTATAGTTCTCTTTAACGTGTGTATAAACATGTATTACTTTAAAAATATTTAATAGTTTTGAACTTTATAAAATCATTTCCCACAAAATTTGTATGTGTAGATATAAAGCTCAAAAAGAGAATTTCTAGCTCTCAATAATTCTCACAGAGGGGAAAAAAGATTCTTTTCATGACTGTAAAAATATAAGTACTTTTAGACAAGTGTGTACTAGAGTCGATAATCCACTTTCCTCTCCTACCATTGCACTGACAGCATTATGAACCAGAAAATTGTTTGAGCAGCCACAGATAAGGAATTACAAATCTAGAGGTTCAAGAGTCCTATAAAGCCAATGTATGGTTAATTTGCATGATTTAGTTGCCTCCCAGATTTTTCCAATATATTTCAATGGCTTGAAACTCTGAAAACCTGAAAGCAAATAAAAGGTTTTCTATAGGCTGCCTGATTTCTTGCTGACTCAGCTGTCTGAAAGCAAAGCCAATTACTATGGCTTGCATTTCCTTGTGCAGAAACTGGAACATATTCATTGTTAAATAGAGCCATTAAATATTTAGGAGAGGGAGAAAGTTTTATGAATTGAGATGATAACAATGAAAAACTACCTATGGATATTTTTCTCTTAAACACAAGAAAACACTTTTCTAAGAGTAACTTGAAAAATCTCAAGCATAAAATGTGACTTGATTTAATATCAATTCAAAGGGCCTTTTAAATGTTGATTTTTAGGTTGGCATATATGTGTGTGTGTGTGTGTGTGTGTGTGTGTGTGTGTGTGTGTGTGTGTGTGTGTGTATAGCCTCTGGTATAAAGCTAAATTTTATCCACAGAATAATAAAAGTACCAATATGGTCTCCTGAACAAAGAACTAGCCGAAGAATTGGAATTCTATTTTTGGCCTCACTGGTGACTTGCTCAGTGACCTTGGACATATCACTTAAATGGCTTTGTGCCTCAAAGTTCCCAGCTGTAATATAGAGATTATAATGCCTGTCCCTACTTCATAGAACTGTAGAACTATTTCAGTTGAGTACGTTTAAAACCCCAAAGGCTTTTGAAACTTTCAGAAATAACTGTTAAATTCAAACAAGTCTCTATTTTATTAATTTCTTTTTACAGTTTGATTTGATTTTTCTATAGTCTTTAATAATCCTTTTCCTGCTAAAATAAATCACCGGGATAAAATTAATAGGTAATTTGCATTGGATATTAAGGAACATTTCTAACAGTGAAGGAAAATTAAGAGTACACTACTGAGATCAACTGATAAAATTTCTACTCCTTGACATATATAACTCATGATTCAAAAGAAAATTGTGTGATGATCATGTAACTTAGAACTTTTTACTAATCTATAATTGGCATTTTTTTTATTCTGAGTGTCCTTATAATTTCTCTGTGATTTCTTTTGATCAAGATTATTTCATAATGTCTCTACAAATGCCATCTGATTAGCCATCTCCATCTCTTCAAATCCAGAAGACCCATTAAAGTCCCTCACAAATGCCATGTCCTCCTAGGTTGTTTCTCTCTGTGTAACAATATTTGTCATCCAGTAAGGAGTTCTGAGTAGTTAGAGGACTAAGTAAAAAGAAGGGCTCCTTTTTGATCTTTGTGCTCTTCTATTATTTTGAACTATATATACACGTATTATTTATTCAAAATTAATTCTTTTTTTCAGTCATATTTTTCAGCTTTCAAACTAGAACTTCATACTCCAACCACACACATATCTTGTGTGCTCTTCTTTTATACTTCTCAGAATCATGGACTTGTATACTATCTTACAAAATCTTCAAATTAAAGTACACTTAACATTTCTCACCTACAAGTGTAATGGCCTCAAACCAATCATTCATCTTCCTTTAATAACCCTCAGTCTCTTTTGTGCCACATTTTTAAACATATTTGTGCTTTTTATTGTTGACTTTGCTGCTCAAGATGATCTCCAAGTGTAATGCTGAAGTGCCTTCTAGTGTTCCTAAGTGCAAAAGCCTATGATGTGCCTTACAAAGAAAATATATGTGTTAGATAAGCTGCATTCAGGTGAGAGTTACAGTGTTATTTGCCATGAGATCAAAGCTAATTACTCAACAATATGCATTAAATAAAGTGTCTTTAAACAGAAATACATGAAATAAGATTATATATTAATCTGTTAAGAAAAAGTCTGATCATCAGAGGGTCTCAGTGATCTAATCTTATATTTTTTCCTAGAAGCAATAGTTCTGTATTCACTATTACATGGTTTGTGGTGACTTTCTAGAACATAATTCTCTGTCAATAATAAGAATTAAATATTTATCTATTTTATTTATTTCCAAACACTGCCTTTGGCTATATATATATATCTTTTTTTTTATTATTTCCATCTTAATTTTCCACAATAGCATGTTTCTTATAAGCATTTCTAACTTTCTCAACATTGTAATTAGTGACAAAAATGGCCAAGTTTAAAGCTTCAATATCATATTAATTTTGATGCTCACCTCTTTCTTTCCCTTAAAAATAGCCAGATAACTAACCCAAAAAGTGGGAGTGTGGCTGCAACTCTGTTACTCTTCTCACTATGGTGGGTTCCTTCTTTTGCACTCAAGTGAAAAGGAACATGTGGTTTATTCTTCTGGGAGTTTCTGCTCTTGCTAAGACTAACAGGCCATTAATGCTCTCTGTGTGGCAGGCATCCAAATGCTAGTTCTTCATTTACACCCCGTCTACACTCTTCATGTGATTATATCAATGCTCTAGAAAAACTTGAATAACTTCTTCAGTAGCTGTCATGTCTTTCTTGCTTTAAACATGTCATTCTTTCTTTGTGATATATGTAATCTTCTATTATTTATTTTTTAATAGCTACCATAGTAATCATTAGTGTTATTTTCAAATATCTGCTTTTCCTCTTTCTAGGAAATAGTGATATTGTTTACCGCAGGAATTGTATTAAATAATGTGACTTTTTAAAGGAGTAGATACCTCTAAGAAATAGAATCTACTTTGCCATCTTGCTTTCCCACTGCTACAGCAGCTCACATCTCTGCAGATGGTAGAGTATCCATCAAATTACATTCTCGAGAGACTACAATGTATAAACGAAACCCCAGTTCATGGTATCAAAAGTAGAGTACTACTTTAAAAATAAATTATATGTCATTGGCTTATAAATTTAGCATATTGTAAAATAGAACTTTTATCAATACTTAAAAAATGCATTGGTGAACTATTTTATAGAATTTTAAAAAATAAAGTAGATGAAAGATTGGGTATCTAAAATATTTTTAGATCTAAAGATTAGGAAACAAATATTGGTAATGTGTTTCAGTTGCTGGTGATTTATTTAAGAAACATATTAAAACAAAGAGACACCCTCAGAAAATATAGCCAGTTGCTTGTAAGAATAAAAGAGAAAAAAGAAAGATTTTAGAAATTTGGGACTTCAAATGTTGAAAAATTGACTGAATTAGGACCCCAGGATGAAGAGATAAAATTGAGAAGACATTTTTTTGAGTGCTTTATCTTTTATTTATTTTAGTTTCAAGTATATAGTAGATTGGTTAGACATTTACTAACTTTATAAAATAATTCCCCTAATTAATCCTTCTCTGATTTGCCACCTAGACAATATATGAATGCTAACTGTATTCTCTATGCTATTCTTCCCATCCTGGTGACCATCTATCAACTACTAATTTGTACTTCTTTAACCTTTCACCACTTTCTCCAAATTCCCCAAACCCCCTCTCCTCAATCCATCACCAAGTTGTCCACTATATTTGTGAGTCTATCTTTGATTAGTTTGATCCTTTTGTTCCTTAGATTCCATGTGTAAGTGAAATCATATGGTATTTATCTTTCCCTGTCTGACTTGTTTCACTCTGCATAATAACCTCTAGTTCATCCATGTCATTGCAAATGGTTGGATTTCATTTTGTTTAATGGCTGAATAATATTCAATTGTTTATATGAACCATAACTTCTTTATGCAATTGTCCATTGATGGGCTTTTAGGTCAATTCCATACATTGGCTAGTGTATTGCCATGAATATCAGGGTGCATAGATCTTTACAAATTATTGTTTGATATTGTTTGTTAAATACCCAAAAGTGCAATTGCTGGGTCTAAAGGTATTTTCAATTTTAATTTTTTGAGAAACCTCCAGACTTTTTCTATGGTCTGTACCAATTTGCAATCACACCAATAATGTATGAGGCTTCCCTTTTCTCCATATTCTCACCAACACATTGTTCTTTGATTTATTGATGATAGTTATTCTGAGAGATGTCAGATGATATCTCATTGTTGTTTTACTTTGTATCTCTCTGATGATTAGCAACCTTGAGCATCTTTTCATATGTCTATTAGCCATCTGTATTTCCTCTTTGGAGAAATATCTGTGCAGGTCTTCTGCCCATTTTTAATTTGAATTTTTGTTTGTTTGTTTGTTTTTGTTTTTTGCTGTTGAGTTGTATGAGTTTTTTATATATTTTGGATATCAACCCTTTATCAGATGTATTGTTAGCAAATATCTTCTCCCAATTAGACTGTTGTCTTTATGTTTTGAGAATGGTTTTCTTTGCTGTACAAAACATTTTAAATTTGATGTAGTCCCATTTGTTTATTTATTTTTTCTTTTTTTCTCTTGTTTGGAAACATATATCTGAAAAGAAATTCATGTTAGTAATATTAGAGAGTTTACTACCCATGTTTTCTCCTACAAGTTTTATGGTTTTGGGTCTTACACTTAAGTCTTTAATTCATTTGAGTCTATTCTTGTAAACAGTGTAAGAAGGTGGTCGAGTTTCTTTTTATTTTCAAGTATCTGTCCAATTTTCCCAGCACCATTTGTTGAAAAGACTGTTTTTTACCTCATTGTATATTCTTGCCTCCTTTGTCATATATTGAGTGTAGTATGTGTGAATTTATTTTTGGGCTCTCTATTCAGTTCCCTTGATCAATGTATCTGTTTTTATGTCAATACCATGCTGTTTTGATTACTGTAGACTTGTAGTATAGAATGATATCAGGTAGTGTAAAACCTCCAAATTTCTTCTTCTTAAGATTGCCATGGCTATTCAGGGTCTTTTAAGGTTCCATATAAATTTTAGGTTATAAGTTCTAGCTCTGTGAAAAATACCATTGATATTTTGATAGGGCTTGCATTGAATCTATAGATTGCTTTGGGTAGAATGGCCATTTTAATGATGTTGATTCTTCTTACACTTGAGCATGGCATATGCTTCCATTCATTTGTATCTTCTTCAATTCCTTTTTTCAATGACTTATAATTTTCTGAAACAAGTCTTTCACCTCCTTGGTTAATTTGATTTCCAGATAGTTTATACCTTTTGATGCAACCATAAATAAATTTTTTTTCTTAATTTCTCTTTTGTAAAGTTCATCATTGGTGTTTAAAAATGCCATTGACTTCTGAAGATTTTTTTTGTAACTTGCTGCCTTACTGAATTCGTTGATCAGTTCTACCATTTTTTTGGTGGAATCTTTAGGGTTCTCTATATATAGTATCATGTCATTGGCAAATAACAAGAGTTTACTCGTTTCCAAATAGAATGCCCCTTATTTCTCTTTCTTGTCATTTCTGTGGCTAAGACTTCTAATACAATGTTGAAGAGAAGTGGTAAAAGTGAGTATCCTTGTCTTGTTCCTAATGTTAAGGAAAATTCTTTTAGCATTTTCCTTTCAGTATGATATTAGCTGTAGGTTTATCATATATGGCCTCTATTATGTTGAGGTATATTTCCTCTATTCCTACATTGCTGAGAGTTTTTATCATAAATAAATGCTGGATTTGTCAAACACTTTTTCTGCATCTATTGATATAATCATATGGTTTTTATCTTTTGATTAGTTAATGAGGTATATCACAATAATTGATGTGCAGATATCATACAAACCTTGCATCCCAGGAATAAATCCAACTTGATCATGGGGTATGATATATTTAACATATTGCTAAACTCGTTTGCTAATATTTTGTTGAAGATTTTTGCATCACTGTTCATAAGAGATATTGGCCTATAGTTTTCTTATTTATTTATTTGTTTGTTTGCTTGCTTTTGTAATGTCTTTGCCTGGTTTTGGAATCAAGGTAATGGTGGTCACATATAAAGAGTTAGGGAACTTTCCCTTTTGAAGTTTTTGAAATAGTTTGAGAAGAATGAGTGATAATTATTTGAATGTTTGGTAAAATTCGTCTATGAAGCCATATGGTCCAGGACTCTTCTTTTTTGGGAGATTTTTGATTACTAATTCTATTTCATTGGTGATAACTGGTTGGTTCAGATTTTCAGTTTCTTCTTGACTCAGTCTTGGGAGGTTGTATGTTTCTAGGAGCATGTCCATTTATGCCAGATTGTTAAATTCCTTGGCATATAACTGCCCGTAATATTTTCGTATGATCCTTTGTATTTCTTTGGAGTCCATAGTTATTTTTTCTTTTTAATTTCTGATTTTATTTATTCAAGTCTTCTCTATTATTTCCTTGATATGTCTGGCTAAGGCTCTATCAATTTTGTGTATCTTTTCAAAGAACCAGCTCTTGCTTTCATTTATCTTTTATATTGTTTTTCTAGAATCTATTTCATTTATTTCTGCTCTGATCTTTATTATTTCCTTCCTTCTATTCATTTTTGGGCTTTGTTAGCTGTTTTCTTTTTTTTTATCTTAGTTCTTTTAAGTGTAAGGTTAAATTGTTTATTTGAGCTTTTTCTTGGTTCTTAGGGTAGGCCTATATTGCTATGAATTTCCCTCTTAGGACTGCTCTCGCTGTGTCACATAGATTTTTGAGTCATTGTTTTTCATTTTCATTTGTCTCTATTTATCTTATGATTTCTTTCTTGATCTCATTAATAGCACATTCATTGTTTAGTAGCATGTTATTTAGCCTCCATGTGTTTGTGTATTTTCCAGTTTTTCTTTTCTTATAGTTGATTTTTGGTTTCCTATCATTGTGATTGGAGAAGATAGCTGATATGACTTCAATCTTCTTAAATTTATTGAGACTTGTTTTGTGTCCTAACATGTGGTTTATACTAGCAAACGTTCCATATGCACTTGAGAAGAATGTATGTTTTGCCATTTTGGAGTAAAATGCTCTGAAAGTATCTATTAAATCCATCTGGATTAGTGTGGCTTTTAGGTCCAGTGTTTTCTTGTTGATTCTTTGGCTGGAAAATCTGTCCATGTCAATGGGATGTTAAAGTCTACTGCTATGAGTGTATTCCTGTTAATATATCCTTTTATGTCAGTCAGTAATTGCTTTATGTATGTAGGTGCTCCTATACTGGCAGTATATATGTTTACTATGTTTACTAGGGTTATGCCCTCTTGATTTATTGATCCCTTTATCATTATGTAATGCCTTTTTTGTTTTCTCTTACTATAGACTTTGTTTTACAGTCTATTTTATCTGATACAAGTATTGTTACCCTGACTTTTTTTTTTTTCATTTCCATTTGCATTTCATTACTTTTCATCTGTGAATGTCATTTGATCTGAAATGGTTCTTTTGCAAACAGCATATGCATGGATCTTGTTTTCTTATACATTCGGCTACCTTATGTCTTTTGATTGGAGCACTAAATCTATTTATATTTAAAGTGATTACTGATAGATACCTAGTTACTGCCATTTTATTATTCATATCTGTTATTTCTATTTTTTTTTACACTTTCTCTTTTTACAGAAGTCCCTTTAACATTTCTTATAATACTGGTTTGTTGGTGATGAATTTCTTAAAATTTTTTCTGTCTGGGAAACTCTTTATCTCACCTTCCATTTTAATCAAAAGCCTTGCTGAGTAGAGTATTTGTTATAGATTCTTGTTTTCATAACTTTGAATATTTCTTGCCAGTACCTTCTGGCCTGCAAAATTTCCATTGAAAAATGAGCAGACATTCTTATGGAGGTACCCTTGTAAGTAACTAGCTGCCTTTCTATTGCTGCTTTTAAGATTCTCTCTGTGATTATGATGTGTCTTGGTCTGGGTCTGTTTGAATTCCTCTTGTTTGAGACTCTGTGCTTCCTGAACTTGAATGTCTAATTCCTTTGCCAAGTTAGAAAGTTTTTTGTGTTTGTTTTTTAAACTGATTCTCAGTCCCTTGCTCTCTCTCATCCCCTTTTGGTCCTTCAATGACCTGGATATTGTTACACTTCATGTTGTTCCCAAAAGTCAAACTATCCTCATTTTTTAAAATTATTTTTTTTTCTTTTCGTTTTTCTGATTCTGCTATCTTGTTTTTCATTTCACTGATTTGATCTTATGCTTTGTCCAAACTACTATTGAACCCTTTTAGTTTATTCTTCATTTCAGTTATTTTATTCTTCATTTCTGTCTAGCTCTCTTTTATGGTTTCTATGCCCCTTTTTTTAGACTTATTATCTCTCTGTTTATGTTCTCATTGCGCTTATCCATCCTCCCCATAAGTTTATTGAGCATTCTTATAACCATTGTTTTGAACTCTGTTTATGGTAGGTTGCTTCCCTCCATTTCATTTAACTTATTTTCTGTAGATTTTTTTCTGTTGTTTCATTTGTGGCTTATTTCTTTGTTTTCTCATTTTACATACTCTCTGTGTTAGTTTATATGTGTCAGGAATATTTATTTTATCTCTCAGCCTTGGCCAGATGGCCTACTGTGTCCTGTGTGGCCCAGTGGTGCCCTCTCTCTGATCTCCTATGTTGTGGGCTCTGGACATGATCTTTATGTGGGTTGCATGTGATCTGTTGTCCCCAAACCTTTATTGTTGTTAGTACATCAGTGAATAGGATTAACATTCAAGTTGACTAATTATGGGAATAGTTGCTACGTGGCAGCTGACCTGACCCCACTGAATGGGATTTGCCCTAGCAGGTTTGTGTACTTGTTGCAACCATCCTTTGTGCATACAACTAATGGGACTAGTCAGGACTTGCTATGTTGGGTTCTGGTGCCAGCCTCTGGTGCCAGACTCTGTATATAGGGCTGGTTTTGTGGCCCCATGAGAGGGGCTCGCTCATAGGCTAAGGTCAACCTATACGTTTGATTGCTCAGGGCTACCAGATGGAAACTACAAAGAGATCTGCAGATGGTTGTTGCCTATGCTGGATCTATAGGTAAGTGAAAGAGACAATACAGTAGGCAGCAGTCAGTTATTCCCCATCCCTGACCTATGGTAATTTAGCCGAGGGACCAGTGCTCCTCAAGGCCTGTTAATTGCCTGTAAGTCTCTGAAACTGGAAGAGTCTCTGAGTGATATGCATTTTGGGTAGCACAGGGTACCTGAGAGTCTCCTAAATCTATTGAGTACATTTCCCCCTGCCATTGAAGTGTCAGTTTACAAGGCAGTGCTTACTCTGTGGCAGTTTCCTATCATAGGAAGGTCAGCTGCTGCCCACCTTGGTCCTGACTATACCACCCCAGGGCAGCAGGAGCTGCCTATCAATGTGCAGTGGACACTTTGTGTATTGGATAGGGCAAGAGCTCAAAAGGGAGTCAAGGGCCATCAGGCCAGTACAGACCCCTGTGATCCCCTCAACAGATATTACAGCTCATACAGGCAGCAGTGATCTGCCCACAGCAGTTTTCCTCGAAATGCACTCACTGTGTGAGCCAAGGCCTGTTACCTGTGCAGATTGCACAACCCCAAAGCCATGTGGGATATGAGAAACCTGCCTGTCAATAGGCTGCAGATACTTTGTGGCTTGGGTGAAGTGGGATCTCAGGGAAACAAGTGCTGTCAGGATAATACAGCCTCAGTTTTGCTGCAACTTCTGTGGCTGGGCATTCTCACTGTAGTCACAGATCACAGTGAGACCAGCTGCTGTCTGGGGTGGTCCCACAGACCCCTGCACTTCCCCAAAGCAATATTGTAACTCCTTCAGGCATCAGAGGTCTGCTTGCCACTTATTTCTGTGTAGTTCCAGCTCAGTGCTAGCCAGTTTGTTGCCTGTGTGGATTGGGAGATCAGGGAAGGATAGGGGCAGGGCTGTGGCATTTCACATAAATTGCCACCTGGGGCAATTTGTGATTAGGGTGGGGCAGGATCTGAGAGAGACAATGACAGTCATATTAATACACCCTCCATCCTGCTGAAACTTTGTTAACACTTCATGCTCTCATGTAAGTCGCAGATCACAGCAAGACCAGCTGCTATCTGGGATGGGCCCACTGATCCCAGAGATCTGCTAAGTCTGTGTTGGCAGCAGTGATCTGCCTAACTCTATCTTAGAAATGTGATTTACAGGACTGGCAGCCAGCTGGGAATGGATAGGTGGGATCCCAGTGCTGGCTGCAGGCTTAGGATGTTTGATCCTGAATGGGTGCAGGGCCTGGCAGCCATCCAGCAACAAAAGCCCCTGGACAATCTGCAGATTGTGTGGGGCTGGCTGATCCCCTCAGGCCAGAGCTTCTTGATGGCTCTGTTGGAGGAGTCTGCGTGGTCAAGCTGTTTCATTCTGTAGATTGCCAGGTAAGGAGGCCAGAGTAAGGCACAATGGTGGCTGCCATTCCAGCCCTTGTTCTGATGCTATGTAATGCAGGCTTTCTCAGTATGAATATCACACAAGCTCCTCACATATCCTTTGGTGCCCTTTTGAGTGTCTGCAGGTCAGAGAGCCTGTGTGTGGGTCCTTCAAAGGGTTGTCTAGGGTTTCAATCTCACACAGATGGCTGGAATTCTCTCTAGGTCTTACAGAGTTATTGGAATCTCCTCTTCCCTGGGCTGGGACTGTTGGCTAGGAAGCTCCCAAATGAGATCAAAACCCGCTTCTCCTTCAGGAAAGCTTCTACAGCCTTGCTCTCTCTCCAGGTGTTCCTCTACTACCCATAGATATAGGTCTAGCCCAATTTGAAACTTTTCCCCTCCTACTGGTTTTAATGTGGCTCCTCTATATTATCAGGTGTAGGTGTTACTGTCAGATGACCTTCAGGTGATTCTCCACGTTGATTATTTTATAATTTGTTTATAATTTCAATGAGGACCTGGGAAGAGATGAACTCTGTTTCTACCTAGTCCACCATCTTCCTCCTAAACCTTAGAAAATGTTTTGATCAACAAAGGCAGATCGAAACTTAGTCTTGAAGTAATTTCAGTACACCAATGTGATGTAACTGAATATGAAGTTGGAAAAATAATACACAAATTGGCTGTTGGAAGTAAATGAGAGCTGGCTCCAGCACCCCTGTCATTCACCTTTCAGCAGGCTATCCTGTACTTGCTCTCACAATGATAGCATGAGTACCAGGAAATAGGCAGAAGTATTTAGTACCACTTGAGGCCTAAACACAGAACTAATACACCATCATTTTCTTTGTGTTTTAGTACCCAGAGCACGTCATACGGATAACCCAGTTCAAAGATGTGGAAAAAGACTCCAAATCATAAATGAATCTGCTTTAAAGTTCCACTGCAGAAGGCATACATTTGATAAACTATGATAAATACTACCAAAAAGAGAAAGATGATTAAGGAAAAAAAAATAATTGCTAGTTTGCATTAGAAAAATATGAATAGCATCTAAGCTGTGTAAGATGAAAGAATTTACAAAATTTTATTACACACATTAACCTTCTATTAAAATTGTTGGTTTTGTGATTGCTTTCATATTTTTAAATTTCTAATGACTGTATTAGTCATATTTGTTGTGGTAACAAATGGCACCCAAAATTCATTGTCATGAAACATTTCTATCAAAGGCTATATGTCTGCAGTAGCTGCTCTGCACCATGTGTCTTTCCATTTTGAACTTTGACTAGAGGAACAATCTCTACTTGAGACATCTCTGCTATCAGCAAAGAGAAAAATTAAAATAACTAATAAAAACTTAAAATTGTTTTTGCTACTAAGATGTGTTTTAAGTTATATTTGCTCACCCTCGAACAGCCAAATCACATCTTACGGTCATGAAAAAAATTAATGTAGTATGAATGTATTCTTCTCCCACACTGGAAGAGGGACTATAACTCACATATAGTCACAATGGGAAAGTATATATTATGCTTTTATGGGGTGCAAACAATTGGGGCTAACAGCAAAATATACTACAGTCTACTCTCATCACTCATGTACTCTCAAATGAAATTGCTTCAAAAGTTCTAAGTAATCACTGTATCCTTCTTGAAGTCTCACAATCTTCACTGTAATCCTCACTTCATATCATCTGGAACCAATCATGTAAAATAATAACAACAATACAAAAAAACAAAGTTGCTTTCTCACCACACACAAAAGTTCAATGGTGAAGTTGTATAAGATAGCCACAATGAGAAATTATCTCAAAAAAGGGGAAAAATGAGAAGTTTACAGCAGTTAGTGGTTCACAGAAATTCTGAAATACTTCTGGATAACATAAAGAGGACACTCAAAACTGGAGATAGAAAATCTTATATAAGCCAGTTTCCCCTCAGAAATGGCTCCCAAGTCTGTTGTCCTCTTTAGCATTTGAAACTACTATCTGAAGAATTTTTTTCTTTCCAAGATCATATCTTGGACACATCTAAAAAGGGCATCAAAAAGGTACTACCAAGAATTATTGTATCCACATGAACCTTAAACTCTCCATATATTTTTCAAACACTGTGGCATATAATCTCATATGACAGAAACCTTCATTATTACTAGAAGATAGAGGATGGCTATTTAATTTTTCATTTGAGCCTATTATTACTAAAAAGATCATTATTTACTTTCTCCTCTCTCTAATACACACACACACATACATATATAGTTTATATATATATAAATACATATAAATTCATATAATATATACATACATATATATATATATATATATATATATATATATATATATATATATATATATTTTGAAAGTGAGAGAATATCTTTAAATGATTCTTACCATAAGATCAGCTATGATCTTCCCAAAGGGGAAAAAGAGTTTATACCAATAAACAAAAGCAAAAAGTTACAAGAAAGTTACAGACATTGGGTATTAGAGAGTATGATGGACAGGGATTGAACCTTGCAGCTGAATGAGCAGGGTGAATGATAACAAGCTTTAGTGCTAGTAAAACAAAACAAGAGCCTCCATTAAGGAAAAATAAAATCTGAACATTATATGTCAGCAGTACACAAAGCCTCAGAACAGATTATTGAAGAATGCAAGAAAAATAAAATTAGCTTTAGTATCTCCAGAGATTACAAACATTATAAAACCAAGATAAGGTATCTTGGTATGCATATAAACATACAAAGCTAAAGCACTTATTTCTTAATTTGGAAATTGAGATTTAATTTAAAAAATTATATTAATTAAATATATAATTCTATATTCAAATATGCCACATGGAAAATCATAATGAACATACTGCATGTACAATAAGAAAGGTGTCATTAAAAGGTGAGGGCTAAATTCAAAACTGTCTCTAGAATTAAAAAATATATATATATATTTAAAAAGTAAGCTATAATTATATATTTATGAGATTATATATTTATGCAATGTGATATATGTTTGTTTTTTTCAATTATGCACAAATATTAGAAATAAAACCTTTTTGATTTTAAAATTTTAACTTTGAAGATCATATTGATTTCTATACCATAATAAGGTATACAATTAATAATAACAGTACATTCATTCTATAATTACTTATTTTAAGTTTGTAGATATAGTTATTTAATCTATACCCACAAAATCAGCTTTTTTTGTTTTCATTTTATTCTATTTCAAATTAGAAATCTATCAAAGTCAAGGAAGTTTAAGCACAGATGATGGAAAACATTCATATATTCTTCAATAAAAAATATTTTTGTTACAGAAGTGTATATGTGCTTATTTATGTTATTTTTATTGATGATAAAAAGAGACCCAAGATACATACAATTTGTCTCATAAAATAGACTTAGCTAAAATTAATGCACCCCATGAGTAAGCATTAAACACTTGACTAACCTAAATATTATTTAGACATTATACATTTTTAGATAAACAATTTGTTGAAGCATAACTGTAATGAGTTGAATAGTGTTCCTCCCCAAATTTATATATATATCCAAAACATTAGAATGCTACCTTATTTGGAAATAGGTTCTTTGCTGATGTAATTAAGATAACGATCAAGATGTGTTTATAACTAATTAAGCTGAACTTTAAGTCCTTTGAATGTACTTGCAAGAGACAGATAGGAAAAAAGAGACATAGAGAAGAAGGTCATATGAAGATAGTGCCAAAGATTAGAGTGATTTATCTACAAGCCAAGGAATGCCAGATATTGCTGCAAGGCACTGGAAGCCAGGAGAGAGGCATGAACAGATTTTCTTTGATAGCCCCCCAAAATTCCAACACCTTGGTTGGGGAATCATAAACTGTGAAGAAATAAATTTCTGTTTTAAGCTTCAGAATTTGTTTCAATTTGTCACACCAGCACTAGGTAACATACACACACACACACACACACACGTACATATACATATAATTATAGTTGTTTTATAGTTGTTATAGTTATAGTTAGTTATAGTTTTATAGTTATAGTTGTTATAGTTATAGTTATAACTATATATAGTTATAGTTGTTATAGTTTTATAGTTATATATATATAGTTATATATATAAAACTAAAAATTTTAAAAAATGAGTACAGAAGCCCTAACATTTTATAATTTGATGAATTTTTACTACATAACCAACACCAGAATCAGGAATTAGGGTATTGCCAGAACTTCCAGTGACACCATTTTGTAAAGTTAACTATTGCTAGTTTGGTGTCTGTCTGTTTTGTCTAATAAATTAGTTTTGCCTAGTTTAACATAAAACATTATGTGTGTTTTGTTTTATTTTGTTTTTTGCATGTCTGACTTCTTTTATTCAACATTATGCTTGTTAGAATAATCTGTATTATGTCTGGAAACACTTTGTTTTTTTTATTGCTTAGTATTTTATTGAATGTCTATATCAATATTTATCATTCTATAGGTGATGGGTATTTGGATTGTTTTTAATTTGGGGGCAAGAATAGTGCTGTTAAATATGTTCTTTTTTGGCACATGTATATGCACATTTATGTTTCTTATATATAAAATCTTAATAGGCTAATGTATGTTCAGCTTTATAAACTCAGTTTCCCAACATGATTGAAGTAAATTATACTCCCGTCAATACACTACAATACCAATATGCAAGTTTTGATTGTTTATACCTTCATCAATACTCAATATTATTTTGCATTTTTCATTAGTAGACATTCTAGTGGGGGCAGTGACATTTAATAGTAATTTTAGTTTCTATTTCAATGACTAATAAAGATGAGCACTTTGTTATAAGTTTATTGATAACAAAGATTACTACTTCTATGAAGTGTCTGTTTAAGCATTTTACTTTCTTCTTCCTAGTTGTCTTTTATATTACTGAGTTCTTAAAATGTTTAGTATATTTCATATAGGAATACTTAGTCAGATAAATATATTGCAGAAATCTTAGAGGTTTGAATTTTCGCCCTCATGTTGATACCTTCCAATGAACAGTTATTCTTACTTTTAGTGAATTTACCAATATTTATCAAATTTATCAATATTTTTCATATGCTTAATTCCTCATTTAAAAAAAAAACTTTGCCTATATGTCGAGAATATATTCTTACATTTACATCTAGAGTTTTACTGTTTTATCTTTGACATGTACATATATCATCTATCTGGAACTAATTTTTGTGCATGTTGGCAGGTCAAACCCTCATTTTTTGTCCCAATATAGTTATTTAATTGATCAAACATCATTTTGAAAAGTCTATCACTTTTTTTCTGCATTAAAGATCAACACTTTCATAACTTAAGTGACTATGTAAATGTGTTTCTGATATTATCCAATATTACATTTTCTTAAGTACTTTCACTTGATAATAAGTTTTGATAGTTTAAGTCTCTATTTTGTTGTTTTTTCTTAAAATTGTCTTGGCTATGCTTGCCCCTTTGATTTTCTACATAAAATTGAAAATCATCTGGTCAATTCTCCTAAAAACAAAATAAAAAGAAAGAATAGTCATATTTTTTAAAAAATTGCATTATAATAAACATGGAAAGTACTAGAATATTTTGAAAATTCAAATCCATAAATGTAAATTACCTTTTCATTTATTTAGATTTTCTTTGATGTTTTTAGATATTATTATATTGCCTGATTTATAAAATTTTTATGGGTTGTTTTGTAGGTAATTGATAATTTTGCAGCTCTTGAGAATGGTGTCATGGTTTTTTTCTCTTTTTCCAATATATAGAAATCAAATTGTATATTTATATAGACTTTAAATCTATCAGTTTTGTAAAATTTGCTTCTAATAATTAGCCTATAGATTATTTTGGATTTTCTCATGTCTTCTGAGAATAGAGGCAATTATATTTCATCTTCACTCATACTTTTTCTTATTATAATGCCCAAAATATATAGAAATGGTAATTGTGGGCACCTATTTCTCATTGCCAATTTCAAATGGGATGTTTGCAATATGTTATCATTCAATATCACATTTACTGTATAAGAATTAAACATTTTTGAGACTTTATAAGAATTAAACATTTTTAGATATTACCCATATTATGTTTCTATTATAAACTTGTTTTGAGTTTTATGAAATACACTTTCAACATTTATGAGAGGATTGTATGATTATTTATTTACTCTATTAGTGTGGTGAATTATGTTAATTAATTTCCAAATATTATATCACATCTGCATTTTTAGAATAAAGCCAATTCAGACATTATATATTATTTTCTTCAAAATATCTTTTGATTTCACTTGTTAATATTATTTTAGGGTTTTATTTCTTCTATGGTTGTGATAGAAGCTGTTACATAGTTTTCTTCTGATATAAGGGTCTAATAGTAAAGTTATGCTGGCTTTATGTAATGATTTTGGAAGAAAACACTTTTGAATAATAGCTATAGTTTTTTAAAACATAACAATGATTAAGACAAAGAGAAATAATGTACTGATTCTATATACTATGACCTATTTAAATGTCCATTTTTATTTTACTCATGTCATTCTGGGGAAGAATCAAATGAAAAACAAAACCTTTTATTATGGTAGTATAAAGGAAAGTTTTGAGTAATCATTTTTTTTCTAATATTGACCTAAGTTAAGGCTCATTAAGATCACTATAACAAATACAAAATTATATACTATGAATTTTTATAATATTTTTATTCAGTTTGAAAGTAAAAAACATGATTAGCCAAAAAAAATGTTTTTTTACATTCCACAAGTATTAGATTTTTAAGATCATAAAAATTATGAGCTAAAATTTTTTGTTTATAGATTAATCTGTATTTATTTTTTCACTCATTCAATCATACATCTCTATCTATTTTGCCAGGATATATTTAAAATTTGAAATTCTCAAGAGACTTCATGTCAACATGAATTATATAAAGTAGGTGAACAGATACATAATCTATCTGAGGTATAAACAGAATCAGTAACAACCTATTTTTAAATTTAATCATACATGAAAGGGATAGTTCAAAATTAGTATAGTATTTCAGATAAATGAGTCATATCTAAGCCATAAGAAGAGTAAAAATAATAGTTTTTTAAATAAGCAAAGTAAATATAAATTTTACAAGAGCTTCAGTCATTTTAGAAGACACTTTATCCCATGAATATTATTATTGCTGATTTGGCTATTATCCAAGACTTACAGTTTTCATTTTAACTCATTAGAGAAATTAAATATACAATCAAATATCAGATGGTAACATTTGATATAATAAATGGTTTTTCATATAATATTTGAAGTACAAAAATATTTTTAAAATTCAAATTAGAAAATAAAGGTCTCTGAGTTTTGCACTCTACACTTTCATCTTTCATGTTTGAAGATATTTTCCATTTGTAGAGTGTGACTCAAAAACAAAATTGTGGCTTATGTTTCTTTCCACCCATTCTTTTCAAAACCTGTCACCATCCTGAGTTCTGCTTTTCAATTTAATGGGTAGCTTGAGGCCTATTTTTAAAAAGATCCACCCCATCTCTGGGGTCTGCGGTCCCATTTGACTGGTCTGCTGCTTTTAACTTTGCAAGCAGCCAGAATATTCGCTACAGTGCCGCTGATTCTTTTTGTTGAGAATTTTATACAATTTGTTTTGATTGTGGTCTGATGACTTCAGCTGTCTGAAGAAGCACTAACATCCTTCAAGACCCTTGCCCTTTGTTACCTGCAAGCCTTGGCTCTAGCTATTATCCTATTGTGATTTTCATTCACATTCTTTTTATTTATCTAATTATATTTCCCATGACCCAGAATAAGTCCAGGCTACCTCATTGTAGCTTCTTTTTGATTACTTTAGCTGACATTGACCTCTCTTTTCATTTTCTTCTATTGTAAATGTAATTCAATTTCACATTTTACCTCATGAATATTCTCTAATTATTTCGTATGTTTTGCTATCACTACAGATACATTATTATCCCTATTGAAGGCAGAGGTCATACTCTATATTATTATTTTTTATGTATTCACAACAGCAGCTTATACTGAACTGAGAATACATAATGTGTGTAAAAAGAAACTTTAAAAAAAAGTGATTTACTGTTTGCTTACATATCAACCACAAAAATTGTTCAAACCCAGTATTGCAGCAATTTTTATTGTAAATTGGTGTATAAATGTCATTATATTCAGACTTTTATATTAATAAACTAGATATATGCTAGAGTCATTTTATTTTTTTGTTTGTTTTTATTTTTATTTTTACACTTTAAACAAGTACAATTCTGAAATAGTTCTACTATCTTAATGGTTATCAAGATCCTCTACTATACAATGAGATATCTAAAAAATATGTCATTGACAGATTATAAAAGCAATTATTAACTCTTCTGGTTTTGTCTAGCCAAGTCATCTAAGATTTAAAACCATCAATTAACCTCTCTTGTTTCAAAATCTGATAATCAAGAACTTAAGTACTTTTAGGCTTAAAAATAAGACTATGGTCAGATTCTGGAATGCACCATCCTCAAATATCCTCAAAACAATTATTTTATTATCTTATTTAAACTCTCATAAATAGAATATATTCTTTCTCTAATACTTCCCATTTTATTTATTTTATTAATACTTTTCATTTAATCCTTGACCCACTAAAATCAGGACATTTTAAAAGCATGATATCTACATGGATTTGAAACTAAGCTTCAACTCTTCTTAACTGAGGAAACAAACTTGTCTGCCCTCCATTGTCTAATATTTAGAATCGAGATGAAAATGACAACCTCACATAGTTGTCTTGAGTATTAAATGAGAGAATGCATGAAAAGTAATGAATACAGTACTTGAAACACAGTAAATACCTCATTTCTTCCTATTATTATTATTATTATTATTATTATTATTAATGTTTACCTGCAGTTCTCTTAATAAGGTATCTAATGATCTTCCATTTTTTAAATCCAATGGAAATGTTTTCTTCCCTATCTTCTTCTCCCTATCTACTAATTTCATTTATTTGTTCAAGAAATAGTTTCTGAATAACTATGTGTTAGGAGCAGAGCTAAATTTATGATGGTAATGAGTAAGAATAAAGAACCCTACTTTCTCTATGGCTCTTCAATGTAGAGGGAAAGATAATAAACAAATAAGGATGAACAAACAAAGAAGTAAATATATGTATCTGAGGATCATTGCAATAGGAAAACTAATTTAGGAGAACCAGATATTACAAAAAGAATAATAGGGGGAAATTATTTTAGACTGTGTAGTCTGGGAAGTTTTTCTGAGAAGATTGTATATAAGCTTAGATCTGAAAGATAATTAGGAGATTGTCTGAGTGGAGTTAGTAAACAAGCCTTACAAACAGAAGAGACCACTGCTACAAAGCCATAATGTAAGAATTTTCTGATACGATTTTCTGAATCTATTTTCCCTCTCAATTGCTATAAACTCATAATCTCTTTAACAGCTCCTAAGTTTTTGTTAATCATATGTCAATTTTTCTGATGCCTTTCTTTTACTATCTTTTTTTTTTTTAATTTTAAGTTTCCTTTAAGTTTTCTTCTTCAAATTATTTTATATTTTTTGGCATTTCCTACTATATTTTCTCAGATATTATCATTCTTTTGATTGTCATCTATATGGAATTGACTCCCCAGACTACAGTTTAAACCTTAGCTATTTTAGTAAACTTCAGATTTCTAAAACCCACTGTTTATTGTATATCCCATATGAAGGCCACAGTATCCTCTCATGTGCAACATGTTTAAATCTGAATCAGTGATTTCTTATCAACTAATTTTGTGAATGGTCTGCAGTCATCGATAGCAAAACCATCTACTCAGGCAACTAATCTACCCACTTGAGTCATCCTTGACCTATTTTTCTCTTCTCTCTATTAGTCAAATTATTTTCTTTTCTTCAGTTTATCTTTTCCCTTTTAGTTTATATCACACACTAACAATTGCATAATTCAGTAAGTTTTCATAGGTAATATGTATGACTAACTCTTCTCTACTTCATATCTACCTTAATTTTATTCTGGAATATTATAGGGCTTTCTAACTGGACTCCCTCTCTCTTCCCAATCTGTGCTGAAACAAGTCCAAAGCCCTCATGACGTGTCCTTGCCCATAATGCTAATCTCAAACCCTACGTCATCTCCATCCCCATTCAGTATATATGAGTATAGTGTAGAAGGAATTAGTGAAGTTTACTTACTTTTTAACTTTGCAAGGTTTATTTAGATTCAAATGATGCTGACTATACATAAAATTATTGTTTCTTGTTCATGTGTATATTCTAGCTATTAGTTGTTTAACTTTGTCAATCACTCTTATAAGAAAACTCCACAAATTCCTTCTAGGATTACCTAGAAAAAAAAATGATTCACTAGAAAGCAATAAAGGAAGCAGATAGCAGTTACTCAAGCATATTGTCTTAGTATAAACAGAGAGTCAATAAACTGGTCAATAAGTTGGTCTACTTATAAAATCATTAGCATTAAATAGAAAAATCAAAATCCCCAAAAAAATATTGACCTCTGGAGAAACAGATAATTAAGGAGACTAGAGAAAATATATACTTAATCTCTGAATTTTATGTGTAAAATTATTTGAGAGTATGAAATATATGAAATATTACCTTAATAAAAAAGAACAAATATCAGAGGACAAAAATAAATACTTGGAATTAAAAATATGATTAAAGTATTTATTTTTATTTTATCCTCATCATTATTCTTATTATTCTCCTTATTTTATTATTTTCAGAATGAGAGAAGTAAAAATATGGAATGGAAGTAATTATCAATGAAATACTAGATAAGTTTCAAAAACAGAGAAGGGATAATATTTTGTTCTCATAAAATTTCTGAAACCTATGCCTAAATAAAAGATCCTAAATCTTTCTGAGTAGAAGAGTAAGCCTGCTACAAAATACTGTCAGACTAACCATCAGAAATATTAATAGAAGACAATAGAGAAATGTCTTAGTACTTCTGGAGGAAAATTTGGAGTCTAGAAGGTCATGGATACAAATTTTGTGAAGACTGAATAAAGCCACATTCAAATATTGATGGACTCATAAATATTATCTCTATATACCCACCCTTTGGGATATGCTCCAACAAAGTGAAACAAAAATCAAGAATTAAAAAGGTACAGATTGTTAAAAGAACATTGATTCTAACATATAAAAAGGAGCAAAATTTCCTGAAATTAAAGCCTAGGGAACATTCTGCTATTGATACAACCCGAATATCTAAAACAATGTCTGATATTTAATAATTGTTGAAAAACTTTGGTTAAAAGAATAAACAAGTAATAATTTACCAGGGGAATGAAGGTATCCTTGAGACAGGATCTAGGCATAAAGGAAGCTTGAGTACAGAAAGGTTGACTGACTTCAGGGTGTGATAATTAATAAAAAACACACACACACATACACACATATAAATATACTACTGAACTAAAAAGTCAAACCAAATCAAAACAATCAGAAAAAATTAACTCACATATTGTTTAATAATTAAACTATAACAAATTTGCCTTTTAGCAAATAATAAGCTTTTTTTAAAAATAGAATATATTAATCCTAAATATTAGGAATGTTCACTTTAAAATGATACAGGTTTAACACAATATATAGGTGAGAGGAAATGTAATCTTAGTGAAACACTTGGCCCCAATTTAAAAAATATTAGAATAGTCATATTTTCAAATATAAAAACCAACATAAGGACAAAGTTAGAATGTCTTCTTTGTATCTACAAGATAGTTATAAGCTGAAGGTGGGACTTGAAATTGTCAGGAGTGTTAGAGGAAAGGAAAAAGTTTCTAATATACTTTTTGACAAAGTGGAGATTCAAAAAATTTGTCAAAATATATGAAACAAGACAGAGAGGTTTTATTATATTAATTAAAGAAGATAGCAAACAGAAAACTTAAAATATAAAATGAAGGTAAAATAATGAATGCCCATGGAATCTAAATCTTTGGCTATAGAGATAGGTATTTTCACATGTGTAATTATATAATAATTTTAAAATATACTCAATTGTACTTCCTTAATCAGTTATATAAATTCTGTATTAAACTCCAAATAATCTGAAATGCAAGAATGATTATTATACACACATGTTTTATATATAAGAATAAATTCAATAGTAAAAAACTGCATTGAATCTATGAATCACTTATAGAACATATTTTCCTTCAAAGCACAATAAATCTAAACAATCTTTTTGTTATACAACTAAATCTAATACAACTTCAAACATAATATATGGTCACACATTTTAAGATTTTTCGAAGACAGAATAATATAATTAGATATAACTTGCCTTTTTACTTTTATTTAACTCCATTCTTAGAATCTTTAGAAACTCTCAAGATAATAACATGTTAATCTCATTCTCTAAAAAAGCGGCATGTAAAGTATATAATTCCATTATCTGAAGTATACATAAAATAAATTGAGATCTACAGTATCACCTCTTAAGATATCATTCCAATTTTTATGTTAATAAAATTAAAAATAAAAAAAAATTAAAACCTTGGTGTTATGTTGATAATGCATAGCAGATTACATAGCAGTTTTTTGAATAAATAAAATAATTAATAAAATATTATGTGAATAATCTTTCCCTTGGTAGATTTGTTGGCTAAAAAGTATATACTTGGGGGAAAAACAGTTCCACTTTTTAAAAACACACTTAAAGGTAAAATTATATTAGGAAGCGGGTTATTTCATAATCACATTTTAAAAGCGAACTCTATTTTCTTGTGTTCTTATTTTCATTATACAAGATTTTAGAAACATTCATTTGCAACTCAGCAATATCTTTATTTCTAAACTCTTAGGCTGTGTATATAAACTTAGTTGTTTATTTTCCTGTTTAACTTG
Organism: Cynopterus sphinx; assembly: GCA_030015415.1. Taxonomy (NCBI): domain Eukaryota; kingdom Metazoa; phylum Chordata; class Mammalia; order Chiroptera; family Pteropodidae; genus Cynopterus; species Cynopterus sphinx. The sequence goes on along the minus strand of CM057380.1, from coordinate 78,695,991 downwards.
CAAATGAATAGAAGTTTTATTGTTAATAGATGCAATTTTAAGCCTCTTTAAGGCAATGGGTATTTATATGGGGAGTTTCAAGATTAAGAATTTTCTATTTAATCAGTGCTGAAATTACTTTGTGTCTCAATTGTCACAGTCTGAAAATAATCTATAAGGAAAATGGCATAAACAGACGCATTTTTCTCCTCCAAATAAGCCAAGAAAAATTAGTACACTTTTAGTATACTAGGAATTTTCTTACTCACCACTCATATTCCAAGCTTTATTTCAGAAATATAGTCAAGTAATTTAGAGAATATAATTTTATGATATTCTAATTAATCGTAAAATAGTCCCAAAGCTGAGTTAGGTTAGGCAGGTCTGAGCCTCACTTTCTGAAATCAATATCAGGGCCAGGCAAAAGATGTTAGAGTCATGCAGCAATATCTCCACGTGAAATGCACATTGATGAGTGAAATATCCTAGTCTACCCTTCCAGCAACTATTCCACATTTGTCTTCTTTATGTGGACCAGCTTAACAGGAACTTTCAATGAACTCTTCTAAGATATTTGAAAGATAGCTTGCAAAGACATGCATATGAGGATTCAGCTGGCCTTTGTCTCAAGAGCAGTTCATCAGGATAATCGTTTAAAAAGAAATGCTATTATTATTGTTAACTGAGCCATTACTCAAAGTGTGTACATGTAGAGTATAGGAGGTGATACCCTCTCCTCTCATAATTAGAGGGGAAAAAAAAGAATGCACTGCCATTAAAATGGGAGGAAAAAAGTAAAACTAAAGGCAGAGAACAATTTGTCCATCATGAAAGCAGCTGGCATACTAAAAACTGTAAAAGCTCCAGCTGGTACCTCACACTACCACCAACTAGCCAACTCTTCACATGGGAAAAGTGCTATATGATTCTATGTGAGAAAGCAACAAAACAGATATTTGTGAATAAATATTGGTTTGACAGGAAGTCGTACAAACTACATTTTTTACTCAAAGACATGTACTTAAGCACAAGGTGCCAAACAGAATATCTATTTAAAGAGAAAAAAATGTAGAGAAAATCTGCATCAGAATGAAACTAAAGCAGATGGTATAAATTGGTCCTTTGTTAATCTTAAAAATTTTAAATAAAAATACCCTCAATTGAAGTTAAAAATAAAAGGCTTTTTTAAAATCAGAAATAAAACACATAATATCTACAACTTCTGAAATATTTTTACTTCCATTCTCAATCCCCTCAAAAATGTATTTTTGACTCAACAAACTCAACCCAAACTAGATTCATATAACTAAACTATTTTAAATATAGAAGTCCCAGAAACCTGGTATTTACTGGTTCTAGAAAAAGCCCTTAGTGAATAAATGCAGAGTATATAACTGCCATCCTGGCAGGAGTAGACAGATATTTTAAATAATGTCTCCTTATTTTAAAAATTGTTTTAGAGGTAACACATTGGTTCTCCAAAATGTCCTCTAAAAGTACAAATGTTATTACATTAACTTTATAATCTTTTAATATCTTGGCATATGTTTATGTATCACACTAACTAGCCATGTACTCAAAATGCATACATTTATACACCAAAGGAATGAGGCTCCAAGGACATAATTTTAAATGTGATATATAAAAATTAAAAAACAAAAATATTGAGTGGTTAAGGAAAGAGAAACAAGCCAAGTCAAGTCACAAGGAATGACACTCATGCAGTTAGTTAAGTGGACACATTTGATACTGTGAATGCTAAGTATTTGGATATGTGTCAGGCTGTTCAGTAGCCTGTCCTTCATTATACTGTCTTTGCATGGTGACTTTTGTTAATATGCTTGTCACTATGGTTGAAAGTTAGCAATTGCAGTTTGAGATATACTTTTCATGTTCAAGGCAGAAAGAAAGAAATGGGCAATACTCATTAGGTATATTTGCTTATTTTTAATGGGAAGCAAAACTAGCCCTAACTCTCCTTCCCAAAATATCATTTGTTTTTAGATTTCTTTTTCCAGAACTGTAAAACACAACTCCCATACTTGCAAAAGGAACCTGAAAGGAGTGTATTAATAAGTATAGTCTCTACAACAGAGGAAGAGAAGGGAAAGCAAAGATCAGGACAGGGTGACAATGTACTGTCATCTGAGACTATCTACTAGAAAACATAAATATATAAAAATATGTCTAAATGAAAACGTTCAAGGTTTAATTTTTCCCTTGAGCAGTCATTGCCTTGTCAAATGAGCAGAAGAGTTACATGTATTACAATCTGTGGATGCCTTAGAAAATTTACAGTCTTAACCTTTTATAAAGGAACATCTCTTTAAGGTGAAAAACTTAGGAATGTGGAACATCTTAGAAATGTAGAAGTCAGACCATCTAACTATAAGTTTTCCAGTTGTTCCAAAACATGATATTATATGATATTGTATCTCAAAGAAACAGATATGAGAAAGATATTGCAGTGGTAATGAGAATACACCACACAGTATGTCAAATATGAGAAGCACGGGCTGCTCTCTCCAAATGACTAAGTGCAGTGGGGAGGGTGAGATATGCTCATTTCTGGGAGACCTAATTTATTAAAATTAGTTTCAGATATATAATACATTGATTGATTAGACACTTACATAGTTTATGAAGTGATTCCCCTGATTACTCTATCTCTCATCTGGCTCTACATACAGAAATTACAATACTATTGACTAAGTTCCCTATGCTGAATTCTAATTCCCCATCATTATTTTGTAACTACTAACTTGTACTTCATTCTTTTATCTCTTTCTTCTAGCCCCTTAAAACTCTCCCCTTCTAGCAGTCACCAGATTGTCCTCTCTATTTATGAGTCTGTGTTCATTTGTTATTTTTGTTCCTTCAATTCTTCATATAAGTGAAATCATATGGTATTTCTTTCTCTGTCTGACTTATTTCATTCAGCATTATAACCTCCATTCCAGGTTCATCCATGTTAATGCAAATGGTAGGATTTCATTTTTTTATGGCTAGTAATATTCCATTGTATACATGATGAACCATAATTTCTTTATTCAATCGTCTGTTGATGGACATTAAGGTTGCTTCCATATCTTGGCTGTTGTAAATAGTGCTGCCATAAATATAGAGGTGCATAGATCTTTACAAATTACTGTTTTGGTTTTCTTTAGATAAATATCAAGAGCAGAATTGCTGCATCATAAAGTAGCTCTATTTTTAATTTTTGAGCAATGTCTAGACTATTTTCCACAGTGGCTGTACCATTTTGTTATCCCACAAACAGTGTACAAGTATTTTATTTTCCCAACATCCTTGCCAATACTTGCTTTTTGATTTTTTGATGATAGCCATTCTGATAGGTATGAGGTGAAAGCTCATTGTGGTTTTAATTTGCATTTCTCTGACAATTAGTGACCTTGAGAATTTTGTCATATGTCTATTGACCAATTGTATTTCCTCTTTAGAGAAGTACCTACTTGGGTCTTCTGACCATATTTTAACTGGATTGCTTGTGTGTCTGTGTGTGTGTGCGCACGTGTATGCGCGTGCGTGCATCTGTGCGTGTGTGAAGGCGTGTGTGTGTGTGTTGAGTTGTATGAGTTCTTTATAAATTTTGGATGTTAATACCTTTTCAGATGTATTATAGGCAAATACCTTCTCCCACTCAGTAGGTTGTCTTTTCGTTTGTTGATGGGTTGATTCCTTTGCTGTATAAAACTTTAGTTTGATATAGTCCCATTGGTTTATTTTTTTCCTCTGTTTCCCTTGCTTGAGAAGATATACCAGAAAAAGCATGACTAATAGAAATATCAGCATACTGCCTATATTTTTTTCTAGAAGTTTTATGGTTTCAGGTCTTATGTTTAAATTTTTAATACATTTTGAGTTTATTCCTATGTATGATGCAAGAAGATGGCCCATTTTTATTTATTTTTTAATGAATCTGTCAGGTTTTCTGGGCTCTCTATTCTGTTCCATTCATCTATGTATATGTTTTTATTTTCGTAGCATGCTGTTTTAATTATTAAGCCTTGTAGTATAGTTTGATATCAGGTAATGTGATACTTTCAACTTTATTTTTCTTTCTCAAGATTGACATGGCTATTCGGGAAGTTTTGTGGTCACTTATAAAGTGACTATTTGCTCTATTCCCTGAAAAATGCCATTGATCTTTGACAGAGATTGCATTGAATTTATAGATGGTTTGGGGGAGTATGGCCATTTTAACAATGTTGATTTTTCCTACCCATGAGTATGGTATATGATTCCATTTATTTGTATCTTCTTCAACGTCTATATTTTTTTAGGATTGGAAATTTTATTTTTATTTATTTTTAAGTGGAGATTTATTCTTATTTATTTATTTATTTATTTAAATTAAGTTTATTTGAGTAACATTGATTAATACAATTACATAATTTCAGGTGAACATTATAATTTGACATTTATATATTATACTGTGTGATTACCACCCAAAGTCCAGTTTCTTTCAGCTACCATATATTTGATCCCCTTTACCTATTTCATCCTTACCCTACCCCCCTACATTTCACTCCATTTACCCCATCTACCTCTTCCTTCCCCCCACCCCATCCCCTACCCTCTGAATACCATTAGTCCATTGTCCATGTTCCTGAGTCTCTGTCTGCCCTGTTCATTTGTTGCTTTTAGGTTTATATTCCACATATAATTGATATCATGTGATTTTCAACTTTTTCAGTCTGACTTATTTTGCTTAGCATGATTAGCTCAAGATCCATCCATGTTGCTGAAAATGGAAGTATTTTATCTCTTCTTATGGCTGAGTAATATTCCATTGTACATATGTCCCACAGCTTCTTTAGCCAATCATCTACTATAGGACACTTCAGTTGCTTTCATGTCCTGGCCATTGTAAATAATGCTGCTAGGAGCATAAGTGTGCAAATATTTTTTCTGATATGAGTTTTCAAACCTTGAGGTAAATACCAAGTAGAGGGATTGCTGGATCATATGGTAGATCAATTCTTTGTTTTTTGAGAAACCTCCATACTGTTTTCCATAGTGATTGCAGCAATTTTCAGTCCCATCAGAAGTATATGAGAGTTCATTTTTCTCCGCATCCTCTCCAACATTTGTTATTACTTGTCCTGTTGAGTATAGCTATTCTAACAAGTGTGAAATACTATCTCATTGTGGTTTTTATTTGCATTTCCCTAATAGCCAGTGACATTGAGCATCTTTTCATGTTTGTAGGCCATTTGTATGTCCTGTAGGGGGAAGTGTCTGTTTAGGTTCTCTGCTCATTTTTTGATTGGATCATTTGTTTTTTATTGTTATTGAGTTGTATGAGTTCTTTGTATATTTTGGATATTGGACACTTATTGGAGGTGTTGCTTTAGAATATTGTTTTTCATTCGGATGATTCTCTCTTTACCGTATTGATGACTTCTTTGCTGAGCAGAAGCTTTTTAATTTGATGTAGTCACATTCATTTATTTTTGCTTTTACTTCCCGTCCCTTAGAGGTCAAATTCATAAAATCCTCCTTGAGTTTCATTCCTATGTTTTCTTCTACACACTTTATTGTTTTGGGTTTTATATTCAGGTCCTTAATTCATTTTGAGTTAATTTTGGTGTGTGGTGATAGATAATACTCTAGTTTCATTCTTTTGCAGGTGATTTTCCAGATTTCCCAGTATTATTTATTGAAGAGGCTTTCCTTTCTTCACTGTATTTTTTTGGCTTCTTTGTCAAAATTATTTGCCCGTATAAATATGGGTTTATTTCTGGACTCTTGATTTCGTTCCACTGGTCAGTGTGTCTTTCTGCCAATACCATGAAGTTTTAATTACTGTATCTTTATAGTGTAATTTAAAATTGGGCAGAGTGATGCCTCCAGCCTCATTCTTTTTTCTCGGGATGGCTTTGGCAATTTGGGGTCTTTTGTGCTCCCATACAAATCTATTTCTTTAAAAAATGCCAATAAGATTTTGATGGGATTGCATTAAATCTATATAATTCTTTAGGTAATATGGTCATTTTAACTAGTTGATTCTTCCAATCAAAGAACAAGAAATATCTTTCCATTTCTTTGTATCTTCTGTTTCTTTTAATAGGGTCTTATAATTTTCATTATATAAGTCCTTCACATGTTTTGTTAAATTTATTACTAGGTAGTTTATTCTTTTTGTTGCAATTACAAAAAAAAATTATTTTTTCTACTTCTTTTTCTGACATTTTATTATTAGAGTAAAAGAATTCTATGGATTTTTTAAATGTTGATTTCGTATCCAGAGACTTTACTGTATTTGCTTATTGTTCCTATTAGTGTTCTTATTGAGTTGCTAGGGTTTTCTATATAGAGAATCATGTCATCTGAAAATAGTGACAATTTGACTTCTTCATTGATTTGGATGCCTTTTATATCTTTCTCTTGCCTGATTGCACTTGCTAGGACCTCCAATGTTATAATGAATAACAGTGGCGATAGTGGACAGCCTTGCCTTATTCCTGATCTTAGAGGGAAGGTTTTAAGTACCACTGCTCTCGCTTTTTTCTGAATGCCATTTGCTTGAAATTTTTCCACCCATTCACTTTGAGTCTACATTTGTCTTTGTAATTGTGATGTGTCTCCTGGAGGCAGCATATGGTTGGGTTTTGTTTTTTGATCCATTCCCATTCTGCCACTCTGTGCCTGTTTATTGGTGAGTTCACTCCACTTACATTTAGAGTGATTATTGAAATATGAGGGTTTATTACAGTCATTTTATCTTTTGCTTTCTGGTAGCTTGATTCTTTGCCCTTGTGTTTCTTCTGTTTTATTTATTTTGTTTGGCTTTTGTAGGTTTTGCCTCTGATTCTTCTCGTTTTATGTCATATACTTCAGTTCTGATTCTATGGTGTGTGGTTACCATTACAAATATAAAAAAAGATAGTTGTATATATATAGTCATCCATTTTCTTCTGTGTGTGCCTTAACTTCTTTCCCCTTTGTGAATCTGAATCTTTGAATTATCTCTTTATCAGTCATTATTATCTCAGCTTGTCCCTATGTATGCTAAATGTTCATTACTATCTTGCTATAGTAATTATCTTATTATTATTTAAGCTATAATATCCTGTTCTTAGTAAGCATTGCTTTCTTCTGCTTCTATTTGATTGATAGTCACTTTGCTCTTACTTAAGTATTTTTGTTTTTGTTGTTAGTTTTTTTTTTTTTTACTTGAGCTGACCCCTTTCAGCATTTTCTATAGTGTATGCCATGTAATAGAGAATTACCTTAATTTTTGTATATCTGGAAAGGTCTTAATTTCTCATTCATATCTAAAGGAGAATTTAGCAGGAAACATTATTCTTGGCTGGTGGTTTCTTTCTTTCTGAGATGCCTTGCCATCTTGATTGTTCATGGTGTTTGATGGACTATTTCTCTGCCTGGAAATTAATGGAAGTATATTCTGTTGTTTTTCCAGAAAGATTTATTACATAAAGTTCTCTCTTTAGCCTGCTGCAAAGAAGGCTTTTTTTTTTTTTTTTTTTTGGATTCAAGTAGGTGGCGTCTAAGCCTCTTGGACCCCTGCTTTATATGGAGCCTAACATCTTGCGATTTTTTCTTGAAGATTTTAATCACACTCGCTACTCTTAGTTTGAAATCCTATCAGCGTTAGCAACAATTTTGGTAGTGTTTGTGTAGATTCCCCTCGGTCTCCCAGGTATGGGTGGAGGGGTCTTCTGGATTGGGGGTTAGGGCTTCCAGCTCAGCCTTGGTTTTGCAACTGAAGCCAGTAGAAATCAATTCTTGTTTCACTGCAGCCCCCCTTTCCACTTCTCTGCTTTCTTCCCTGATGACTTAGCCCTGCTGCCGGCTGCATAGAAAAACCCTGGAACTTCCAGGCAGGGCTGTTCATGGAAGTCACTGCACCTTCACCTTCCCCTCTATTGCAGGGAGCTCCAGAGGCTGAGATAGGTAGCTTCAGTCTCAGCGGATTTTGCTCAGATTCTCCTGGGGCTCCGTGGTGATTGGTCTCAGGGGGCATAGGGAGAGGGGCCCTCTGGGTTGGAGGTTGGGGGCTGCAGCTCAGCTTCAGTTTTGCAACCAAGGCAGGTAAAAATCAACTATTGTTTCTCTGCAGTCCTGTATGGCTTCTCTGCTTTCTGCTCTGATGCCTAAGCCCTCCTGCCAGCTGCATACAAGAGTCCTGGCACTTCCAGGCAGGGTTTATCAGGGAAGTCACAGCACTTTCACCCCTCTTCCTCCTCCTGTTAGGAGTTCCAGCAGCTGCAAGAGGTAGCTTTTTTATTTGAACCAGCCTACTGCCCAACACCTGTTGTTCTTACCTGTGGTAGATTCCACACTGAGACACACTAATGGACAGTTTAGGTGTTTTTGTTTGAGGTTTAGATGTTCAGCTTATTGTTGTTTCAGGGGAGAGAGCTGAGTATGTCTCTCACCCCACCATGTTTTTCCAGAATCAATTTCTATTTTTCATGGCTTTCAATTTTCTAAAACCAGATCTTTTACTTCCTTTGTTTAATTTATTCCTAGGCATTTTATTATTTTGATTCAATTATAAATAGGATTGTTTTCTTCATTTCTCTTTCTGAAAGTTCATCACTGGTATAAAAATGCCACTGACTTCTGCATGTTAATTTTGCATCTATTGATATGATCATATTATTTTTACCTTTCAATTTGTTAATGTGAGATATCACATTAATCGATTTGCAGATTTTAAACCAAACTTGCATCCCAGGAATAAAAATACACTTGATTGTGGTATATGATATTTTTAATGGATTGCTGAATTTGGTTTGCTAATATTTTGTTGAGGATTTTTGCACCAATGTTCATAAGGGATATTGGCCTATACAATTTTGTGGGGTTTTTTTGTAATGTCTTTCATAGGTTTTAAAATGAGGGTAGTGGTGGCCTCATTGAAAGAATTTAGGGAGGCTTCCCTCTTCTTGAATTTTTTTTGGAGTAGTTTGAAAAGAGTAGGTATTCTTTTAAAAAATATTTGATAAAATTTCCTTATGAACCCATCTTATCCAGAACTTTTGTTTTGTTGTTATTGTTGTTGTTGTTTGTTTGTTTGTCTGTTTTTGGAGATTTTGTTGGTGTTAATCAAGCAGCTCAGATTTTGTTTCTTCTTGACTTGAGAGATCATATATTTCTAGGAGTGTATTCATTTCTTCCAAATTGTCTAATTGGTTGTCATATAATTGTCCATAATATTTTCTTATAACCCTTTGTATTTTTGTAGAGTCCATAGCTACTTCTCTTTTATTTCTGATTTTATTTGGACCTTTTCTCTATTTTTCCTGATGAGTCTGGCTAAGTGTTTATCAATTTTGTTTGTTCTTTCAAAAAACCAGGTCTTGGTTTTATTGATCTTTTGTATTTTTTTTTTAGACTCTATTTTATTTTTTTTCCACTCTGATTTTTATTATTTTCTTCCTTCTACTCATTTCGGTTTTGTTCACTATTCCTTTTCTAGTTTTTATCAAGTAAGGTTAGAATGTCTATTTGATATTTTTCTTGTTTCTTGAGGTAAGCCTATATTGCTATGAATTTCCCTCTTAGGACTGCTATAGCTGTGTCACATAGCTTTTGAGTCGTGTTTTCATTTTCATTTGTCAGGCATCTTTTGATTTTTTTCTTTGATCTTATCATTAATCAATTCATTGTTTAGTAGCATGTTAGTTAGTGTCCACATGTTGATGTATTTTTCAGTTTTTTTTCTTGTACTTGATTTATAGTATCATATCATTGTGGTCAGAGAAGATAGTTGATATGATTGTAGTCTTATTAAATGTATAATACTTGCTTTGTGTCGTAACATGTGGCCTATCCTGGAAAATGTTTCATGTGCACTTGAGAAGAATGTGTATTCTGCTGCTTCGTGGTGAAATGCTCTGAAAATATCAATTAACTCTGATCTAGTGTGTCATTTAAGCCCACTGTTTCCTTGTTGATTTTCTGTCTGGAAGTTCTGTTGATATCAATGGGGTCTGAAAGCCTTCTGCTATGAGTGTATTACTGTCGCTCTCTCTCTTTTGTCGGTTAGTAATTGCTTTATATAGGTAGGTCTACCTGAGTTGAGTAGCATAAATGTTTACCAGGGTTATGATCTTTTGTTGTATTGATCCCTTTATCATTATGTAATGCCCTTATTTTCTCTTATTTAGCCTTTGTTTTAAAGTGCGTTTTTGTCTATTGCCATGACACCCTGAGCATGCCCGATCCCATCTGATCTTGAAAGCTAAACAGTGTTGGGTCTGGTTAGTACTTGGATGGGAAACCTAGGAAGACCAGGTGCTGTATGCATAAAAGTAAATAAATAAATGAATAAATGAATAAACAAACAAACAAACAAATAAATAAATAAATAAAAGTAAATTCTGTTTTCTCTGATGTAAGTATTACTATTCCAGGTTTTTTGTTTTTTGTTTTTTTGTTTTGTCATTTGCATGAAATGTCTTTTTCAGTCCCTTCATTTTCAGTATGTGTGTGTCATTTGATCTGATGTGGATCTCTTATAGACAGCATATGAATGAGTCTTCTTATTCATTTATCTCCCCTATGTCTTTTGATTGGAGCATTTAATCTATTTACATTTAAATTGATAATTAATAGGTACATAGTTATTCCCATTTTATTATTGTATTAATGGATTTTTTTCTCTCCTTTTTACAAAAGTCCCATTAACAATTCTTGTAATATCGGTTTGTTGGTGATAAATTCCTTAAGCTATTTTCTGTCTGGCAAGCTCTTTGTCTTTCTATTTTAATTGATAGCCTTGCTGGGTAGATTATTCTTGGTTGTGGGTTCTTGTTTTATATAACTTTGAATATCTTTTGCCTCTTCCTTCAGCCTGCAGTTTCTGTTGAAAAATAAGCTGACAGTCTTATGGGAATACCTTTGTAGGAAACTAAATGGCTTTACCTTGCTGCTTTTAAGATTCTCTTTTTATCTTTAAGCTTTTAAGTATAATATGTCTTGGTGTGAGTTTGAGTTTCTCTACACTTCCTGGACTTATATATCTAATTCCTTTGCCAGGTTAGAAAAGTTTTCTGTCATTTTTTTCAAATAGCTTTGCAATCCCTTGCTCTCTCTCTTCTCTTTCTGGTACCCCTATAATGTAGATTCTGTCTCAGAGGTCTATTGAGCTATTCTCAGTCTTTTTTATTCTTTTTTTTCTTTTGCTGTCCCAATTGGGCGTTTTCTGCTACCTTGTCTTTCAACATGCTGATTTAATCTTGTGCTTCATCCAATCTCCCATCGATTCCTTCTAGTGTATTCTTCATTTTAATTATTGTATTCTTCATTTCTGACTGGTTCCTTTTTAAGGTTCTACTTTTTTTTATGCTACTATCTCTCTGTTGAAGCTTTCATTAATATATATTATTCCCTTGCTGAGGTCTGAAACTTTTATAAGAAGTCATTGAGAATCCTTATAGCTATTGTTTGAACTCTTTCTCTGATAGGTTGCTTTCCTCTATGTCATTCAGAATTTTTTTCTGGAGTTTTCTCCTGTTGTTCTATTTGAGACATATTTCTTTGTTTTCTCATTTTAGTTACCTCTTTATGTTAATTTCTATTTGTTAGAAAGACTTGTTATGTCTCTCAATCTTGGCCAGATAGGCTTATGTAGTAGTTGAACCATGTGTCCCAGTGGTGCAGTCTTCCCAGTCCCCTGCACCATGGTCTCTGGGCATGTTCTTTGTGTGGGTTTTGTGTGTTCTCTCATTGTACCTAAACATTTATTGCTGTTAGCATGTAAGTGGATGAATTGACTTTTGAGCTGACTGTGGGGGTTGGCCATGCCCACAGGGTATGAATCGCTGTGTGGAGGCTCATCCCTCAGAGTGGGATTTGTCCTAGTAGGCCTGTGTACTTATTGAGACCACTCTTTGAGTATACTGCTAATGGGGCTAGTCAGGTGTTGCTCTATTGTGGTCTGGGTGTGTTGGTTCTGTGGCTTCTTGGGAGGGTCTCCAGAGTAGGGCAAGGTCAGCTGCTGTCTCTGATTGCTTGGAGTTACCTGGTGGGAGCAGCATAGCAATCCATGGTTGCTGCCTATGCTGGATCTGAAGGCAAGTGGGGGAGACAACACTACAAGTCATGGTCAATTTACTCCCAATACCAAGCCTGAGGCAGTTTAGCAAAAGGTCAGTGCATCAAGGCCTGAGGCTGCCTGCTAGTTACCTCTGGCTGCCTGCCAGTAACTCTCTGCAGCTGGAAGAGCCTTTGGGTGGTATTATAGTTGGGTGGTGCAGAGCCCCTGGGAGTCACCAGGGTATAGTGAGCAGATTTCCCCTGGCCACTACAGTGTCAGTTTTTATGCCTGTGCTGTATCTGTGGCTTCTTGTAAAAGTCTAGGATCACGGCAAGGCCAGCTGCTGTCCTCCTTGGGAGTGCAAACACCTGAGATCTATTCAAGAATCTGGGATACCTAATTATTTGACTGCTGGCTTTGGCTTATGAAATCCAAATAGCCCTATTGAACCTTCCTCAAATTATAGAATGCTTCTACCCAACCTCTCACCATTGCTCCTTTAATTGAGATTAGATTTACATCATGGTCTAATGGCTCTCCCAGCCTTTTCAGGCTCCCTCCTCATTTCTTCTCACTTAGGTGTTTGCCTTAATACAATAATTGCACATTTAATCCCATCCTGGTATCAGCCTCTAAGAGGACCTGGACGAACAAAAATATATTTTTTACCTTCCAGGACATATAGTAAGTTATGGATTTATATGCCATGCTATTTACTTTATAAAGAGTTTTTATTTTTAGCAAAAAATCATTATGCAATAACAAACTTTATCATGTATGCTAATACATTAGTCTCTTTAAAATTTAATTCCATCATTTTTATTTAACAGAATAGCAACTTTCCAAGATAAAACTTCAAGTTTTTAATGATTTTTAATGTAGTAGCTCTTCCCAATTGAGGTTTTAATCAATAAAATTAAATATTTAATGTTACTCTACTTTATTTCTTCTTTATTTTAGTAGTTATGCTCTTTTAGCCTATGCTATGGCTTTCATTTTAACATAACAGTAGAAGATTTACTAACAGAATGAAATGAAAATGACCCTGAAATAGCAAAAAAGTATTACTTTCTTTATGGTGTGATGAGCAAAAATAGAATGCCTCATTTTCTATTGTGCATCTTAAATTCTTATAAGGTTAGTCAAAATAACTTTAAAGTATTGTAACTCTTTTTGACCCAAAAATCATTTATATGACTTGCTTTGTATTACTAATAGCAAATCTACTACACACAGTTTTGCAAATTTAATTGAAAATATTTTATTTTATGTAACACTTCATAACTTTAGAAGATTCAGTGTTGAACTATCTATTACCTTTATATCTAGGTAGTTTTCATGTTGAAAATAAAATAGAGAATGGAATAGAAGCAGGCAGGAATAAAGAAACAATTTTTCCTGTGAATTTCTAAGATTTGTCTAAGTTAAAGTGTTCCAAAATCAACTGATATTAACCCCTACTTTTATTTAATTATTCTTTTAATTATCAGAGATAATTAAGAATAGACTATAACTATTACTGGTATAATTCACAACATTCTATTAAAATTCTAATTTATCTGTTCAGCAAAAGGGAACTATATGTTTAACACTCTATAATTAAAGATTATGAAAGTCTAATTTTTTACTGAGCTCTGTCATCTAGAAGCTCAAATCAGTGAGTAACAAAGATACTTGAATAAATAAAAAGCAGTATGATAATTATTGTTTCAAACATTGGATAAAGTACTTTCTGAGCCTAAAAGTGAGAACAATTTATCTCTGCTTCTGTAATTTATAAGGTTGCATGGGAGATAATATTTGACCTGCATTTTGAAAAGCTGGTTTAACAGAAAGAAAAGAAAGCGAAAACCCAGGCAGCAAGGACTATGTATGGTAAACCTGGGCAAAAAAAAAGCACAGACCAAAAACAACTATTGGCAGTGCAATATGACTGGATTGTAGAGGAGACTGTGGGGATTGTAGGAGGTATTAAAATGGTAAAACAGGTCAGATTTAGGAATTTCTTCTACGGCATGTTAAAGAATTTGAAAATTATCTTTGAGATATTGAGAGCTGTTAATATACTATTATTTCAGAGAAAGAATATTAAATAAAAAGTACTTTAAGATAATCTTTAAAACAAGACAGAAATATTTGAAGCAGTTGTATATTTGAAACAATCCAGGCAGAAAAGATAGAGATCATCATTTGGAGGAGCAATCAAAAAGAATTCTGATATTTAAAAATGGAAAATGTATTAATCAAGATACTGGCTAAAGAAAGTCTCTCTGTTGACAGTAGAAGTGCCAGTAGTTTCAAAAACTTGGGCCTGGAGGACACTGAAGGTCATGCAGATGGATATATAACTACGTAGTTAGCAACATGGGTCTGAAGACATTCAAAGAAATATAAGCTCTTGAGATGGATTTGAAAATCATAGATATATAAATATTCTGAAATTTAAATATTAGAGTTCTTTTTTTTTTCAATATAGCTTAGTGAGATTTGCTTAAAAGAGCATTCATTGTTTCTCAGAATGTCCTCATGGAGGCACTACAGTACAGGGATAATGGAACTAATGGACTGTCAAAAAGGCTTAGGTTCAAAGTCTAAATTTTCCATATGCCAATTATATGTCATTGAATTTTCTTTATATCTTAGTTTTCTAGTTTGTAAATGTTAATAATAGTAATTTATTTTTTTGCCATAACAAAGAAATTGTTTAGGTACAGAATGCATTTTCTACAATTCTGAAATTCACAAAGTTCTAAAAATTGAAATTTGGGGAGGGGGTAAGTTTATTGCAAAATTATCTGATATCATAATTTGACCTGACCTATAGAAAAACTATTTGTAACCTTTATTTATCAAACATAGCATGACTGTCCATGTTTGGTTTTGAAGCACTGCTAGCTATATACTGTATGCAGTGTACCAACTTTTTAAATTTAAAACATTCAGAAGTGCAAAACATAAGTGACCCAAAGAGTTTCAGAGAAATGACTATGAACTTGAATATATTAATTACTTTTACAGTGTCCAAAACAGAATAAGCTTTTAATAATTAATAGTTGCTTATATAATTATCTGACTCTGCAAACACTCTGTTTATACTTGTTATTCAATTTACCTGCTCCTGAATGTTGTTTATAAACTGTTGTAGCTGCATGTGGCCACTGGTTTTCCTAAACCTTATGACTCAGAGAATATTAGTTAAATAACATTGACAGAAAATATGATAAATGAGAAGAGAATGGGACTTGTAGCAATTTTGAGATAGATCAAATCCTAAATAATAGAGTAGTCAGAAAAGGATATTGAAGAGAAGCAAAAATAAACAGAAATGCCATGGTAAAAAAAAATCAGGAGAAGAGAAAGTTTAGGAAAGAAGTGGTCAAAGATTTCAAGTGTCAGAGAAGTCCAATCATATAAGGAATAAAAAAAAAGTAAAAATATACATATATAGTATTAGTTATTATATCATTAAGAGGAGGAATAAGTCTGCTGCCTCTGGATGATGTGAAATCTGGAGTCACTCCAGCAGCATGGGGGAGAACATAGATAATGGTGCAGAAGTGTAGTTAGCATTTTTCCTTGGTTCTTCCTCACTGAAACAATGAGGAATCACAGGTCAGAGAGATTTAGAAAAGATTTATTAAAAGTATATTTTAGAAAGACAAAGCATGCTCCAAGGAGAGACGTGGTTTCAATGAAAAACTGTAACAGAGCACTGTAAAAACAATAACCACAATAACCAACACAAAAAGGGACAAAGGGCCCCAGAAGTAGATATATCTGTTTTATATTTGGGCCATGATAGGTGGTTCCAAAGGCATTGTTAGGTGCTTAGCAAACAAGGACATTTTGATTGACACTTGGCTGCTATACAACTCTTTTCCTAGTGCACAGGAGTATACCCAGAATTCTAATACCATGGAGTGTTCTTAGGGCAGTCTCTAGGCTGGGCCCCTATTCCTTTGTTCCTTTGTCACTCATGTCTGACTAGTTACCTAACAAGTCTATCATAGGCTAACACTTGGAAGAAAGTGATGAAAAACTGTAGTTTATATTTCCATAAATCTGAACTGTTAAATGTTTAAGCACATATTCTATTAATCCCTGCTTCTGTCAGTTTAGAAGCAGAAGAACATATTTTTATTTACAATTTAGAGAAACAAAATGAATAAATCTTCATGAAAAATTACATATATATGTATAAAACCTAGATAATCTAGATAATATATGTGTTTTTACTTATAGTATACATAATTATATATATACAAACATAAGAAAATTATATACATGCACACAGGTTGATACAAGGAATCTTTTTTTAAACCGTTAATATAATAAGGAAAATCTTTTGATGTAATTTGTATAAGGAAAGTAGTGGTATGTATTATATTGGAACAGAAGTTTCAAAGCTGGTGCTTAACTCCACAGACTACTTTTCTTTTTTTTTTCTTAGTAATCATGAAAGCCATGCCCTACAATTTCACAAAAAGGAAAAGAAGACCATGTCGAAATGAGACAAATTTTCGTCATATTAGGTGACTGAGATTTTGGAGTCATTTATAACCTATACTATCCTAACTTAAACAGTTTCTAAATAAAAGACACAAATGTTTGTCCTACCTTAAATGTGATTACACTATAATGTGCATCCCATATTAAAGAACTTCTTTTAGATTAAATAAATACTTTGGTTTGTTTTCTTCTTTCTTCACCCCACTCAATATTAAGGTAAATACAATATCTCTATTTGCTTATATAAAATCAGTTATATCTAATCTCCTCTTAGTGTGTACATGCTCTTATGTCTTTTATAGCCTTCTCTAATGGGGTAGTTACAAATATTTTTTGCAGACATCTGGGAAAAACATTTTGGTGCATTTCCATTGACCTATGCTGAAGTCACAATAGCACATATGCTACCAAATATATATATCTTTTATGATAGAACAGCAAAGTAGGACAAAATTAGATAAAGAGAAAAGTGAAAGTAGGGGAAGCTATAGAAAAATTTTGACACAATTATTACCCCCAGATATATTTACATTTATTATACATAAGGTTCAATATTTTCTTTCTATGTAATAAGTAACTTAGATTAACTCAGAACATTCTTTTATATAGTTATTCAAATGTATATCTCATATTTAAGAGAAAAACATAGAAATAACTCCTAGAATCACAAAATGAACAGTGACCTATATTACTCATATTTGTTTTAAAATGGAGAAACTATATTTTTTCTTTCTGTACCTTAGAATTGGGCCTTGATTGAAAAGAAAAACTTCAAATTTCATGTAAAATCAAAGTAATGACTTTAATGTATTAATAGGCAAATAGCAATAATTTATAAAAAAGGATTTCCAAAATATTATTTTAACTAAAAATAATGTTATCCTAAAATATTACATATGCTTAGTAATATATGCTCTAGTAAATGCTTTTAATTTTATTTAACTGATGAATACTTTATGGCTTGTTTTAACGGCTTTTTAAAATAAGTTTTTGGATTTGACTCAGGGTATATATCTAAGGCTTCTAAAAAGTTACCCACCTGCATGCACATTCAATTGCAGCGTTTTGTTATGGTAATAGTGATACTCTTTTGTTGAAAGCTGCCAGTGTTGATATTTCTGGATTTATCACAAGTTCAAGGTATCCTGGAAACCTGAAGGAGGCCTCTGGCAATTCACCTAGGTACCCTCCACCTTTCATCACTTCTGGTGAATTTTATAGTAGACTAAATATCAAATGGGCTCTAGTGACAGAGGATGTAACTTAGATCATCAGCAGGATAACATAGATAAGTATCTCTATTATAAACGTGCTTTTGGATTTCATAGTCTTCAAGCTCGTTTGGGTAATGGCTCAAAGTATATTTTGTACTAGGTTAGTTATATGAGAAATATTATATTAAATATTATGTTATGTTATGTTATGTTATGTTTGTTATGTTATGTCATGTCATATTATATTATATTATATTACATTACATTACATTACATCATATCATATCATATCATATCATCATATTAATTATATTATGAAATGCATTTAAAAGTTAGCATTAATTCTTATTTCACAGTGTGAGAAAATATTACCAAGTTCACACTAGCCAACTATTATATTTAAATAGAAGTAGAAATAATCACAGATATTAAAATAGTCAAACCTCTATGATGTTTATTAGATTCAAAATCTATTCTAAATGCCTTAAAAATAACAGCTATATTTCCAAACTGCCCTAATGTGTAGGTAATATAATTGTATTTCACAATTGTTGCATGTTTTACAAATTGAAGATGTTACCCTCCACCAGCAAAAAGATTGACTCACTTTATTGCCATACTCACTATACCGTGGTGTTTTGAAATTGAACCTGTAATATCTCTGATGTATGTCTGTATTTCTATGCTGTTTCATTTTTCTACTCATCTAGCTGTACTTGGTTTTAAAAAATTATTTATTGAAAATTATTTGTCATTATTTACTAGGAAGGAATTGTGAAAGAGTTGTGAAAAGATAGTTTCTTTGTTCCCACAAATCTTAGAATATTTTGTTACTCCCTCCATCAAGAACATAAACACTTATTCAGCTATGGTTATGCTCTAGAAACAAGTGTGTATTACTTAAGAGAAATATGTTCCAACAGAGGTATAACAATCTATTTTAATATCTGGTGTAAGTAGCACTAAATATGCCCTTAAATCAACTCTGTTATTCATGATATGCCTCACAGATGGGTGTTATTAACCATGTGTGCCATCTGGTAACTTCTATTTTAGATAATCATTCTTGCTAAGTAGGTGTTAACTCTTTAGAATTATTATTTTCATGTTTGTACTGTCTAAATGTGGCTGAACTGGGGCAGAGTACCAGTTGTCCCTACCTAATTATAGTTCTGTGGCTGGTCTGGATGTGAGACTCAAAGCAGAACAAAAATCAGGCATCTGATAGAGCATTAAGCAAGTTGGTGAAGTGAGGTTTGTGAGTACTGATTGTTCTACCCCAAAACAACTTCCAACATTAAATAACAAGAACAAAATTATATATCTCTTTATCTGGGATTGTTGTACTATAACTGAAAATCTAATATTTCAGTTGTTCAGGAATTTCAAAGCTTACATAAGCATATGATATCAGTTCTCTGTTTTATGTAAGTGCATATAGAGGTTGTCTTTGTTTTTTGATTAATTAAATTTCTTAACTATAGACTACTTATAAAGAAAGAGATATTGTATAGAGCATATCTGTGATTCTGGTAATAGTAAAAAAAAAACATACAATAAACTACCTGGGTATTCAGGTATAAAGTGATTATTCAGGTATTAGACTCCAAGGGGTTCATCATCCAAGGACCTCAGACTACTTCACTAGATTCCTTTTCTTCAGATATCTAAAGAGTGCTGAAAGAAAAAATGAAGGTCACTTCTGCCCATATTACATAAATCAATCAGAATTTGTCCTGTGGTTCTATCTATGCAGTTGTAAAAAAAGTGATGTCTCTGTCCAGAAGTAACATGTATTGATTTAGTAAAGGCATATCATGTTCTCTTCCACATTGTGTGATTCCTATATTTATCAATAACTTGGGGCTTTTATTTCAGCTAAAATACAAAGGATAAAGACTAACTGTTCAGTTCAGATTGTTGGGTTAGCAGTTTATTAGCAATTAGCTCCTGATCAACATGATTTTAGCTCATTTTAGATATATTTATTATTTCAAAGAGTTCGAATGAGGGACCTCAGCAGAGAAAAACAAAACAGTCATTTATTCTCTTCAGGTGTGCTCATTCTAATTTGCTTATTCCTGATTTAATAGTAGAATATACCGTGCTCTGTATTCAAGTAGATTCTGGTATTTAAAGAGAATGAGATGAGGAAAAAATCAGTGGTTGTTGTCTTTCCCATTTACAAAATTGACTATAAGTCCTGCAGAAAACAAAGGGGTCTTTGAAAGAGCTGTATATGTCACTACTGTTTGGAATGAACACCCCATGCCATTTTATCATTTCATTATTAGTAGCAATGAATCAAACTACCATGAATGGAGCATCCAAGTTTTACCGAGAAATATTTAGAAAGTTTTTTCTTTAGTGATATGTATAATGTAAAATTTAGGTTTAATTTGGTCTTGCTCTTGCTTCTAAATGTAACATTGGAGCTCAAAAATTAAGCTGTCTTTCTCCTTTAATAAAATAAATTAAATTAATTATCAAAACATCTTGCAATTTAGAAACCAAATAGTTGTCAGTTATGCAAAGACAAATTAAGAAGATTGTAAGGAGCTAGGCATCTAATGATAAAAGATTTGAATTTGGTACAATTCACATGATTGTTTGGATATTTATCACAATGGAGGTTTATCAGATCTAGGTTGAACTATCAATATGTTGGAACTGAATGAAGATTAGCAATGATTTAATTGCTACCTCCCACTGATGAGACTTCTATTGAATTAAATAAATATAAGAAACACAGCTTTTAAATGAAGAAAAACAAAATTAAATATAAAAAGCTTTAGAGTCTGAGTATAACCTGAAGAGCAATATAGTGGATTGTAATATGTCAAATGAATCAAGAGTTCAGTTACTGGCTAATACACAATATATTAATTCCAGATTGAGGGTTAAAACTGTGGTGCAAACCTCTCTTTTCCCCCCTTTAAAGGAATCCAAAATTAACTACAGTTACAATGTGTTTTTGCAATCATGCTCTCCAGAGAAACCACTCTCTACAATTATTTTAGACTGTTTCAGCATGCACAGGCTGTTTTGATTGACCTGACCAGTCAAAGCAGTACATTGATTTTCTGAAAGTACATCCTTGACTACAGTTTCCTGAGACTCCTGCTGCTTCTACTATTTAGATTCAAGTACAAAGGAGAAAACATGTAGATAGAAGAAACAATCATAGTCTTATTTGAAATATATCATTTAATATGTCATATAGATCATTTCATTGATTTATAAGAAATGAAAAGAGAATACTAGACCTTATTTTCTTTAGCATTGAAGTAGAATATCTTACAACCTTCATGTCAACAAACTGAGTTCACCACACCCAATATCTGACTGTGGTAAACTTATAGTTCAGTGTTCTCTTAATTGAGATCTGAATTATTTAGCATCCCAATTGAAAGATAAACTAAAAAATATCTAGCTTCTTTTCAGGTAGTGCTGTACTCAACTTTCTCCTATCACTCCCTCAGGTCTCTTTTAGGGAATAACTATAATATCATACCAAGGTATTAGTTATTAGACATCACACTTACCACACTAATAACTTTTTAAGCTATCCATGTATATGCCATCACATGAGGAATAAAAATCTTTTGAAAATAAAAATTTATGGTCTTAAAACAGTCTATGAAAAGTTTTCTAAATCATGTATTGTGACAGATTTTTACAACAGAGGGAGGATTAAAAACTGTACAAAAATGGAAAATTAAATTTCAAGATATAGTTTATATATAGAATATGCAAACAAAGGGTACAAATTTTATTGCACTCCTTATACTATGAAAATTACATATGTAGGGGGGTTGAAAACACAAAAGCACAAAAGAGTAAAAATGAAAGAAGTTTAAGCTGGGTGAGCCTTTGAGTGTACACGGTAGTGAGCCACCTACATAATACTATTTGAAGGAACAAGAGAAAGATTCCTAATCAAAATATCTCATTCTTGCCAAAATAGATGCTCTTATATATCTACTTTTTCATTATTCTGTGTCTTCTGAATCCTCAGAGTTGCTTCATTAGGCACTATTTCTTAAGTAGAACACAAATTTATACCTCCCACTCAGCCTATCATTGAGAATTGGATATTTCCCTACAGAAGTGAAAGTCAGAATTGAGTCAGGAGAGAGTTACAAAGATAGGCATAATGAAACTTCTTATTTTGCATTATGACCACATCCTAAATCTCGCTTAGGAAGACATTATGGTTTTTATTTTACCTTATAGTTTAAATTAAAATAATAAGAATATATTAACATTATTATGCCTTGCATAATGTATGTACTTAAAAGCATGAATCTTCTTTAGATACACCTCCTTTCTCTGTCCTGAAACATCTGAAAAGAACTGTCAGCTAAGACATAAAATTAAATTATCTTCTCATCCAAATTTAAAATTTACCCAAAAGGTATGTCATTGGTATTTTTTAATTCAAACCTTCTTTCATGTGGTCTCTTTCTGATAATATTAAACTATTAGTGATAGTAATAATAATAGATAATACTTACTGATTACTTACTCTTGCCAAGAACATATAATACTGTATCGCCTGGATCCAAATGTTTTTCAATATCAATGTTATACAAGGTTGCAAATAAAAATAAGTCTTTTAAATAAATTTTATTCAAACAGTCCATTGGCAAACTTCAAGAGAACTATTACCTTTAAAGATTATTGATTGGTTTAATTTTGTGTATAGTCAACAAGGAAGTTGATTGACTTCTAAGACATGTAGGGTAATGAGCAGCTGTGAAACAGGTAATACCCAATGTCATGATCTCAACCTGTAAATTAACATTTAGAATTTGGATTCTTGAGTTAGTTAGAAAAGGAATTATTAATTATGATATCTCCTGAGAAGATTATGGTTCTACTTATCATTTCATTAGCCTTATGTATTGATTTAGAAAGTTCACATGAAAAGCCATTAAAAATTATATTACTACAATGTGTGTCCTTTTTTTGTCTAGCCAACTAATATTGAATTACTACAAGTTTTGGGGAGTGAAAATTTGTTATGAGCAGAAAATGAATATTCATGCAAAACAATTTAGCCTTTGCTATTTGTAGCCTTTTTACAGCACAAGAAAGAGCCATGCATCACTTAAGGAGTGCTCAGAGTGTGTCCTCAGACTCTTAAAATTAGATACACTAAGTGAGCTTACATATATTGAGATAAGGCAATTGTGGCAAGTGGAGAAAATGATATCTTCCTATGGTAATTAATGTAATTATTTTATGCCACTAAGCAGACTTATATCCAGAAGTTAAGGTAGAAAGGTATCAATGGTAATATCAACTCATCATTAGACAAACACAGCGACAATTTGATTGTTACAAAATTATTTTCACTGAATTCACATCTTAGTGGAAAAATATTAGTACAATTAAATTTTTTTAAAAGTCTCTGGCCCAGAGTCCTATGTGATAGCAGTAAAAAATCTTAATTTTTTGACAAGCCGAAAATGTAGGATAGAAACCTTTTTACTTACAGTTGAATCTAGACTCATTTCAAAATTAGAGAAGGAACACAAATTTATAAATACTTTCAGAAATATCTGCTTACTCAGTCTATTTCAAGATAATCTCAAGATAATAAAAAGACCACAGTGATATACATCTAAATGTTTGGGTTAAGAAACAATAAACAATTTCTTATTGAAAAAATATACTTTTGTTCAAAAGAGAACTCAAAGGAAACTTTACTGTAATCTTTTTATTATAATGAAGAGCTCCATATTTTTAAAATATCTTCTTTATATTAAAATATTGAGATTTTTAGATTGGGCTTAGTAATGTAAATAATCATGTATATAATGTTGGGAATTTTGGTTAAGACCTTGACCTAAATATAGAAACTCTAATATTCTTTGTATGGCAAGTATATCCATGTAAGAACTGCCCACTTGAAAATTACTGAGAATTGCAAAAAGGAAGTTTCATTAATTTTTTTCATGGTTCAGTTTTTAAAAATGTTTTAGAAGTCAAATGTTAAAAAATAAATAAATAAAAAGATATAAACAGTATGATGCATAAGCTTCTTCCATTAAAGCCATTATAACTGAATAATTTTGTTCCCCTTCTTCTATTGAGATTATAATGGCTCCATACTATGTAAGCAAGTGAGACTAATAATAGCATCCATCCTCATAAGCATGCCATTAAGGCAGAAGTTGATAGCAGGAGCAAGAGGAGAAACAACACTATGCATAAATCACTCTGACCTAGAAGACTGAAGTAAATACAAAAAGAAACTGTTAAAACACAATTGGTAACAACCTCAGGAGATGTCATTAGGGTGGGTCAGCTCTCAGTAGAGCAAGTAGAATAGCATGGCTCCTGACAAAATGTAATATACACAGTGGATATTTAAGAAAGATTCCAGAAGGGAAAAAAGCTACATATTAATAAGACCAATTAATAATATTAATTGATTAGATACAAATCTTCATTAGGCTATCTATTGACCTAATAGCTCAAAGAACCAAAAGAGTTCATTCCCACCTGGGTGTATCCTCTACATCATAAGTTACCTTTCCTCTTATAGTAACATTGTAGACATAAGAGTTCCACTGAAATATTTTAAGTCCAATGATTTTTTTTTCCTTTTTCTTAATTAAAACACAGATCTGTAATCCAAAATTTTAAATCTATATTTTGTAAAACTCTGCTGATGTGAAGTGAAAAGGTACACAAAGATTAAAGTGCTTAAAAATTAAACATACAGCATAACTTGTATAATATTGTTCAGTTGTAGCCGACATGTATTATTTCCTTAGCTGGAAGTCTCTTCGGTCATGTATTATTTCCTTAGCTGGAAGTCTCTTAGGTTGAAGATATTGCACTTACAAATGTCACCACAGGTATATTTGTTCAATAGAATATATGTTGGTTATTTAAATGCCTTCTGACTCTATGCACTGGCTCATGTTCTCATGCTGACATTTAGATCATACTGTCAAGAAATATATGTCTAGTAGCAACTTTTTAAGACCAAGGTTGTAAACTACTGGCTAATTTTTAATTATTCTAAATTAAAAGAATTACCCATTCAGAATATTTTAATATTTTTAATTAACAGCCTAACAATAGTCTTTATTTTCATTTCTATTTATTTTTAAAAGAAGTGTATCCTTCACTCCTCTAAGAAGCAGAATACTTTACTATGTGTCAGAATTTTCTGGTGTTCTATAGTAAATAAAAATGGTCAATTAATAAAAAGTGTAAAACATAAAATGATAAAAGTGACCACATAATGCACAATTCCTCTGATTTATTCTAGTGCTCTCTAAGAGAATTTCAAATGATGACCCCTTATTTTTCTCATGTCATTTTTGGAGACTTTTATTGGTATTTTATTCTCTGTAACATTTTCTCTGCCTACTTATTCTTATCAGTTAAAGATGAATAGAAATGCATTCTTCCTTTAACTTCTGGTGATGTAATTCTGTGCTTATACAGCATTGTCATGTTTCTTTACGGTATTTGTAGGTAATGAAAACAATTTTTACTTAGAGTACATTGATGACTTTTTAAATACAACACCAAAAACAGAATCCATGAAACAAATAATTGATGAGCTGGGCTTCATTAAAATTAAAAACCTCCACTCTGTGAAGACGGTTATGGGAAATAAGAAAAAAAAAGACAAACCATAGACTGGTAGAAAATATTTGCAAAACACACATCAAATAAAGAACTGTTATCTAAATATACTAAAAGAAAATAAACTCAATAATAAGAAAATTAACAACATTATTAAAAAATGGACAAGAGACATGAACATACACCTCACCAAAGAAGATATACAAATGGTAAATAAGCATATGAAAAAAATGTTCCATATCATAGGTCATCAGAAAAGTGCAATTAAAAAAAAAATGAGACTGCACTACAAACCTATCAGAATGGGTGGAATCCAAAACACTGACAACACCAAATTCTGCAAGGATGTGGAATAACAGGAACTTTCATTCGAGGTTGTAGGAATACAAAATGGCACAACCACTTTGGAAGATAGTTTGGCAGTTTTCTACAAAACTAAATATGCTTTTACCATACAACTCAGCATGAGTTTCCTTGTTATTTACCCAAAAGAAATGAAAATGCCCATACAAAAATGCCCACACAATATATACACACACACACAAACACACATACATATGTATATAGCAGCTTATTCATATTATCTAAAATCAAATGTGGTACATCCAAACAACATATATTATTTGGTGTTAAAAAAGGAACTATTAAGCTATAAAAATCCATAGAAGAAATTTAAAGCTTATTACTAAGTAAACAAAGCTAATATGACAGGCTACATACTGTATGATTCCAGAAGTATAACATTCTGGAAAAACTACAAAGACAATAAAAGATCAGTAGTTACCAGAGCTTACAAGAGAGAAAAAAATAAATAAGCAAGATTTTTAGATCAGTGAAACTATTTCATATGCTATTATAATAGTAGATACATATCATTATACATTTTTCTAAACCCATAAAATACGTAATATCAAGAGTGAACCCCAATATAAACTATGGACTTTTGTTGATCATGACACTTTCATGTAGATTCATTAGTTATAACAATTATACCCCTCTGGAGTAGAGGTTGATAATATAGGAAGTGAGGAGAGGTACATGGGATATATTGAAATTCTTCATATTTCTTGGTACATTTTTCCATATGTTTAAAACTGTTTTTAAAATTGTCTATAAAATAATTAATTAAAAATAAAAATTATATCTACAGCCATGTCACCCTGAACATGCCTTATCCCATCTATACTCAGAAGCTAAACAGGATCAGACCTGTTAGTACTTTGATGGGAGACCACCTAGAAAGACCAGGTGCTGCAGGCATAAAAAATAAAAAGAGATTGTAAACTGACAAGGCCCTTGCAATCTGCGAGGTCAACCAAGGGTTGCCTCACCTAAAAATAAGTAAATAAATAAATAATAAATAAAAATAAAGATTAGAAGAGTAAAAAAAGTGAATATTTAAAAAGCAGAACAAAAAGAAAGTAAAAATAAGATGATATTAAAAATGCACATGATTAAAAAATCAAAATACAAGCAAAAGTACTGAAGTTATCAGTTAAGACAGAAAATGTAAGAATATAAAAAGTAAAAGGAATTAAATAATATTTTAAGTGTCAAGATGGCAGAGTAGGTAAATGCTGTGCTTACCTCATCTCAAAATCATGTCAGAATTACAATCAAATCATAGAACAGCCATCATTAGAAATAGCCTAAAGTCTAGCTTAAAAGATGTCCTACAACTAGGGACACACAGAAGAGGTCACCTAGAGATTGTTAGGAGGGAAGAGGTGTGAAATGGACTGGCCCCACATCAGTGTGTGGAGGTTGAGAATCGGAAGAAATATCTTGGCTGATGAGTTCCCCCTGGAAAAGTAATGGGTCCCAGTCCCTCTTTCGGATACTTAGTCCATGGTTCCAAATGCCATGAAAAGTCTCCACAAACTCTGGTTGTGAAAACCAGTGGAAATTGTGTCAGAGTGAGAGAGAGGGTTGCAGAAGTCATACACTCTCCTCCTAAAGGATCTGCATGAACTCACTAGCTCTGATCTTCAGCTCTGGGGCAGCAACTTGAAAGACACCAGGGACACATGGGGAAAACATGAGTAGTCAGGCTTCAAGGCAAGGACTAGAGAGGCACCTTTCTCCCAGACAGAAGGGCAAGCAGAGGACATAGTTCTTTTGTTAAGCCCTTTCCTGCCTGGCTTGCAGAACCAGGTAGATGGCATATCTGAGTCTCTATCAACATACCTAATACTGGTCACCCTACCCTGGTGATTCCCTGAGACCCCACCCCTCCCAACTTACAGGCCCACCAAAGCTGCTTCCAGTAGCTTTCTCATACAAGAAAAAAAAAAAAAAAAAAGGTCTTTATTCATGCTGCAGACTTTTCTAAAACCTCTCAAGGTTTTGCATTAAAAACATAAAAAAGTAGTATCTGTCCTTGGTGTGCCCTGTACCGCTTGCTGAGCAGCCCCAAGATTGTCACTAGCAGGAGACAACCTCAGTGTGAGGCTTGGCCTCTAGAAGCACTTCCTTTAATGCCAGCATAGGTAACAGCCATCTGCAGATTTTTAGTGGCTCATGACAGGTGGCCCCAAACAGGACACAAAATGAATTTGACCTGTGGCAGGGCCTCTCACAAGAGGCCCCAGCCTGTATGCTCAGTGGCCAGCTTTGTTCTGAGGTGAAGCACCACCCAGGGTCACATCTGAGGATGTCACACCTGAAGGGCTGACAAGGCAGTTACCAGAGCCCTGCTAAAGTAAATCCTGCTCTGTAGGGTTAGCCCCTTCACAACAGCTCCTCCACTGATCATGTGCAATAATCACAACCAATCAGCCTAAGGATCAATCCCTCCTATTGACAAGCAATTAGCAACCAAGGCTCAATTACAACAGGAGAATACACACAACCCATAACAGGCATATAACTAGAGCATCCAGATGAAATGATGAGAGAAGACTGTGCTACTGGGACCCACAGGACACCTACTACAGAAAGCGTCTCTACTAAGACCAAAAGTCCTACTTAACATAGAAATAACACAAGTAGGCAGCCAAAATGAAAAGACAAAGAAATATGCCACAAATGAAAGAAAAGAACAAATCTCCAGGAAAAAAAGTAAACAAAATGGAGACAAGCAATCTTTCAGGTGCAGAGTTTAAAACCCTGGTTTTAAAAAGCTTAATGAAATCAATGAAACAATAGATGAACTCAGTGAGAGATTTAACATAGATATAGAAAACACAAAAGTGGAGATGGAAAACATAAAAAAGAACCAGTCAAAAATGAAGACTGTAATAATTGAAATGAAGAATACCTTAAGAAGAATTAACAGTATATTAAATGAAGCAGAATCAGATCAGAGATTTAGGAGATAAGGCAGCAGAAAGCACCCAATCAGAACAGCAACAAGGAAAAAGAATTGCCCCATGAAATGATAGTGTAAAGAGGCTCTGGGACAATATCAAATGAACTGACTTTATCATCATAGGGATATCAGAAGAAGATAGAAAGCAAAGAATTGAAAACCTATTTTAAGAAATTATGATGGAAAACTTCTCTAACCTGATGAAGAAAATAGACATATAAAATCAGGAAATTGAGAGAGTCCCAATAAGAGTATCCAAAGAAGTCCACACCTAGACACAGCATAATTAAAATGGCAAAGGTTAAAGACAAAGAGCGAATCTTAAAAGCAGCAAGAAAGAAGCAGTTAGTTACTTACCTACAAGAGAACTCCCATAAGAATGTCAGCCAATTTTTCAACAGAAATTTTGCAGACCAGAAGAGATTAGCAGGAAATGTTCAAAGTGAAAAAAAAGCAAAGACCTGAAACCAAAATTACTCTACACAGCAAAGCTGTCATTTAGAATTAAAGGACAGATGAGTATCTTTCCAGTTAAGAAAAAGCTGAAAGAGTTCATCATCACCAAGCCAGTGTTGCAGAAAATGTTAGAGGACTATTCTAATAGTAAGAAGAAGAAAAAAAAAAGATCAAGATTATGAATAATATAAAGGCAATAACTACATATCAATTATTTTAATTGCAAATGGATTAAATGTTCCAATCAAAAAATAGGGTAGCTGAATGGATAAGAAAACAAGACACTTAAAATAAAAACCCAAAACACTACTATAAATTTTGTGAATTTATATGTTCATTGCAGCATTAGCCAAGACATATAGATATCTTAAGTGTCCACTGATGAATGAATGAAGTGTATGTATAAATATATACATACACACACACACACACATATATATGATATAATATGCTTTATTCTTCTAAAACACATACATGGAAGATAGAAACACTCTGTAAAAGGTTTCAGCTAGGTTTCACATAGATTTTTAAAAAGCCAATTGCAAATGTTATTAGCCTCTCAGAACTAGATGGCTGAATAATTAGACTACCGAGAGAAGACAGGCATAGTCCTTCATTTAGTCAATTTTTTTTTTTTATTTTGAAGAGTAAGGACCATTTTAATCTTTTTTATGACCTATACACACAGAAGTAGCTTAGTTGTGTTCTCTCTCTCACCTTAAGATAAATTATTACTCCATGACCAGTACATTTGATAAATTATACTCTGGTTGCCATCATGTTCCTGCCATGAAGGATCATTAAAGATAGCCTAATTACCAAGAGAAAAGTAGTTTCTTAAGACCAATAATAACCTTAACCTTTGATGAATTACAATTCTGTTCCTAGAAGCTATTCTTCCAATAGTTATGACAAAACCACCTTTCCCTTCTCAATCTCTTTGTATTCTGAAGTATGTGCCTACATTTAAAAACTAACAGCATTATCATTTCCAGTAGATATTTGTTCCTGCTAAGTGGGAAAATGCTTTTCTATCTTAATCTCTAAAACCACAAATTTAATGTACATATAAGAAAATCTTTTCTGGCTGTACAAATTAACATTAATTACCATATTTTAAATCAGAAAGATTTAATATTTTGGATTTGTATAACAAATGCTGTCTTAGGTTAGGTTTCTTAGAAACAGAGCCAAAAACATATTTATGTATTCTTCAGGATAAACTTGAGAGTGAAAGGAGGAGAGAAAAAAGGAAGATCAACGAGAATCTGATTTCAGATAAAGTCTAGTTTTGTGAAGACCCAAGGAAAAGGCAAGAGGTCTCTGGATAATAATATCCATCAGAGTAGGCCAGCCTTGAAGGAAGGAGACCAGTCATTTATGCTCCATAAATAATTCATTGTCTACCACCTGGGGCTGAAAGAGATAACTTACCAGGTGATCTTGTCAAGGCTTCTCTCATCAGTCTAGCTGGATCCCTCAGCCAGAATTAGGGCTGCTTCAGGAGGGTACAGCCTATGAAACTGCACAAAACTCAGCACTGAGAAGGATTCCACACTTGATTCAATGCTCTCCTGTCTTTATATAAAATTCTCAGTGATATTGTCTTTGAACTTGTGAACTCCAATGTATCCACATTTCTTGCTACCTGAATTGCACATAGCAATTTATAATTCTCCATGAGCATGGAAGTATAGCCATGATATGTAGATTCAGTGAGTCAACCAGAACTTGCTTAAAAGAAGAAAGGTAACTGTGTTTTAAGAAGCACAAATGACCTAGAAATCTTATTAATTTATTATTCTTGTTACTTCCACTGGCCAACTATTACTTTGAAAATAATAAAAGGAAGAAGAAAGAAAAGGCAATCAATAGTTCTTTTCCTTTTCAGTTCTTCCTTATTCATGGAAAAGAAT
This sequence comes from Cynopterus sphinx, assembly GCA_030015415.1. Lineage (NCBI taxonomy): Eukaryota > Metazoa > Chordata > Mammalia > Chiroptera > Pteropodidae > Cynopterus > Cynopterus sphinx. Next base: position 78,664,959 of record CM057380.1, on the reverse strand, counting down.
GTTGGTAGAAGGTAAGCAAATTAATAAGTGAAAATCAGGTAAGTTAGTTTTGTGTCTTTTCACTTTTCTTGAAAGAATAAAATAAATAAATGACTTGGGATTTATAATTGGATAATTTTGGTGATACTACATATGACTTAAATGTTTTAATATTTGTGTTCAAAATTTGAATTGGACACTATAAAGATTAATGATTAACTTTATGAAAATACTTTAAACTTTTCATTTTAAACAGAAAATAAAAACTTTAGAACAAGTCAAGAGAGAGATCATGAAAAAAAAGGAATCTTTATAGGTTAGTTCCTTTTTTAATTTACTTTTTTAAAATTATAGTTGATATCCAATATTATTTTATATTAATTTTAGGTGTTATAGTGGTTAGACATTTATATATAATTTATGAAGTAATTCCCATGATGCTTCTAGTACTCTCTATATGGGTTCCTTTAGCGACAACTTTTTTTCTGCTTTTTGAAGAAACAATCTCACATTTATAATCTTCACTGGACTCTGCAAATTATATAATTGGTAATGGCTAAAGCTAGCATGCTATACAAGACTCCAAATATATGCCATTAGCTGCAGTGTGCCTCAGCACTTACAATAGCTAGGGAGAAAAAGTATGACAATCGATAAGTGGCAACAGCATTTACTGCAGTCAGATCCTTATCCCACACAGATTAATCTTTTTGCTTCACAAATTAAATTTACTCCAGAAAATATATAAATTTAAAGATGATGGTTGATCACAATTTCTTAGAAAACTTATAAAAGAATAATTACTTCCCTGATTCTGCATTTGGTTTTAGACTCGTCATCTTCTTTCTTTTTCTCATTTTTCATTGTCCTCACCTTCAGCTACTACTTTTTCTTGTCTATGTAGCTAGCCTGGGTTGACTCACACCTCTGTTATGAAGCATCAGAACAAAAATTTAAATATCACAGTAACACTTTGTAGGATTCAGTAAAAGTGACACTTATTGGAGGGAACTGAGAAATGACCAGGGATGGGTCTGTGGACTCAGTGGATCAGCTATAAGACAGACCAGGACTCTATTTATTATTTCCTGATTCCCAAGCACAGATATTCTAAGAGGTGTCCCATGATGACATTATGATTCTGACTTTAATGTAAATTCAGAATATATAGTCAATTTTTTTTTTAAATCTAGTATTCTCTTTTCCTCACTGAATGATTACCTGAATAAATGACGTAAGTTCCTTTGAAGGATTTCTGGGAGAATTATTACTATGCATACTAGTTCTTCATCAAGGGGACCTTGATCTCTCCATTAGCTAATGGATTCCAGTTGTAAAAACTTGCTTAAGTTTAGAAACTTGGAAAGGGATAGTGATCTGCCCATAGGGGATGGCAGACATAAGCTTTATGCTCATCTACTCTTGACCTTTAATCATATATATCAGGCCATTGATAGACTGGCCATTTTGTCTCTAATGTAAGTGTGACAGATATAGCAAATAAAAACAGGAGATCAGTTAAATGTAAATTTAGTATAACATATTTATACTAAAAATTAAGTATTTTTTATCTAAAATTCAAATTTCATGCATGCCCTTTATTTTATCTATTAGTGCTTCTCTAGGAAAGCTATAATTTGTTACCTATTGTTTTAGATCCCCAGATGTCATATCACCCTGGTTGACATTCAGAAATTGATGGCCATTACAATGATTATGCCCATCTTTTTTCTGATTGTTAAGAGTGGCCACCTGGCCTTTTTTTATTTTGGGAGTTAATGATCACAACTATGGTCCAGAATCTCTGACTATAAAGTCCCAGCCTATAGAACCTCTTAATGCCAGTGTTGTCCCCTACTGCCTGCAAAAATAGGGGTCCTTCCAAGAAACATAACCTGCAGGTGGGTCTTCTAGAATTAATTTGCTCAAACGTGCCTACTTCTCTGAATAGTTTTACTCCTTCCTCTATAGTCTTCTAAGAAGTTCTGGCATTTCTACTTCATGTAATGCTGGTTATTGTCCATACCCCATCTTGCCCCCAAATTTTCAAAAGCCACTTAATTAGTGGATTAGAACTAGTATCCTTCTCTTTGCTGCACTGGCCAGAGTGTTACATCTTGTCTGATAGGAAAATGTTCCCATATCACAAACACTACCATATCCAGATTTATATTGTATCCCTGATGATCTAACTTTATCAACCTGTTCTACCAGACCTCCTCTCTCAGGTCTTGTCAATAAAACATAGTGAAGTTTCGTATTTTATAATCTCTCATCCTATGATCCTTTTTTCCCTATCTTCTTAGCACTTCACTAGTTCAGCCACGTTGAAATTTGTCCTTATTTTTGGGTTACCAAGAAGCTGGTGCAGATCCTGACCAGGAAGCATTATCCTATAAGGCATCTCATTGTTTTAAGCCTGCTAAAAGAACTACAAATAAAAAAAAAAGGAAGATGGGAAGGAGCTGTTACCTTCTAAAATGAGGGAGTCGGCCCTATCTAGAAATTCAGTGGTTTGAGGAAATCTGAATACTCAGTGTTCTCAAGTTGGTATATCCAGATATCCCTATTTTTCAATCCTAGTCCCACTACTTCTCTATCAGGCATAGGAGACTTGCAGAGCTGAATATTGAAGTTTTTATTGAGTTTTGCTCTTCTTATATGCAGTTCCTGAGCATACTCTTTAGTATAATCAGCCCCTTAATCTACAGGAGATGAATATTTTTTTAAAGGCTGCCATTGAGGCCCTCTGATTTCACCCTTTGTATTAAATTGGTGACTAATCATCTGGAGCCCAATTATCTTCTTTCTTGAAAGTATCATTGGTGCTCAGCAGTAGCCACCCATTTTTGCAGTCCTGTCATTGGTATGTTTCCTTTTCTCTTCTAGTGCCAGCATTATTCCCATTGCATCTTCTTTCACTTCTATCCTTTTCCAGTTCACCACAGGTAAATTCTTAATGAAAGACTGCTACAGAATGCAAAGAACAATTAATAGTCCATCTACCTTAAAGAGAGTTCACTGTCAGGTAGCTAGCTGATGAGCTCTCTTTATAATCAAATCCTTAGTGCTTTTTCCAGGACCACTTCTGGTATCAACTCTACAAGTTTAAGTGCCACCGAAGAAAAGCCGGAGTCAGAAATTCAGGTATACAGGTTAATTAAAGCCAATTCTCATCAGGAAAGCCTGTGAACGAGAGAAGTAAGAAAAGGGAAGGAACTTTTGAAGAATGTAGTCTCACATAAATTCTAACTTTGATTTGATTTATAAGCATAAATCACATTGAAGAGTCATCCTTTTGCGGCAAGGCAAATAGACCAAGGGCCCTGTAACAGTGAGTTAATGACTACAGTGGGTTGAGGAGTATGAATTTATCTCAGGTCATTAGTCTTCTAGGAAGGAGGCTGGTATATGCCTAAATCATCTTCATTGTAGAAGATGTATATATTTTGTGTCAGTATACCTGAAGTTTTTAGGAACCAGACTAATTGCTAAGATTTACATATTAAATTTAAGTTGATAGACAATCTCTGTTAAGGTACTCGCCTTTTAAATGACAGATGATACTATTAATAATGTAGAAGATATATAAAAACTGATTTGCTTTTGTTTGGGTTTAATTTTGGCTCAGTTGTGACAGTTGTTTTCATCAATATATTTCTTTATAATACATTTTGTTTAAGTCAGTTATAATCTTACTTAGCATAGTCGGCTATAATGAAAAAAGAAACTAGTGCTATTTAATCTTATTTAAATGCTATAATATTACACACTCTAGTTAACTATTACAATTAAATAATGTATTAAATGAGTACCCATTTTATCCAAATAATTTGCCATTTTATGTTGAAAATACATAGCTACCTAAAGCATATTGACCTCTTTATGTATTTTTTTCATTTTTGATAATCACTCTGCTTTTTATCTTTATAATTGTTCATTTAATACAATTTTATAGCTATGAAAATAGCCATTATAAAATAAACTATGTAGAATAAATATCTTTTGTGCCCTAAGCATCTAGGATATTTTCTTGAGCACTTGTCAAAACCATACCCATGCATATTAAGTATAATAAAATTCCCAAAGAACTAAATATCTCCAAGATTATAAAATGGTGCATTGGCCCAAAATGAGCAGGCAAAATGAAAAGGAGAGTATTATTTTTTATAATTTTGGTTATGCTGCTAAATGAAGAATTCTAAATTTGAATAAGGTAAGTAAAAATAAATTCTACCTATAGCTATATTGAATAAAACTATCTTTATAATAATGATAACTTTTAAATAAAGAAGTAGTTTAGATTAATATTTCTGTAGAAAGTAGGTAGCTTATTCAAGGGAATGTATTACATATGATTCAATACTACTGGACAAATTCCTCCAACTACTCTAAGAATCATTAAATATCTAAAGAGGTAATATTTCAAATTTCCTAATTGTTCTAAGAGATTTTCTTCCCTACCTTAGACTACTAGGTATGTTACCCACTGCTGTATGCTGGAAAGAGTAAGTATGAAAGAACAACCAAACTATGTATAATAAGCATAATGACTTAGGTTAAAAGAATAAAAAGTTTTCAATAAAGCAACCATTATTAGTTTTAATGTCCATGAAGAAAAGCCAAAAAAAAATGGACTGGTCATAAAGAATTTATTGATCAAAAGAATAAGAACAGTATGAGATTAAAAGACTTTAAGCCTGTACTCAAATAACCAAATATTCATTTTCACCAACAGGAAACCATAGAGAAGAAAAGTCAGTGCTCAGTTATCATTTAGTTGAGACTACGAGTTAAATGCAGTCATTACATGTCCAGTTGAGTGAGTAGTAAGAGTAGTAATTAGTTTTTGTGGATTCTTATTTTTATACAGTGTTATTCCCTACCCCCATTTTTTTAAAGATAATGTGAATATGTTGCTAGGTCCTCCCCTATAAACCTCCTCTCCATGCTGCTAGTAAGCCTTCTTGAAGGTCAAGTTCATTAGCTTTATGGCAAATTTACCTATGAGCCAAAAGTGATGACAATATCTTTCCTCAGACTGTACATAGTTCTCACCCCATTATTGCGTTCTCATCCAGAATGTAGGACACACATACAATTTTCTTTTTATCTATGAGTGTAAAGAAAAAGCAATTAAACCAAAGAACAGTGATGGTGGTGAGAAGATATCTGTAGCTCTCCAAGAAAGAACCAGCTAGAAAACTCGCATTCTAACCTTAAGTCAGGATAATGCCTTTGTTTAAAGTGTCTTCTGTGTCCAAAGAACGAGGCAATAAAAACAGAGAAAGCAGGAGAAAGTAAATCATTTAATTATATTTGTAAATAGTAATTGTACTAGTCATCTTATCAACTTAAAAAACCCTTTTTTATTTTAATATTTGTGATTATATTAAGAATTTCTTATGCTTTTGTGTTCTAGGTAGTCAGTGAATCAAAGGGATTGATATTTGGTTAAAGTAATAAATGTAGCAGAGAATTTCAGAGCTGGGTGTTATCTTAAAATTGCCAAAGCCAATGCTTGTATCACCTAGTTGAGGAAACTGGAGGTCTTGGGATATTTAGTGACTGAATAAAGATTTTACAGACAAAGAATAGCACAATTAGAATTACAACTGACATATTACCTCCAAAACAAGTTATTTGTATAGCTTACAACATATAAATTCTATTTGAAGACACCTTTTTATGATTATTGAGTTCTCTCCCTTCTTAACTTCTAGTAAAATAAAAATACATGAGAAGAAATTGAGTACAGAAAAAGAATGATCAATTAAAGGAAGTTCTGAATTTGAGTGTTGACTCTGCTGAATGACAATAAAAAGGCACCCAAAAACCAGTTCTCAGCTTTAGTTTTCTTACCTATACAATCAAAGCAATATATTTTTCCTGTAGGTGCCCCAAAACTCTCATAAGAGTTGTATAAAATAACTACGAAAATATTGTGTACACTATTGAGCCAGTTCTGATATTGTAATAAAAATTATGGGAAATGATTTAATGGGTTCTGATAGCCATACTATGTATGCATCGTAGCTTTGATTTTTATGTGTCTTAACTCAATACATTGTAATCTTTTATTATATAAAAATGCATGCATGATAAGAAAACAACAGATTAAAAAATGGACCAAAGACCTTAACAGACACCTCACCAAGGAAGCTATACAGATAGTAAACACATGAAAAAAATGTTCCATATCATATTTCATCAAGTAAATGAAAACTATAAAACAATAATGAGATACCAATACACACCTAATTGAATGGCCAAATCTGGTATACTGCCAATACCAAATACTGTTGATGATGTAGAATAACAAGAGCTCTCATATATTTCTGGTGAGAATGCAAATGATACAGCCACTTTAGAAGACAGTTTGTGGCTTCTTACAAAACTAAAACATACTCTTACCATACAATCCAGCAATCACGCTTTTTGATATTTTTCTAAAGGAATTAAAAAATGTATGTTCACACCAAAACCTTCACATGGATGTTTATAGTTTTATTTTTAATTGCCAAAACTTGGAAGCAACCAAGATGTTCTTTAATAGGTAGATGTAAAAATAAACTTTGTTAAATATATTCAAACAATGGAATATTATTCAACCCTAAAATAAAATGAGCTATTAGACCATGAAAAGACATGGAGGGACCTTAAATGCATGTTAGTAAGTGAAAGAATCTTTTTGATAAGGCTATATATTGTATGATTCCAACAATGTAAGCTCTGGAAAAGACAGAACTATATACAATTAAAAACTCAGTGGTTGCGAGGGGAACGAGGAGTGGGTAAATGAATAGGGATGCACAGAGAATTTTTATGGCAGTAAAAATACTGTGTACGATATTATAATGATAGGTATATATCACATACGTTAGTTCAAACCCATTGAATGTACAACATTAAGAGTGAACCTTAAGGCAAACTGTGGACTTTAGATAAGTATACTGTGTTCATGTGGAGTTGTCTTTAGTAAACATATGCTGTTCAGGTTAGCAATGTTGATAATGGGGCAAGCTATGCATGAGTGTGGGTAGGAAATAATATGGGAAATACATGTACTTCTGAATTTTGTTGTAAACCTAAAACTGCTCTTAAAAAATAAAGTCTTTAAAAATTTCAAAGCATATCATATTTCTACATACAATTATTGAATAGACTCCAAAATAACATTTAAATGAGTTTGCAATCGCAGTATATACAGTTCTCTCTCTAATTCTTCTCAGTTGCTTTTTAAAATTGTATCGCATTTCCTCCTTCCAATCCTTTTCAGCAAATGACCTCAAGATTCACTAAATAAAGGCAATCCACACGATGGACTTCCAATTTATATAACCAGCTTTTTAATTTTTTACTTTCTTATTTACTCTTTTTCCTTCTTTTTTCTTTTTTTTTTATTATAATAGAAAAGGTAAGAGTCTCTTTCTAAAATCCACTCTCTGTGCTTCACAGTATATCTCTCTTTTCTTACAAAGTCATCCTTCTGTAAAGGTTGTATATTCTATTTCTTCTTCTCCACTCCTCATTTATATCTCAATTCACTTCAAAATATCTATGGCCCCCATAATTCCCACTAAATAACTCTCCATTGCCACTAATTCTTGCTGGTAATCCATGGACAATCATTAGTCTTTATTTTATCTGATCTCTCCATTAATTACTTCCTTTTTAAAGAATATTTTCTTCCTCTGGCCACCCATTTATAATATTTTTAATCTTTTTTTTTAATACTGTGTCATGCAGCATAAATAACCTTTTCTTTTTCTCACTATAGTCATGCTTTCTATATCTCACCCTCCTCTATTGTTTCAAATGTCATCTGTGCTTTGCTATCTACATTGCAACTACCAACAGTTCACACAATGCTATTTTTCACCTGGATAATTGTAGTAGTTACAGCCCATCTCCTTATTTCTTTCTCCAAACTTAACCTTCCCCTAATCAATTGTTTATTCATCAGACAGAATTATATTCCTAACTTGGAAACCTGATAATGTTATTTCTAGATCCATTATTTATCTGTGACTTCTCATGCTTTTATGTGTAGATTTAACTTCTTAATATATTCTACAAGATTCCTTATCAAGTGGCTTCTAAGAATATTTTCAGAAATAGCAATTTTTTTTTTCATTTCTACAAAAGTAAATTCTCTCCTGGACTGTAAACTTGTAATTTACCTGACACATTCTTTATATATCCTCTTGGCCCATGCCTATTTACAGCTAATTTTAATTCTTCTCTTACTTTAGAAATCCACTAAAAAAAAAAAGATACCTTTCCTGATTTTTGAAATCTCTCTAAATAAGACTAAAGTACTTCTCACATTATTTTTTATTTGACTGTGTGATTATCTGTATTCACTATTAAAATGTTGGTGGGATGTACATCTGTCTCATTTAACATTTTCTGTAACCAATTTTAGCAAGTAGAGGTAATCAATGAACATTTGTGGAACAAAAGGTATCTATGTGAACAGAATAGGACTATCAGATTTCCAAGGTTATTAGCAAAACAAAAGGAAACTGCAAAGAACAATTTAGTTAGTTATTATCATAAACACACAAAAAGGGAAGTGTGCTTGATTTAAACTAAAAGTTTTAGTTTCAATTGTAATACACACAAATCTACCTAAATTTAAGTGTTGATCATGATCCTTTGGAATTACAGATAAAATAATAACATCAGCACTGATTTCTACCTATCTGGTTTTTTTTTTTTCTTTTTCTTTTTTTTTTTGGAATCCCATGGAAATGACTAATAAAAGAGAACTTAAAAAAGAGGAAATTCTCCATTGATCTTAGATATAAGCTAAAATTGTACAGTCCATTTTGCAGTAAATTACTGCAGAGTGCTGCTATTTGGCACTCTTATAACCTGGGAAGAATGAATATTAGTACAAATGTCAGGGCCATAAAAATGTTCATACATTGTCACACAGTCATTCCAAATAAGAGAAGATATATTAAGAATATGATGAGAGTTATGTGCAAAGATTTACATATAAAGATATTCTGTCTTGCATAAGGTTTCCTCGAAGGCAATACTAACTCTGAGAAATCATCTGCAAGTGAGTTATGGAGAAAGTGCTCCCAGGAGAAACCAGTAAGGAAGTAGATTCATAGGACAGAGAAGGGGAAATAAATCAACCAAGACAAGTTTTCAGGCAAAACACAAGCTTTAAACGAATCCCACAAGGTTGTTCTAGACTAGAATCTAGAGTATGAATAAAGATGGTCTCAATTTGATGGAAGGAAACTGGGCATTTATACTCTTAACACCCTGTCCTATATGAGGGCATAATCTACTAAACTCATTCTTTCTGTTGCAGGAAAGTGTCTCCTATTTCTTATGGGCAATTTTTCAAGAGTTTTTATAGTACTAGCTATTAGAAGCAAAGAAAAAAAGTGTTGGAAGGGGGCAATGGGCATACAAAAATGGTAAATTATACCTGAGAGGATACAGGTAGAATATAAACAGTGACTGAACATAAACACTGGAGCATTTTTTAATCATAGTGAAATGGAAGACATGTATATAAATAACAACAAAATGATGGTTATATAAAACATGTGATAATTTATTAAACACACTTTCAAATCATGTTTCTGCTTTTAATAACATTTAATAATATGGAATGCTTATTTAATTGTAAGAAATGAGAAGAGAAAAAAGTTAAAAATAAAAAGTTTATATACAATATTGTCCCAGGTTTTCAAACTATGCTATATATGTGTATTTTTGTTTCTGTGTATTACATATGTGTGTATAATGTATATAACACATACATAACTATCTCTGTCTTACAAAAGCTTACATTCTAAAGTACAAAATTTAAAAGAATTTCTAAAAATAAGTACTTAAGTAAATTATGGTTCTTAAAATAAAATACATTAACTAATGCATATAAGGACTTGCTTGACCCAAGTAAATACAGTAAATGAAAGGCCAGATAGCAAACACTGAAGCACATAGGTTCTAGAGCCAGACTATGTCTGTTTAATTCTCTTTTCTGCCACTTAATATTTGTGAGCCCTTGAACAAGTTACTTCAACTTTGCAAATCTTACTTTCTTATCTTTAAACTAGAGGTAATTGTAGTACATACATCAGAATATTGTGAGAATTGAATGAGCTCCACAGGAAAATTAGTTGGAACTGTGTTTGACAGATAGGAAGTACTCAATAGATGATAGAAATTATTATTAGTACATAAGTAATAACTAGCATTTTACTATATATTTATTCAATAACAAAAAGAAACATTTCTTTCATGACAGACAAGCAATCAGAAAGAAACCACATAAAAGTGGTCACACTTTGACTATTTTTAAGTAATAATAAGGAAAATACAGAATTGACTCTGGTCAGTGCTAATATAGAAAGACTTTCTTCAAAGTAATAAGTATTGTGGGAACAAAGGTCCTTTAGAAAAATGTGAAAAAAAAAACATTTGTGTGGGTAGGAAATGTGGTAATTTAATGTTCTGTTGTAAAAATGTCAAGTGTTTGGCTGGGGATAGCAGTTGTAAAAATCTATAGCCAAAAAGATAGAAAAATGCCTGTAAGGCAGCGGTGGGGAAGAAATAACAACAGATAATTCATTGAAAATTGTTTAACAAGAAAATCTGACAAAGGAATGGCAAAGGTTCACTATAAGTAAAGGAGTTTATTATGAAATCAATGGGATGACTCATTGAGGTAAAAAAAAGTTTCAATTTTAAATTTAAATGTGTCCCCACAGCTTTGAATACTTGTTAATTAATAATTTGTAGAGATGATTTCTTAAACCTTTATGTGCTTTCTCTTCTTTGTCATACTTTGTGCCTTTTGCACTTACTACAACTGTAGTCAAATTCCAGTTTTCTCCTTTGACATTTTATGTAAAACTATATGACTTTTCTTGTTTTTCTCTAGATATATAGAATACATCAGGCAGATGTAAGTGGGCCTACTATCTTTATAACACTAAAATGAACACAAAATTCATATATCTTTAGCAGTTTATATTTTAAAAGCTCATGCAACAATTTTCCTTCAAGAGTTCTTAAAGAACTTAAACCTATAATCAGCTTGATCCATAAGGTGATGCCTAATTCAATTATTAGATACATTAACAAATAATAAATAGAAGTAAACCAATATGATAGAATGAGAAGACAGTTGATCTGGGATTGAGGGTAATTGATACACTTGGGTTTGCAATTTACAATAACATAATCAACAACACTTCAGTCTCTTAAGTGAGAATATTGATCTAGATGATCTCAAGATATTCCCTTTATTATTTATTTTGTAACATTTATCTAACTTATAATTTTTCTTATTAATCTGTTTTTGTTACAGACCTCTAAGTTTCAAATGGTCGAAAACATGTCTTACTAATATGGAATACTGGAAGTGGAATAAATTAACAAATATATTTTAACTGATTAATATGACAACTTAGATATTCAGACATAGTATCCTACTGAAGACAACAAAAATGGCTGAAAAAATAAATAAAACCTTTTTAAAATAACTGTAAAATTGGAAAGTAATAAGGAAATATCAGGCCAAACTCAGAATGAAGGCTGGAATCCAGAAATACAAGTTAAACATTAAGGCACTCTGCTTAAGGACATCTGCTAAAATGCAAAAATTCAAGCTATGTTTTTCAATGATGTTTTGAAAAAGTCATGATTTCTCAACTTGAAGAGTAAAATATCAAACACTCCTCTGATAAAATTTAGAACTCAAAGTTAACACCCTTAGTTTAATTGTGAATGAGAAATAAATATGTCTTATCTACATTGCAAGGTGACAGGATATAATTCTTTGACACTAAATATGAAATAGGACAGAATTTATATATATTACAGAATTTTTATAATTTAAACAAATATAGAATATTTTATTATATTTTCAGATTTACGTAAACCACATAATCAAAATAGTTAAAAACAAAACAAAAAAAAACACAAAATTCTGACTGCAAATTAAATTTAAAATTATATCTGTTTAGTATTGCCATCAAGTGGTTAACAGAAGCAAGCATAAAACTTTCATACAAGAACAAATGTTTGCCAAGAAAAATAATTAAATCACATTAAAAAATCAAGCATGAGAAGAAATCAGAACAGAGAACGGAAATATACCTGAATAATTTTCAGCATTAGAATTTCCAGAAGAAATTATAAATAAGTTTGCTTACTCTATTACCGACAATAAAATATAAAAATAATTCTAAACATTTATTATAATCCCAAAATCAGACTCAAATAAAGTAAAACCAAATTTCTAGGGAAAAAAATAATAATAGCAACAGAGAGGAAAAAAATGGCATAGATGATAGAGGTTCTGTTCATCCTTCTCGATACCAAATCAAAGTTGTGATGGAAACAAAGAGTAAACAGCAAAGAAATTTGTCAGGGATCTAGATGAACAAGCCATACAAGTAGAATGAAAAATATAAAATAACCCAGCAACAGAGGGAGGTAAGACAGGGTGAAGATGTGAGGCTGCTCAGTCTGAGCAGCTGAGCGGGACAGAGGCTATGGCAGCAGAGCCAGCAGGTTCAGACATCTCTTAAAGGGGCCATGTCTGCAAGCAAATTTCCGTGATGACTGTCCTGCCTAATCTGATCACCAGTGCTAAGTAGGCTCCACAGGAGGTAAAAGGACTTAAAGAGATCATTGAATTGTCAGAGTGAGGACCAAGGTAAGACTTACTTATGCGGAACTGAAGTACCTGTTGTATCCATTGTTCTTCTGTTGAACCTTTCCCCACTCTTAGATAGAAAACTCAAAACCATCATAGCTGAGACATCATCAAAATGGATTATAGTGGGGAATCTGCCAAGAGGATTCCCTGAAACTCCACCCCTCCCAACTTGCAGCTCCACCCAAGCCACAATCAGTCTCTACTCGGTGAAACCAATGCTTTTTGCTGAGCAGAGCCAAGACTCACACTGGTGACAGCTGACCTCGGCTTCTGGTAAGGCCTCTTGAGGAAATTATAAGCACGGCATCTATGGATTGCTTGCCAAACCTTAACAGGGAGCTCTGGAGGGCCACAGGCTGGGGCTAAACTTGGCCTGAAGCTGAACCCCGCTCAGGTTTGTGACAATGGACAATTACACACAAAGCCATGCTACTAAGACTGAGATTTAGGAGCTTTGCTTAGTACATAGAAACAGGCACAGAAAGGCAGCCAAAATGGGAAGACAAAGAAGCAGAAACCATATGAAAGAACAGAACAGAGATCAAGAATCATGGAGTCAAGCAATCTAACAGATGCTGAGTTCAAAACACTGCTTATACAGATGCTCAGTGAACTTAGGGGAAGTATAGATGAATTCAGTGAGAACTTTAACAAAGAGATTAAAAATCATACAAATGGAAATGGCAATTATAAAAGGGAACCAGTCAGAAATTAAGAAAACATTATCTGAGAGAATAATATATTAGAGGGAATCAACAGAGCGAAGACAGAAGAAGATAAAACCACTGATATAGAGGATGTGGAAGCCAAAGACTCTATAATGAAAGAAGAATCCAAGAGTATAATGATAATTTAAGGAGCCCATGGGACACAATTAAATTTAAATATATTGGTTCTATGGGTTTGCCTGAAGGAAAACAAGAAGTTGAAGAGCTATTTGAAGAAATAATGATGAAAAACCTCCCTAACCAGGGGAAGGAAATAGACATGGAACCTCAGGAAGCTCAGAGAGTCCCAAACAAGATGAACCCAAAAAAGCCCACACCAAGACACATTATAATTAAAATGCCAAATGTTAAATACAAAGAGAGAATCTTAAAAGCAGCAAGAGAAAAGCAGTTAGTTACTTACAAGAGAGTACCCACAAGGCTGGCAGCTGATTTCTCAAAACAACTATGCAGGACAGAAGTGCTTGGCACAAAATATTTGACGTGATGAAAACCCAGGATCCACAACTGTGACTACTTTATCGGGAAAAGTATCATTTAGAGTTGAAGGGCAGATAAAGAGCTTCCAAGACAAAGGTAAGCCAAGGGAATTTATTGTCACCAAGCCAGTATTACAGGAAAATTGGTCTTCTTTAAGAAGAAAAAACATGAATCAAAACAGAAATAAAGAATGATAATAACTACATTTCTATAAGCAGGTACCTCAAATGGAAAAGAATTAAGTGCTCCAACCACAAGATAGATTGCTGACTGGATAAGAAAACAAGACCTCCACATATGCTGCCTACAAGGAACTCACTTCAGATCAAAGGACACATACAGACTAAAAGGAAGGAGATGGAAAAAGCTATTTCCTTGATGGACCTAGAGGGTATTGCACTGAGTGAAATGGGTTGGATAGAGAAAGCAAATATCGCATGATATCACATACATGTGGAATCTAAAGAACAAAAACAACGGCAACAAAAATGAAAATAAACTCATAGATACATAAAATATTTTGAGGCCTACTAGGTCAGAAGTGTTTCGGTGGGATAAAAAAAGAGGCAAAGGAATTAAGAGGTACAGATTGATAGTTGCATAACAAACATGGAAATGCCGACTGTAGCATGAGAAAGATGGTTAATAATGCTGTAATAAATATGCAAGGGGGAAAAGGGATACTAGATTTAATGGAGTGATTTTTTTGAAAGGTATGTAGATCCTGATCACTATGCTGTACAATTGAAACTGATATTATATGCCAAATATAATTGAAAAAAAATAACTCTGAATGATACAATGTAATGACAAGAAACTAATTGTCTTTTATATCTCAATAAAGACAGAAAAATAATAGTAACAAAAATCTTATGAATACCTTTAACAATCATATAGACAGCTGAAAAGAGGATTAGGGAACTAACAGATAAATCAAATAAATATATCGCAAATGCAGCATAGAAAGATAATTATATATATATATATATATATATATATATATATATATATATATATATAATGTTGATTACCACAAATTTAGCAGTTTATACAATACAAATTTCTTATTTTTCAGTTCTGTAAGTTAGAAGTCCACTACAGGTGTTACTGGATTAAAATGAAGGTATAGGCAGGCTGCATTCATTCATACAGGTTGTAAAGGAGAATCTATTTCCTGTTCATTTGGGTTTTTTGAAGAATTTTGTTCCTTGTTAGAAGACTAAAGACTCTGTTTTCTTACTGGTTGTAAACTGTGGTTTTTTCACATCTACTACAGGCTGCTATATTCCTTGATTTGTGGTTCTTTTCCTACACCATTAAAGCTAGCAGCTGTGAGATGAGTCTTTATTAAACTGAATATCTTTGACATCCTTTTTATTTCTGTCATCTTCTATTTTTAAGGACTCACATAATTAAATTGAGCCCACTCTGATAATTCAAGATAGTCTTTCTATCTCAAAACCTTAAACTTAATTATATCTGCAAAGTTTTTTTTTTTTCTTTTTTCTTTTTTGTATACATAAGAGGTAAATGTATTTATAGGTTATAGATTCTTAGGATTTGGATATGGGCATGTTTGAATGCTCATTATTTTATTTCTTGGAACATATAAAAATATAGAATTAGGAGGTTAACATAACCAGAAATCCATAAAAAGAAGAAGGAATATAAATCAGAAAAATATGAAGATGTAATGGCTGGGAATTTGTCCAAAATGATGAAACCCACTAATTTACAAGAAGTACTAGGAATCTCGAGCAAGAGAAATACTAGAAATTGTGATATGGTTACATTGAGAATACCAAAGTACAGAGAAATATTTTTTGCTTGGTTGGTTTAATAGATAAAGGGAAGAATTATTTTTACTATTAAGTTAGTAACCTTTACACTGATTATTGACTTACAAACAACAGAAGAGTTACTAGATTATATTATATCTTCAATATTTTGAGAGAAAATTACTATTGACATAGATTTATAAACACACCTAATATAGTAAATACATTTTCATGTGCATAGCTATTTTATCTGAGATGTTTATATATACAGAAAAATAGAATTTCAAAACAAATAGTGAAGGTCTCCATAGCTTTATCAGTGAATTATAGTCAATATTTAAGAAATAATATCAACAATTTCAGTCTTACATCAACTCTTTCAAAAAATACAAAAAGAGCAAATAGTTCTCAACTTGTTTTGGGGTTTTCCATAACACTGATGCTAAAGCCTGGCAAATATTCTACAACAAAAGAGAAATACAAATCAATATAACTCATGCATAAGGGTAAAAAAATTCTTTTACACGAACCTAAAAATTGAGTCTTGCAATGTATAAAAAAAAATATATTATGACCAATTAAGATGTACCACAACAATATATTTGTAAATTGTTTGGGATTTTGATCAAGATGATGAAATATGTAAACACTGTTTGATTCCTCCCACGACTCCATTAAAATTACAAATAGATTACAGAACAATCAACCTGAATAACCATCTGAAGACTAGCTGAATAAAACTCCTATAACTAAGAATATAAAAGAGGACACATCAAAACTGGTAGGAGGGGTAGAGATGTAAAACAAGCTGGTCCCACACTCATGTGTGACAATTAAGCATTAGGAGGAATATCTCAACTATGAAATTTCCTCTAGAAGACTGAAGGTCTCCAGCTCCAAACCAGGCTTCTAGTGCCAAAAGGAGGAATCTCTACAAAATCTGTTTGTGAAAATCAGTGAAGTTTTCAATCATCGGGGTGAGATGAAAATAGCTGGAAATTCAGACATCGCCTTAAAGTGCAAGCACACAGACTCTCACTCACAGGCACTCGTCCTGGGTTCCAGTAAAGGGACAGAAGCTCAGGAGGTGCCAGAGATATACAAAGAAAGACTGAATTGTGTGACTTCAGGGCAAGTGCTGGAGGGACAACCACTATTATTCCTCTGTAGTTCCCTTCCTGAGCAGCCAGCTTACACATGGATGATATCTTGCCTGTGTTGAGCCCTCCCTTCATACAGCGAAATCTATATCTGTATTGTACTGGAGAGATTGCTCACACTGTCCTGGTGACTCTCCATGATCCTGCCAAACCCAACTCAAAATTTTGTGGCTGGGCAACTAGCCATAGCCTGTACTCTCAGTAAGAGGCTTCTTCAGCAACAATCAAGAGGCCTCAGCTTGTGCACTTCCGAAGACACTTTCAATAACAGGCAACTAGTCCTGGCCTGAGCTGCAGTATTTCTTGAGCAAATTTAAAGCCCAGTACTGGTGACAGTAAGCTTCAGCTCATTTTGTGTCAACTCCCGTGTGCCTCCATGTTCAGCACAGTCAGCAAACAACCATGCATAGCTTTGTATTTCCTATCAATTAGCCTCAGAGTGGTCACAGGCAGCAATTGACCTTTTCTTGCACAGGAGCCTTCCCCTACCCCTATCACTATAAGGGGTCCCAGGAAAAATACATCTGGAGGATGGCATCAGACCACAAAAGAACACCACCTAATTAGCCCCATAAACAGCATACTCAAAGATGATCTCAAAAAGCACAAGTGCCCACTGGGGCAAATTACATTACATGGAATCAATCATTACACAGCAGCTTATACGCTGTGGGCATGGCCAATCCTCACAGCCAATTAGCCTGAGAGTCAGTCCCACACACTGATGTGCCAACAATTAAGGATCAGCTACAACAGGAGGGCACACACAATACATACAAAGGATACTTCTGAAGCTCCTGCCACAGGTGATCAAGGAGACTGTGTCACTAAGCCACACAGAACACCTACTATATAAGGTTACCTGGCTAAGACTGGGAGAAATAGCAGATCTACCTAATATGTAGAAATGAAAACAGAGAGGCAGCCAAAATGAGAAAACAAAGAAACATGTCCCAAATGAAGAAAAAGAAGAAACTCTACAAAAAAAAAAAAAACAAAAAAAAACACACACACAAGTGAAATGGAGAAAAGCAACCTACCAGATACAGAGTTCAAAACAACAATAATAAAAATGCTCAATGAACTTAAAAAAAGAATAGATGATCTCAGTGTGAACTTTAACAAAAAGATAATAGGCATCAAAAGGACATAGAAGTCATAAAAAAGAGCCAGTCAGTCATGAAGAAGTCAGAAACAGAAATTAAGAATACACCAGCAGGATTCAACATTTACATTAGATGAAGCAGAGGACCAAATCAGATTTTTGGAAAATATGGCAACAGGAAAACCCAACTGGAATGGCAAAAAGAAAAATAATAATAATTAAAAAAAAAAAACAACAAGGACCTCTGGTACAATATCAAGCATAATAACATTCACATTATAGGGATACTGGAAGGAAAAGAAAGACAACAAAGGATTGAGAATCGATTTAAGGAAATAGTAACTGAAAACTTTTTTTACCTGATGAAGGAAATAGACATATAAGTCCATGAAGTGCAGAGAGTCTTAAACAAGATGAACCAAAACAGACATACACCAAGACACATCATAATTAAAATGGCAAAGCTTAAAGGCCAAGAGAAAATCCTAAAAGCATCAAGAGGAAGGTATCTAGTTATTTACAAAGGTACTCCCATAAGATGGTCAGCTGATTCTCAAGAGAAACTTTGCAGGCCTAAAGGAATTGACAAAAAATATCAAGGAGATAAAAAGCAAAAGCCTAAAACCAAGACTACCCTACCAAGCAAGGCTATCAATAAAAATGGGAGGTGAGATAAAGAGCTTCCCAGACAAAAAAAAAAAAGCTAAAGGAATTCACCACCAAGTCAGTATCACAAGAAATGTTAAAAAGAGACTTATTTAAGAAGTAGAGGAAGAAAAAAAAAGAACATATATATGAATAATAAAAGGTCAATATTTATGTACCTATCAACAATCACTTTAAATGTAAATGGATTGAATGCTCTAATTTAAAGACGTAGAGTACATGAAAGGATAAAAAAACAAGAGACATGCTGTCTGCAAGAGATTCACTTCAGATTGATAAACACAGAGACTGATAGTAAAGAGATGGAAAAAAGATATTTAATGTAAATGGAAACGAATAAAATAGCTGGGGTAGCTTTTTAATAGATATATCATATAAAATATACTATAAAGTAAAGGTGATAATAAGAAACAAAGAAGAACATTACATGATGCTAAATGGATCAATCTGACAAGAGAATATAACTCTAGTAAACATTTATGCACCCAACATAGGAACACCTAATATATAAAGCAAATAATGACTGACATAAAGGGATAAAACAAAAGTAATACAGATATAGTAGGGACTTTGAAGATCCCATTGACACAAATAGGCAGATCTTTCAGACAGAAAATCAAGTGTGTTCTTTAAGTAGACTTAAATAACAGACTACATTAAATAAATTTAACTAACATATTTAAAGCCTTCACCACAATGCAGCAGAATATATATTTTTCTGAACTCACATGGAACATTTTTCAGGATAGACCACATGTTAGATGACAAACCAGTCTTAATAAGTTTAAGAGGATAAAAATACCAAGAGTCTTATCTGACCATAATGGTATAAAACTAGAAATAAATTACAAGAAAAAAAAACTGAAAAATACACATACGCATGGAGAAAAAAATAACATGCTACTAAACAATGAATGAGTTCACAATGAGAACAAAAACATAAATCAAAAGATGCATTGAGACACTGATACATTGAAGATGAAAATACAACCAAAAATCTGTGGAACACAGCAAAGGCAGGCCAAGAGAGAAATTCATAGCAATACAGGTATACTTCCAGAAAAGAAGAAAAATCTCAAATAAATAATCTAACCTTACACTTACAGAAACTACAAAAAAATAGCAAACAGAGCTTAAAGTGAGTAGAAGGAAATAATAAAGATCAAAATGAAATCAAACAAAATAGAGCTTTTAAAAAACACAAAAGATGAATGAAACCAAAAACTGGTTCTTTGAAAATTAACCAAAATTAATAAACCTTTAGCCAGTCTCATTAAAAAAAAAAGAGGACCCATATAAATATAACCAGAAATGAAAGAGGCCAAGTAACAACTGACTCCACAGAAATATAAAGGATTATAAGAAAATACTATGAGTAATTATATGACAAGTTAGACAATCTGGAATAAATGGATACATACCTAGGCACATACAATCTCCTAAGACCGAGTCAAGAAGAAACAGAAAATCTGAACCAACTGATTACTATTAACAAAATCAAATAAGTCATCAAAACACACACACACACACACACACACACACACACACACAGTTCTGGACCAAAAAAAAAAAAAAAAAAAAAAAAAGCCCTGGACCAGATGGCTTCACGGATGAATTTTATTAAACATTTAAAGAAGAATTAATACATAGTCTCAAACAATTTCAAAAAATTCAAGAGGAGGGTAAGTTCCCAAGTTCGATTTACGGGGCCACCATTACCCTAAATAATTATAGGTTCATATTCCTGATAAATAGATGCAAAAATCTTCAATAAAATATTATTAAATGGAAGACACTCAAAAGGTAATACACCATAATCAAGAGGGATTTATTCCTGGGATGCAAAATTGGTTTAACATCAGCAAATCAGTTAACATTATACACCTCAATAGCAAAGAGAAAAATTAGAATTATATGATTATATCCATAGATGCAGAAAAATCATTTCACAAAATTCATCATCCATTTATGATAAACTCTCTCAGCAAAGTGGAACTAGAGGGAATATACTTGGATATAATAAAGACCATATATGGCAAACCCATGGCTAATATCATGCTCAATGAGGAAAAACTAAAGGTATTTTTTCTTAAGACTGGGAACCCAAAAAGAATGTTCACTTTTACCACTTTTATTCAATATAGTATTAGAAGTCATTACCACAACAATCAGACAAGAAAAAAATAAACAAACATCTAATTTAGAAAGAAAAATGTAAAAAGGTTATTTGTAGATGACATGATACTAAATTTAGAGAACCCTAAAAATCACACCAAAAAAAGTTTAGAATAATAAACAAATTCAGTAAAGTAGCAGGATACAAAATTAATAATAAAAAAAAATTGGTTGCATTTTATACATCCATAATGAACTATCAAAATAAAAAATTTAAAAAATAATCCCATTTACAGTTACATCAGAAACAATAAAATATATGGAAATAAATTTAAATTTAACCAAGGAGGTAAAAGATCTGTACTCTAAAGAGTATAAGTCATTGAAGAAAAAATTGAAGAAGATATAAATAAATGGAAGCATATACAATGGAATGTTACTCAACCATTAAAAAAGTGAAATCTTACCATTTGCAATGACAGGTTGATACTAGAGGGTATTGTGCTAAATGTCAGACAGAGAAAGACAAATAGTGTATGATTTCACTTACATTTGGAATCTAAAAAAAAAAAAAAATTAATTAACAAATAAAATGGAAACAGACTAATAGATACAGAGAACATTTTAATGGCTGCCAGATGAGAGTGGTTTGGGGAATGGGGTACATAAGAAGGGGAAGAGATTAAGAGGTAGAACTTGGAAGTTATAAAATAGTAATGGGGATGTAAAGTACAGCATTGAGAATATAGTTAATACTATTATAATGGTCATGTATAGTGTCAGGTGGATACTGTACTAATCTGGGAGATCATTTCCTCTATTTATATTTATATTTATATACCTGAAGCTAATATAAACTAATTTTGAATGTCAACTCTAAATGAAAACCTTTGAAAAGAAATAAAATAGCGTTAAAAGTAAAAAAAAAAATAAAATTTATAAATGATGCAGCATATTGTTAAGAACAGAATATAGTTTTAATAGGTGCTGAAAAAGCATTTGATATGTGATTATATAAATATATATATATATATATATACATATATATATATATATGAAAAAACCCTTAAATTAGTAAATACTAGAAATGTAGCATTTTGACCTTGAGAAAAGCATGCCCAAATGTACAGAATAACATGAACGTAAATTTCTACAGCAACATTCTACATCATAACCAGAAACTTAAAATTACCCAAGTATAATTCCTGTTAGAATATAAGAATTAAGTGAGGTATATCAGTGCAAATGATGGTATAATGACCTAGGAAAATCAGCTCCTCCATAAAAACATGAACACTAACAAAAAAATGCAAAAATCAACTTTTTTTAGTACTCTTACCCAAAGACTAGCAACAATTCAAGGAACTATTCAAGAAAAAAACTGAATCAGTATAAACAGTGATTTTTTATAGTGCATTAACTTGTTCTATTCCTATTATTTTCCTCTTAACTCTATGGTAGCCTCATAAACTAAATCCAAATATCATATTGAAAGGCACAGCTTAGCATCCACTGGGGAATGCATACTGGAATTGACACTCTCAAAAACTCTAAATTTTCAGAAAATTGTCATTATTTGATCAGTCTGGCAGTACCACAGAAACCCTCATTTACAGTGCTTGTCTTTATTTGACCCGACCCAGTACAAACAGTCTTTTCCCAAGGGGAGTTTGTCAAAAATAATCAGCAGCAACTATTTAAATCATAGCTGCCTGGGGCAGGAATAACAATTGGGGCAAATAAGAAACTGATCAAAGGCTTAAAAGGAAAAGCTAAGAATGACATATCCATTAGAAAATTACTCTGACATATTCCTGGAAATCTAGATGCCATGCACATGAGTAGGGCTGTGTTCATGCTTAGGGTTGTGCATATGCATAGGAATGTCTCTACCTGACCTTGAGGCTAGGCACAGACAAGGAGTAAAGTCTATGGCATTAGGTTTAAATTGCCTGACTAAGCACTAAAGTTATACCCCATGACACACACAGAGTCCCTCGGCAAAAGTTTGGAGACTAATTATTTCAGAAGACTTATGAAAATCTATCTAGTCATTAGCTGACCATAAGATAACAGAGGAGATACTTCAGTGGCCACACATAACAAAATAGAATTTTCATGATTAGTTCAAAAAAATCATTAACAAAGAGAAAACAATAGCACCAATACTAAGTAAGAGCAACAAACTGGGAAAGGGTGGACTGGTTTACATAGTTGCTACATTATATTGTCAAATACCTAATATTTGACAAAATGAGACATGAAAAATAATAAAATGTGATTTATTCAGAGGACCCAAAAAGTCATTAGAAACTTTTTCTGTGAAAGCCCATGCTTTATTTAAACTAACTAGACAAAGGCATTAAATCAGCTTTATAAAATATATTCGAATAATCATAAGAAACCATATTTACAAAACACAAGAAAAATTTTAGAATAATTTATCACTAAGTAGAGAATATCAGTAGAGATATAGAAATTATAAAATTAGAGAGAAATATTTAAGTTTAAATATACAGTAGCTGTAATTTTAAAATCACTAAAAGTTTTTCCCAGCTTTATTGAAATATAATAGACAATAAGTTGCTCATATTTACATTGAACAATTCAATGATTTTTTGTAAATTACTTGGCATACAATAATATATTTTTCTCAGTAATACAACATAGTGATTAGAGATATATATAATAAACAAAGTAATCACCCCACTAAGTCTAGTATCCCTCTTTGCCCTTACATATTTATTAAATCATTAACTATTTTTTATGCTATACTTTATATCTCTATGTCTATTTTGTAACTATCCATTTTTACTTCTTAATCCCTTTGCCCAATTGCTCTGTACCCATAACCACCTTCCCATCTAGTAGGCCTCAAAATATTTTATGTATCTATGAGTTTATTTTCATTTTTGTTGCCGTTGTTTTTGTTCTTTAGATTCCACATGTATGTGATATCATGCGATATTTGCTTTCTCTATCCAACCCATTTCACTCAGTGCAATACCCTCTAGGTCCATCAAGGAAATAGCTTTTTCCATCTCCTTCCTTTTAGTCTGTATGTGTCCTTTGATCTGAAGTGAGTTCCTTGTAGGCAGCATATATGGAGGTCTTGTTTTCTTATCCAGTCAGCAATCTATCTTGTGGTTGGAGCATTTAATTCTTTTCCATTTGAGGTACCTGCTTATAGAAATGTAGTTATTATCGTTCTTTATTTCTGTTTTGATTCATGTTTTTTCTTCTTAAAGAAGACCAATTTTCCTGTAATACTGGCTTGGTGACAATAAATTCCCTTGGCTTACCTTTGTCTTGGAAGCTCTTTATCTGCCCTTCAACTCTAAATGATACTTTTCCCGATAAAGTAGTCACGGTTGTGGATCCTGGGTTTTCATCACGTCAAATATTTTGTGCCAAGCACTTCTGTCCTGCATAGTTGTTTTGAGAAATCAGCTGCCAGCCTTGTGGGTACTCTCTTGTAAGTAACTAACTGCTTTTCTCTTGCTGCTTTTAAGATTCTCTCTTTGTATTTAACATTTGGCATTTTAATTATAATGTGTCTTGGTGTGGGCTTTTTTGGGTTCATCTTGTTTGGGACTCTCTGAGCTTCCTGAGGTTCCATGTCTATTTCCTTCCCCTGGTTAGGGAGGTTTTTCATCATTATTTCTTCAAATAGCTCTTCAACTTCTTGTTTTCCTTCAGGCAAACCCATAGAACTAATATATTTAAATTTAATTGTGTCCCATGGGCTCCTTAAATTATCATTATACTCTTGGATTCTTCTTTCATTATAGAGTCTTTGGCTTCCACATCCTCTATATCAGTGGTTTTATCTTCTTCTGTCTTTGCTCTGTTGATTCCCTCTAATATATTATTCTCTCAGATAATGTTTTCTTAATTTCTGACTGGTTCCCTTTTATAATTGCCATTTCCATTTGTATGATTTTTAATCTCTTTGTTAAAGTTCTCACTGAATTCATCTACACTTCCCCTAAGTTCACTGAGCATCTGTATAAGCAGTGTTTTGAACTCAGCATCTGTTAGATTGCTTGACTCCATGATTCTTGATCTCTGTTCTGTTCTTTCATATGGTTTCTGCTTCTTTGTCTTCCCATTTTGGCTGCCTTTCTGTGCCTGTTTCTATGTACTAAGCAAAGCTCCTAAATCTCAGTCTTAGTAGCATGGCTTTGTGTGTAATTGTCCATTGTCACAAACCTGAGCGGGGTTCAGCTTCAGGCCAAGTTTAGCCCCAGCCTGTGGCCCTCCAGAGCTCCCTGTTAAGGTTTGGCAAGCAATCCATAGATGCCGTGCTTATAATTTCCTCAAGAGGCCTTACCAGAAGCCGAGGTCAGCTGTCACCAGTGTGAGTCTTGGCTCTGCTCAGCAAAAAGCATTGGTTTCACCGAGTAGAGACTGATTGTGGCTTGGGTGGAGCTGCAAGTTGGGAGGGGTGGAGTTTCAGGGAATCCTCTTGGCAGATTCCCCACTATAATCCATTTTGATGATGTCTCAGCTATGGTGGAGCTGCTTCCACACACAGGGATGGGGGAGGCTTCAACATAGGAAGTTCTAAAACATTTTCCCAAAAGGAGCCTTCCCTCCAGTCCTCACTTCAAGAACTGTGTCCCCCATTACGTCCCTATTCTCCCCCATGGAGCTGACCCAGCACTGTAGTTCAGAGCCAGCAAGTCTGTCCCTGTGAAATTCTGTTCATGAACAGAGCTTCTTTAAGAGGCATGTGTAGCTGCCACTGCTATAGTCTCTGTTTCACTCAGCCACTCAGCCACTCAGGTCAGGGCAGCCTCATGTCTTTGCCCCTCCTACCTTCTACCATTGCAGGCTAATAAATTATTTCTCTCCCTATTAGTAGTGCTTCTATTTGTTTAGACCCTAGGTGACTTTACATACTGTTTACACTGTGTTTCTGTCACAACTTTGATTTGGTAGTAAGGGAGATAAACAAAACCTCTATCATCTCTGCCATTTTTTTTCCTCAGAACTACTAAGAGGTTTTAATAACACATTTGAGCTGGCAGAATAAATAATTGAAAAATTGAAGATAGATTATTTGAGAATATACAACCTGAGAAACACAAAGACAAATAAAATAGAATAGAGCATTTGAAAGACCATACTGTGGATTATGAAGCATGCAAACATGTGCATAAGAAAGATTGAAAAGGAAAGGAGAAAGAAAAAGAGACAGAGTATTTTATGAAATAATATCCAAAACATTTCCAAATTTGATGAGAAGCATCAAAGAAGCTCAATGAATTCTGAGTAAGAAAAATGGAAAGAAATCCATAGACATCACTCTGCCTATTGAAAGACAGAGAGAATCTTGAGAAAAGTAAAATACAAATGACCTATTACATATAAGGGAATCTCAGTAATACGAATGCCTAATTTCTGAGTGAAATGGCATGTGTAGAATGCTTAAATGGAAAGATTATCAATCAATAATTATTCATTCAGCAGAATTACACTTTAAAAATAAAGATAAAAATAAGAAATTCCCAAATTAAAAAAAAATGTGTTTATGGTAGATGAATCTTATAAGAAATACTAAGGAGAGTCTTTTTGACTGAAATAAAAGGACACTAGATAATAACTTAAAACCACATGAAGAAATAAAGCACAGGTAAAATTACTACATAACTAAATATAAAAGATAATATAAATACAGTTTTTATTTGTAATTCTTTTTCCCTGTCCTATTAAAATACAACTGCAAAGCAATAAATATAAACCTGTGTTGACAGGCACATAATATATAAATATGTAATTTTTACAATAATAGCACAAAGGGAGGAAATAGAGTTATATAAGAGCAAAGTTTTTTAATGCTATTAAAATTTATTTGGTAGTCATCCTACCTAGATTATTTTAGTTAAGTTGTTAAGTAAACCACTTGGAAAATGCCAAGGCAAACAAAAAGAGAATAAATAAAAACATATAATATAAAATGACAAGAGAATTAAAATGACGCATAGAAATATATGTTTTTAAATAAGACAGTATCAAGTAATATGGAAATCAAAAAGACATAAAACATATAGCAAAATGGCATATGCAAATTGTACCTCATTGGTATCTACATCAATTGCAAAGAACTTAACACACCAATAAAAAGACAGAGATTGGAAAATGGAAAAAGTCCAATCTAACTATATATTGACTATGAGACAATATTTATATTCCATGATACTAATAAATTGAAAGTACCAGATAGAAATAGTTTAAAAGTAAAATAATAATAAAAAAATACTTAGATAATGCACACACTAACCAAAGAGAGCTGGATTAGCTAAACTAATGTCAGACAAATAAGAACTTAAAACAAACATTGTTACTAGTGACAAAGCAGAATGTTTTATAATGATAAAAAAATTCAAACTGCCAAGTAGACACAAGAATTAAAACACATATTCACTTAACAACAAATTCCTATATTTTATGAAGTAAAAAATAAAAGAATTTTTGCGAAGAGTAAACAGTTGAATGTAACAGTTGGAGACTTCCATACCCCATTCTCAATAATGAGAAAAAAAAAATAACTAGATAAAAAAAATCAACATGAAAATAGAAGACTTGTAAAACATCAACTAAACTTAACAGACATCTATAAAACATTTCACCTGGAATGTATATTCTTCTCAAGTTTGCATGGGCATGTTCTAGAATTGACAATATATTATGCTAAAAAAAAAAAGCCTCAGGAAATAGATTAGGATTGAAATTACACAAAGTATGTTCTTTGACCACAGTGAAATGAAATTATAAATCAAAACAAAACTTTTGGATTCAGAAATGTATTAAAATTAAACACTATTCTCCCAAATAATCAATGGGCCAAAAGGTATAGAAGAACACAATGAAAATCTTAAAGAATTTTGAGATGAATAAAAATATGAAACACAATATATAAAACTTAGGAAACTTAGGAGATATAGCTAAAGTAGTGCTTAGAGGAAAATTTATAGGTGAAAAAACTATTTAAAAAACAATTCTCAAATCAGTAAACTAAACATCCATCTTAGAAAACTATAAAAAGAAGTAACTATAAACTATGGTATAGTTATAAAATAAATAACTGATATGAAATGGAAATTTTTTTACAAAGTCACAAGCTAGAGGATGTAACTCAAGGAAAAATAAGGAATCTAAATAATGTTATAAGAAATAAAATGATTGAACTAGTAAATTAAAATATAAACATTCCACAAAGGAAACCCAGGCCTGGATGACTACACTGGTAAATTCTATCAAATGTTTAATGAAGTATTATTACCATTTCTTAAAGAATTTGTCCAGAAAATAGAAGAAGTACCTCTTCCCAATTCATGTTATGAGGCCAGTGTTACCCTGCTCCTAAACTATAAGAAAAAAAGTATAGAGTAATATCTCTAATTATTATAGACATAAAAATCTTAAACAAAATAATAGCTAAATGAATCCAGTCATATATAAGAAGCAGTATAGTCATAATCACGTTGTATTTATTCCAGAAGTACAGGGTAGTTCATCAAAAATAAAATAGTCATTTTAGCACAACACATAAATATAATAAATGGCCAAAAAAAAAAAAAAAAACATTGTCATCTCAGTACACAGAGAAACATCTAAAAAAAAGTCTAAATCCTTTTAAAAGAAAAAAGAAAACTGAACAAACTAAAATAACAATGCAACTTTTCCAACCTGATAAAAGGAAAACAAATACATCTGATAATGACATAATACTTAATGGTAAAATAGTGAACACTTTTCTCTTAAGATTAGGAACAAGACATCAATGTTCACTCTAGTACATCCGTTCAACACTATACTGGAGATTCTAGCTGAGACAACTAAATAAGAAAAAGGATTAGAAGCCATCCAGATGGAGAGAAAGAAGTAAAACTACAGCTATTTGTAGATGACATGATCTTAGATAAAATTCTTAGAGACTACAAAAAATGGATCTAACAACCAAATTTATCAATGTTGTAAGATTTAAAATCATTATAAAAAATAACTGTATTCCTATACAGTAGCAATGAAGAATAAGAATTTGAAAATTAAATTAAGAAAACAATTTAATTTACAATAGAATCAAAAAGAATAAAGTACTTAAGATAAAATTTAACAGAGTATAAAACTTGTACACTGAAAACTGTAAAACATTGTTGAAAAAAATTTTAAAAAGCTAAATAAATGGAAATCCATTCTATGTTCTTGGATTTAAAAATGCGATATTAATCTACAGTTTCAATATAACTCATATGAAAACTCCAACTGCATTTTTTTTTAGCAGAAATTGACAAGTGGACACTAAAATTCAGATGTGGGTGCAAGGGGCCCAAAGACAATAATCTTTAAAAAGAAGAACAAAGAAGATTTCAAAACTTACACAAGGCTATAGTAATCCAGACAATGTAGTACTGACATGAGATTAGACATATAGATCAATGAACAGAACTTAGAGTTCAGTAATAAACTCTTACTTTTATGGTTCATTACTTTTTACTAAGCATGCCCAGACAATTCCGTGGGGAAACAATAATTTTTCAACAAATGGTTCTGGGACAAGTGGATAGTCACAATCCCAAAAAAAAAAAAAAAAAAAAAAATGAATGCCAAACCCTACATTACACCCATACAAAAATTAACTCAAAGTGTATCTTATTCTTAAATATAATAGTTAAAGCTATAATATCTTCAGAAGAAAACAGGTATAACCCCTCATGACCAAGGATTAAGCAATGATTTCTTAGATATGATATCACAGACAAAATGCAAATAATAATAATAATAATAATAATAATAATAATAAAGCACTCTTTATCAAAATTATAAATTTTTGTGCTTCAAAAGATGCTATCAAAAAAGGTGACAAAAAAAGGCCCGCAGAATGTGAGAATACATTTGTGAATCATACATTTGATAATGGATTATATCATACATAGAGAAACTCAAAACTTATTTAAAAGACAATGTATTTGAATAGACATTTCTCCAAAGAAAATATACAAATGGCCATTAAGCACATGAACAGATGCTCAACATCACTAATTGTTAGGTGAATGCAAATTCAACACCAAAAGGAGATACCACTTCACACTTCTAAAATGGTTAAAATAAAAGACATAATAACAAGTGTTGAAGATATGGAGAAATCAGAACCCTCACACATTATTTGTGGGAATGAAAAATAATACAGGTGATTTGGAAAACCTTGATATTTTCCCATAAAACTAAAGTCAGAAATAGATGATATTTTCAAAACAAACACATTTTTTTCAAGTAAAAATAGAAAAAAATGAGAAAACGTTAGAATTTTCTATAGAATTTCAACTTAGCTTCATCATATAACCCAGCAATTCCACTGCTAGATAGAGACCCAAGAAACAAAAATATATATCCTGCCAAAAACTTATACACAATTGTTCAAAAAAGCTTATTCATAATAGCCAAAAAACAGAGATGACTCAAATGTCCATCAGATTATTAATGAATAAAAGTGGTATCTCTATTCAATCAAATATTATTTGGCAACGAAAAGAAAAAAAATACTGATACATGCTACATCATCAGTGAACTTTGAGAAATTATGCTGTGTGGAAAGAATTCAGATATGAAAAACCACATATTGCATGACTTCATTTTAATTAAATGTCCAGATCAGGGAAATTCATAGAAACAGAGTAAGTAAGTGATTGTCAGGGTCTGGAGTGGGGTGAGGGTAGGGAGGCAATGGATTGTGGCTGCAAATGGATATAGGTTTTTTAGGAGGTGATAAAAATGTTCTGACATTACATAGTGTTAGTGATCGCACAACTATGTGAATATACTAAACACTTAATTGTACAATTTAAAAGAGTGAATTTTATGTTATATAAATGGTATTTCAATTTTTAAAAAAGAATAAAACAATAAACAGGTAAATTCTTATTACACAATAATGTAAATGAATGAACCACAATTACACACAGCAACATGGAAGAAAGGCCAGACATGTGGATTAAAAGGAAAGAAAAATCATGAAAGAATAGGCTGTAAAAGTGATTATTTATGATAATGGTTTGGTAAGAGGGAGTGGTAAATGACCAGAACTTGGTATTAAAAATTCCAAAATACAGTCTAAAGTCCTCCAGGATATTCTCACTATAGTACTTAAAAGAGAAAATCAAGGACAGTTGGAAGACTTCTGAGGCAATGAAAATGTTTTCTTTCTTATATTCTATGGTGTGATTACACGGTTCTCTCTTTTTAAAATTTACTTTGGTAGTTTTATTGAAAATCTTTTAAATACGTATTTCTAAAATTTCTGTTTCTTTAGTGCATGTAGAAGCCTTAATTCAATTTTTGGGGGGCAACTTAGGTTTGTCATACAAGTTAGTTATTGCATCATGTAGAAATACAGTAATATAACCAGGTGCCCCTAAGTTTTATTGCCATATTTCTATGTTTTGAGCATATTTTTCACTATGAGCATCTTAAGATTTTTTAAATTTAATTTTATTATCAGTTTAAGTTTACATACATTGGTTAAACCTTTACGTAGTTTATAAATAGATCCCCCTAATTACTCTCTCTGCTGGTTTTCCCCCTAGCCAATATATTTATGCTAATTGCATTCCCTACACTGTACTCCTCTATCCGCTACTAATTTTACTTCTTTAACCCTTCACCTCTTTCTCCAAGTTTCCGAAACCCCTTCTCCTCTGGCTGTCCCCAGATTGTTCTCTATATTTGTGAGTCTGTTTTTGATTAGCTTTTTTGTTGTTGTTGTTCCTTAGATTCTGCATATAAGTGAAATCATATGGTATTTATCATTTTGTGTCTGACTTATTTCATTCAACATAATAACCTCTAGGTCCATCCGTAACATTACAAATTGTAGGATTTCACTTATTTTTATAGCTAGTAATATTCTATTGTATACATGAACCATAACTTCTTTACTCAATCGTCTGTTGATGGACATTTAGGTTGCTTCCATATCTTAGCTATTGTAAATTGTGCAGCTATGAACATAGAGGTGCATAGATTTTTATGAATTATAGTTTTGGTTTTCTTTGGATAAATACCCAGAAGAGTAATTGCTGGGTTAAAAGGTATATCCATTTTTAATTTTTTGAGAAACCTCCAGACTATTTTTCATAGTGGCTGTACCAATTTGAAGTTTTACCAACAGTGTATGAGGGTTCCCTTTTCTCCACATACTCACAAACACTTTTTATTTGATTTATTGATGATAGCTATTTGGAAAGGTGTGAGGTAATATCTCATTGTGGTTTTAATTTGCATTTATTTGATGATTAGTGAACTTGAGCATCTTTTGGTATATCTATTGGCCATCTGTATTTCCTCTTTGGAGAAATATATGTTCAGGTCTTCTGTCGTTTTTTAATTGAATTGTTTGTTTATTTCACTGTTGTTGAGTTATATGTGTTCTTTATAAATTTTGGGTATTAACCTCTTATCAGATGTATCATAAACAAATATTTCCTTCCATTCAGTCGGTTGTCCTTTTCGTTTTGTTGATGGTTTCCTTTGCTGTGCTAAAGCTTTTTAGGTTAATGTAGTCACATTTCTTTATTTTTTCTTTTGTTTTCCTTGTCTGATGAGATATGTCCAAAAATAAATTACTAGTAGCAACATTGGAAAGATTACAACCTATGTTTTCTTCTGGAAGTTTTATGGTTTCAGGTCTTACATTTAAGTCCTTAATCTATTTTGAGTCTTTTCTTCTATATGGTGTAAGAATGTGGTCCAGTTTTCTTTTCTTTTTTTTTTTTTTCTTTTCGCACATATATGTCCAATTTTCCTAGTACCAATTAATGAAGAGACTTTCTACTCCATTGCACAATCTTGCCTCCTTTGCCATACATTAAGTGAGCATATAGGCATGGATTTATTTCTTGGCTCTCTATTCCATTCCATTGACCAGTGTATCTGGTTTTATGCCAGTACCATGTTGTTTTGATTACTGTAGGCTTGATATATAGTTTAATATCAGGTATTGTGATAACTCCGACTTTGTCCTTCTTTCTCAAGATTGCTATGGCTATTCAGGGTCTTTATGGTAATATATAAATTTTAAGATTTTTTTTCTAGTTCTCTGAAAAATTACATTGGTATTTTGATAGAGATGGCACTGAATCTATAGATTGTTTTGTGTAATATGGCCATTTTAATGATGTTAACTTTTTCTGCTCATGAGCATGGTATATGCTTCCATTTATTTGTATCTTCCACAATTTTTTTATCAGTGACTCATAATTTCTTTTACCTAATTGGTTAATTCGATTCCCAGGTATTTTATTGTTTCTGATTCAGTCATAAATCAGATTATTTTTTTATTTTCTCTTTCTGAAATATTATAATTGGTGTATAAAAATGCTTATGCCATCTGAATATTAATTTTGTGTCCTGCTACTTTATTGAATTCATTTTTTTGAAAAATATGAAATGTTTCACGAATTTGCCTGTTATCTTTGGAAGGGGCCACGATAATCTTCTCTGTATTGTTCCAATTTTAGTATATGTGCTGCTGAAGTGAGAACCACAGTTCTTTATATATAAATGATTTTTTAAACTGTATGTAGTTTAATTGACCCATCTGTATCAAGATGTTTTATAATAAAATTTCATAAAAATTAAATGAATGACTAAATGACTTCATGAATGAATAAACATAACATTTGTGTATTAGTCTTATTGAGTATATGAGATTTATTTTCAAGCCATGTTTTTTTTTTTTTTTTGTACTCGCTCATAGATTTGGTTTGGTTTTAAATATATATCAAGTAGTGATGTGCTAGTAATGTTTAATAACTGATTCTTGGTGTGGTAGAGAAAAAGACCTATTTTTGTAACATTTGTCCTTTTCATTGGTGTAAATACTCCTAATATGTATGAACTATATGTAATATATAGAAAATATTCAGTAAATATAATTTGCATATTTTAAGTATAAAATATCTTTAGAAAGAGAAAAAGAACAAGGGAATTGATGCATACAAAGTTACTTCTATCTTTAAAACATTTTATCAATAATTATAGAAGTACATTTTCAGTGCCAAAATCAATAGATTAGCTGTCACTGTTGGTATTTGCATGATGCTACCAAATACAAGTTAATAACTATTTTTACTCTGAATTGTATATTTTCTACCAAAAGATAGTAAATGTGAAACAGAAAATGATTTAATATATACTGAATATGATCTAATATGTATCTGAATGAGTCATTTAGATGTTTCAATTATGCTATCAATTATTTTCAATATTAGTTTACTCAAGCTTCCATAACAAAATATCACAGTCTAAGTGGCTTAAACTGGGAGTCCCTAGCCCTCAGGACCACAGTTAGGAACTGTGCTGTATAGCAAAAGGTGAGCAGAAGGTGAGAAAATCTTCATCCGTTTTTGCAGGCACTTCCCAGTACTAGCAACACCACCTCAGCTCAACCTCAGATCATCAGGCATTAGATTCTCATAGCAGCACCTGTCCCTGGTGCCAGAAAGGTTGGAGAACACTGATATAAACAGCAGAAATTTATTTTCTAACAGTTATGGGCACCAAAAGCCCATAAAAATCAGAATATGAGCAAATTTGTTTCCAAGTAAGAACTTTCTTCCTGGATTACAGGCAAGTGCTTTCTCACTCTATCCTCAAAATGACCTTTACTCTGCACACTGGGAGAGACATGTGTTGTCCCTTCTTTTTCTTATAAGGATTCCAGTGCTTTTAGATTAGAGCCTTACACTTATAACCTCATTTAATCTCAAAAGCCTTATCTCCAAATATAATCATATTGGAGTTTAACCTTCAGCGTGTAAATTTGCCAGGGACAAAATTCATTCCATAACACAGTATAGTTTAGATTCCTATAGAAAGATTTTTTTCTCTCAAAGATCTTTGTGATAATGCATGTTGCCATACAAAGTAGATGAGCCCTAAGTGTTTGAAAGAGTTAGGCAATATATAAAAAACATTTTTGCTTCAGGGCCAAAACTTCAGTTTTTTTTTTAAAGTAGTCTAAGGTGTCATATAGATATTTTTTTTATAGAAATATTTTTATTTTCTCTGAAAATTTCAGTTTCAATTTAGGAAAAAAAAACTTTAAAAAAATCTTTAGAAAATTACAAAGGGCTTTTTCAGACAATATTAAGTCTAAAATCCAGAAGGAAAAAAAAATTAGACTACAAAAATTTTTATTTTACTAAAAGCATCATAAAATAAATGCTTCAGATTATTGATAAACAAATTTGATTATTATCACCTAGAAAGTAAAAAGCCTTCAAAAGTACTAAAAGGATGTTCTCATTAAAATAAAATTCTGGTTTAAATAAAGATGCAAGGGGTATATAATCACTTTTGATAAATCCTGAACATAAATTCAAAGATATTCATCTAGTACATAGGAACTTGGAGATACCATGGTACTATGTACCATGGAAATGTTTGACTCTACAAATTACTTTATTATCTTTTCAGTCCAAGATAACAGTATACTATTGTTTTTAAATAATATTTGGATCAGTGATCCAAATCTTTCTATTTAAGAGTACAATCTTTTAAGAAGAATATATAATCCAAAATTAAATTTAAAAAATCAAGAAAAGAAAATTCATTTTTAATATGATTTTAGCATCTAACTGACATCTTACTACTCCCTGGAAGCAAAAAGGTAATCACATTTCCCTGGATGAGGGGAAATACTGTTAAATCGGATCAATTTCATTTAAGGGAACAGAAATCACAGAGATTAAATGAAAACACAATTTAATTACTTATCACAACTTGGAAAAGTGGCTGAAAAGTGGTTTGAAAACAGAGAGCCATACTCATCAGAATCATCTGATTTTTAGCTTTTTATTTAAACTGTTTGGTGTTTTATAGAAAAAAAAGAAAGAAAATGAAAGAAAAAAAAAAAAAAAACACGATCTCAGTCAGGTACAGACCAATATACCAGAGTTGAAAAACTGGCTTTAATCAATTTAAATAAGTTAATTGATTTATTCAAGTAAGAAAATAAAGGTTAACTTGGGGGTCAAATTATCCACACCGGATGATCCAAATAACAGGATAATAGCTACATCTTTATTTTACAAAATATAATATGAACAAAGCTAATCTTATAGACCTAAGTGAAAGTAGGGATTGACAATCATCTGAGTGATTTTATAGTAGAGATATTTTATCTTAACAAAGGAAACAAAATAAGATTACATAGGATGTCTTGTTCACCTAAAGTACCTCAATTGATGTAGTTATGCAGATCTAGGAGATTCAAAGTAAAAATTAAACCACGAATGTAAAATTTTATGTAGAGAATGATGTTGGTGCCCTACCCAGATCCTTTTGTTTAGCCAGTGCACACGTTCTCTAGCAGCTGTGAGTCTTGACCAAGTATATAGTTCATGACAGCTGCCTTCTCCAGAGAATTTCACTCAGCCAAACTAGAGCCATTGTCCCTGAAGGCTATGTCTCTCAGCCAACTTGGCCAGTGCCTTCCTGAGTGGCTCCTTTACTACAAGGTAGAATAATTGGTGCAATTTGTCCTCCAGAACTTCCTTCTGGTATCAGACTGCAGCTAATTTTTTTTAGATGAAACAGGAATTTGGGTCAACTTCTTAATATTCTACTCTTTCCTGGCTATTTCATTCCCCTTAGTCTGTGGAATCAGCCCAGTTTCTCCTTTAGAGATGATCTGCCCTTCTGGGCTCTACTCTTAGAAAACCTTACCTGGAATAGGTATTGCTAAAAGGTGTGCTAGGAAGCAAACTTTACCAATGGGATTCTTCAGCCAGTTTATTCACCACCTGAATAGTAAAAAAGACTCTGTTACTTGTGGTCGGTAGACATTGGTGGTCTCTGGTATGTTGTACAGTGAGATGGCTAGAAAGTTCAACTGCAATAAACTGGGATGAGATACAGGTAGAAGGAAAAGTACTAGCTGGTACAATATCTAGGGCATTTGAGAAGTTTAGGAAAATATAACTGAGTGGTTGTTGCTCAGCACCACTAATGATTTAAAAAAAATGTAATGAAGGTTTGTTAATCAAGAATATAAAGCAAATTGTGTGAGCTAGAGGTCTTCCTTGGCAGCACTTTTTAAAGAGACTCTTATCTCTTGCCTCTGAAGGTCAAACAGGGCTAAAGAGCAGGCACAGAATTTAATTAATAAAGTTTTGAGAGTCTAAGTGTGCCAAAACCATAGAGAATGCAGAATTTGCACTTGAGCAAATCTCCAATGCAAAACCAGGACACTGATAGGAAAGGAGTGGGACTCTGAGCACAGAGATGTATCCTAGGCATTTAACATGAGATGGGTTAATAACAGCAAGAACATCTGGGTTGAAATGGCATAAAGGGGGACTGACTTATTGGGGTCTATGGAAAAGACCCAGAATAATATGTTTTGCAGAAATTTTATTGCTTAATAAAAGTAATCAAAGAGATCAAAGAACAGCGTAACAAAAAAACAGAAGTGAGCCACAATAGAAAGATACAACTGATTACTCAGTTTCCAGCACTAAGCTAGTGTTCAGACCCAGAACTCATGGACTAGAGAAGATGGGTTTTAATGAAAAAGGATTTTGTAACACCACATCAAGGGGAGAAGCAATTATTTCAGTTTTCCCAAGAAAACTCATGGTCATTTATTTAGATAATTATACATGGGATAAAGACAAATACCCAAACATTTCAAAAGCTTTGGAAAACAAGATCCGAGTTGTTCTTCAAACCCAGCAATCTACATTGCTATTGTGGCATCCCTACTTGAGCAGGATGTAGGTTGGTGTTAGGTGTAGATGAATAATGGTCTTCAAATTATGTCCACGTTCTAATGCCTAGAACCTGTTAATGTTACCTGTTACATCTGTTACTTCATAGATGTGATTAAGAATCTTGAAATGGAGATTATCTAGGAGGGTCCAATGTAATTACAATACTACTTAGAAGAGGGATGGAGAAGTAGTTGGCCAGAGGAGAAGGTGATGTGATAATGGAAGCAGAGATTGGCATGATTCACTTTGAAGATGGATAAAGGGGCATAAGACCATATGCCATGGTGGCCTCTAGAAGCTCAAAAAGACAAGGAAACAGAATCTCACTTAGGGCCTTCAGAAGGAATCATCCTTGTTGACACTATGACTTTATCCTAATGAAACTTATTATGGACTTCTGATCTCTGAAGCTATAAGATAATAAATTTGTATTGTTTTAAACCATTACATTTGTGATAACTTGTTACAGCAGCAGGAGAAAACTAATTCAGGTACAATGGAATTCTGCCTCACATCCATCTTACTTTGGGTACACCGGACATATGGGCTCACCTACTTAGTGATTTACATTTGCTTTAAAATTTATATTTATATTTATAGATTTATATTAAGAATAGACATGGAATATATCCCAGGGTGTATTAATTTTTTTTCTCTCTCATATTATATTCAGAAGAGATTTAGATCATTGGGATGTTCTTAAGAATAGATCACATTGGTCTATTTCATTGATGATACATAAATCAGTCCAGATTAACAAATGGCACATTTTCTGGATTCTTTGGTAATAGAATACCATAGTTTCTGTTGAATTAAAAATAAACCTGCATAATTTCAGGACCTATATATTAGTAAAGTTTTATAGGTCAAGTATGCCACAAATGTAAAGTACACAGTATTGTACCTTCCAACTTCTACCACTAAGAAAATCCTCTTGGTTTTGGAAGAAGTGTATCCTGTGCTTGAAAGTACCACTCAGGTGCATTTATTGGATAATATATATGGCTGTGTATCACCCAAAACAAGAAAGAATGCTAAAGCAGGTTCAGACTGCTGTACAAACAAGCCTGTTGAAGTTGTATGACTTGTCAGATCCTATGGTATCACAGATAGCTCATTTAAAGGGGGATGTGATGTCTCTGCCGAGTCACAATAGGAAATTCATAGTGCAGAACTCAAGCTCCAGAGATGGTAATGCTGCCTTTCTCAGAAGTCTATTCAAACAATAAACTACTGAGGTTTGATATATATATGAAACAATTTATAGTGAAATAGAGGATGAAGCCAAAACTGTTCTGAATGAGTTGAATACTGTTATATTAACCAAAGACCAGTAGCAATCTAATCTAAAACCAATGTGGAAGATCTAATATAAAATTGAATAGATCTAGGAGGCACAATAAGCTGTGTGAATGTCGGAAAATAACAGGTCTAACTCTTATTTCATAAATATCTCTTTCAGCTAAGACCAATGGCCTCATAGAGGAGTTTCCTAAGATTAGTGACAGAGGAGAAAAAAAATTCATGTTTAGTTCAGAGGCATGTCTGGTATATGATATAAGATGAAAATGGACTGCTTGATTGGCCTATAGCCACATTTTGGAACAGTCCTGAAAGATAGCAGTGAGAGATTATCCCAATGAGTGTTGTCTGACAAGGCCTCTCCTCTGGTCATGCTGTTTGTATGAATAGAGAAATAGTCCATGGCATAGAAGTAGACATCACTTTCTTGGGTAGCTATGTGTTTTCATGGATAGCCCCATGTCAGCTATCATTGACTGACATAGGGTACAAAAGACAAACTTACTTGCCTTGAAATGTGACTAAATCTATGATGTAATTTATGTTTCAGACTGTACTGTGAGGTCACCCTGAAGCTAGTTCTGAAATCTTTTATCTTTTCCTCCTGCCCTATCTTGCATCACATATTCTCTTTTTAAAGCCATGCAAGCAAAAATTCCTTTCTT
Organism: Cynopterus sphinx; assembly: GCA_030015415.1. NCBI lineage: Eukaryota > Metazoa > Chordata > Mammalia > Chiroptera > Pteropodidae > Cynopterus > Cynopterus sphinx. The sequence continues at coordinate 78,625,500 of CM057380.1, read as the reverse complement.
GGGCCCTGCTTCTAGGGTACTTGATATAGTATGGGCTATGATTCTAAAGCACATTGTAGAAGTCATCCATTAAATAATTGTAAATCTCTTCTCTGACCTACTTTACGATATTTACTAACAATAACCTTGATAATAGCACAATAATTAATTGAGTAAAATTTCAAAATCAAGATTATAACCAGGCTTGGCTATTTAAATAATCTAATATAATCTAAAATAAAAAGATGTCTGTTTCATCTTCTGAAGTTTAAAGAAAATGTTTCATCATGATATATCTATTAGGGCTCCCTATCATCCTAAAGTAATTCAAAAATTTGAATGGAGAACCAGGGAAATGACTGATTAATAAGATCCCAAAATATTTTTATAAATGGGAAATCATCTATATTGTAAAAAGTCAAATCAGTTGGGTCATTATCTTTTGATGTGTGATCAAGTTTTTGTGTGGACTGCTTAGATGGCAATCAACACAAATTAGAAACCTCTAAAAGAAAATTGAGTAAAAAGTTTTTTATAAGGAAATTGTTGTCTAAGCCAACATCAAGTCTAATTTACATAAATAACTTTAACCAAGTTAGGTATCTTTTTTGATGCCACACTTGACAAAGCTATGTAAGAAATGGGCTCTGAAAGTAATACATTGTATACTAAGCATTTTAATCATTCAAGGAGATTAATGTAAATCAAAGCATATCATTATTCTTTCTAATCAGTGTTTTGTAAATCTGCAGCCTAAGAGGAATAAAGTAAAAAAGTCCGCATTCAAAAACTTTTTCCAGTGAAAGTAAGTGTGCTTCACCACCTAATTTTGAGTTGAATGAATGAGCAATGCCACTACAATGCCAAAGGCCTTCAAATAAATGGATAACAGAGACTAACCCCATATTTATTTATGGTTTTGACACATAATAAAGACCTTATCTTTTCCTATTTCAATAAATGTGGATGTTCAAAAACATCAGAGACTAACCATTTGCTTTGTCAAAGATCACTCTAGAAATAATGTCTGTCTTTAACCTTTTACTCTCTGGCTTCTGCCATCAGTATATTACTCAAACTCCACTCTCAAAATCACTGACAACTTTCTAATCACCAAATCCTATAAATCTTAAGTGTCCAGAGAGCCAATATTTCAGAGTAAAATTACATTAAAATCTTTCTTTGTGTTTACATTATCAAGAGTATCTAATAAATACTAAAATTGCCTGGTCAAATAAAATTCTCCAACTGATAATAACTTCTGTTCATATAAGAATAAATGATGCAACCAAAAGATAGCTGTAAGAAGAACATCATCTTGAAGAGCTGTATATGAAATTATAGTGCAAGAGACCAGGTGCAATTTATCTTAAGGTCACAGAAGAACTTTATCTCTGCTTGTATTTGAAGATATCTGAAATCATATGACATTCTTGGTACTCAAAACAAAGACCAAAATTCAAAAGTGACTCAATAGATAAAGTTAAGATGAAGAGTGTGGACGTGAAAATACTAAATAATGGTCATTTATTTCTTGAGAAGTAATACAGTGTTCTGAATCTACAGGTAGATTGGAAACTGGGTAATTAATCCTTTTGTAAGTGGAAAGAAAAAAAAAAAAGAAACACATACAACTTCTATTAGTAGAAGCTTGTAGTCCACGAGTTTAAGAGTTCGAATTAAATCAGGATATTTAAAGGAAGATGGCAATGGGTATGTCTAAAATGGGAAACACAGTACTCACTGGGATTACTCTAATGAAATAAGTCTCTTCAAGAACTTAGTTATTCTCACCCAATGTGGAATATTAAATTTGTCAAATTTCAAGACATTTACTAAAGCTTTCCTACATTATTGGTTTAGCAATAAGACAGAATGTACCAGTAATTTAAACCCTAAAAGTAGAGGCAAACAGCTGATTGTCCTCTTTTTTTTATTTTACCAGGATTTAGCAGTGAGATATTTGAAGTCCTTAAAAGCATCTCAAGCATTAAAGTTTCAATTAAATCCACATTTTTTCCAATAACCTTCATTTTTTTATTTGTTTACCCCATTTTATTTTGGAAAACAATAGTAAAGCAGTCACAATTTAGAAACCAGGAAATCATTTAGCTTTTTTTTTTATTTCTTCTCTTATTTCACTTCTTTCAGCTGTGTACATCCATAAAATCACTAAGTATTTCTAGTAGGATTGTGGTAAGCAGAATTCCAATATAGACACCAAGATCAACAACCCCTGATGTACACACCCTGTATAATTTCTATCCCTTGAGTATAAGCAGGACTTATAAATATAGTAGAAAACAACTCTTGTGATTGTGTTATATGGTACGCTTGACCTTAAGAAAGGAAAATTATCCTAGATGGGTCTCTCTTTATCAGGTAAGCCCTTAAAAGAGACTATTAAGTCTCAGAAAAAAGAGACTGAAACTTCAGAAGACTTCAATGGAAGGGAAATTCTCCATTATAGTCTTTAAAAGTGGAGGAGAGCACATGGCAAAAAATGTGAATAGCCTTCAGGAGCTGAGAGCAATCCATAGCTGACAGAGGAAAAATAATGTTGGGCCTACAACCACAAGGAAGTACATTCTGCAAACAATCTGAATGAGCTTGCAAGAGGATTCTAGGCTCTACATGAGAACACAGCTTCCCCAAACCTTGATATCAGCCTTTTGAGAACTGAGCAAAAAACCTAACCATGCCTGCTCAGATTTCTGACCTTTGGAAACTGTAATATAATGGGAAGGCATTGTTTTAAGTCACTAAATCTGTGATAATGTGTTACACAACATAAAACTAATACATTTCTTCAAACAATCTCATCTGTATTATTTATCTCCTTTCTTTTTTTCCCTCCCAACTGTTCAATCTATCTCTAGTTCTAGGAATGGTGGACCTGCTTTTCTAAACCAATTATATTAATATTAATTTAGGCAGTAAATAGTTCTATAACCCAGGCAAGGGTAAATAATTACTCTGGCAATTGTTATTAATCAAAGATTGGCACAGAATCTGAGTTGAGCTGATAAGACTGAAGTGAAAGGCTTTTGTGTTGTGTGTGAAAGAGAACACACATACCTAATATATAAATGAGAAAACATGTTGCCTTGGGTATTGCTGTTCTCAGATCATGGAGGAAACCTGAAGAGAAAGCTGACAAGCAAAGAGAAAGATATAGCCTAGAGATTAGCAGATAGATGGCTCCAGATTCCTGATCCTACCATATATGCAGTCTATTTTAACTCTCCACTTCCCTCTTATGTGAAATGATAAACTGTTTTTCACTGATTAAGCCAAAGAAAGCCAGATTGTCAGTTAGATAGGGAAAAAAATTCAAATATAGAGATTATCTATAAGAAGTTATATATCAGTGAAACACATAATAGTGATCAGGTTTAATTTGTCCATAAATTATACAACTTTATTCAAAAAGAATAATAACTAATAAATGTTTGCTTTGCTGATAATTCAAGAAAATAATAACATAAAATTCTATTTCTCATTTAACAATGTTTCACTATAATGTGAATATTACAGGAACTTTGAGAAGTATGCATGTCATCCTAGAATATAAAAGCAGTATTTTAAATATACTCTAAGCTTTACTAAATAAGGTAAAAAATAACTTTAAAGATAAAGGATCTTAATGAAAATATAGCTCTACAATGAGTTGTTTATCTAAACAAATTCAGACTATAAAACCACAAATAATTATAAAAAAAAGAAAAGAATTCATAAAACAGTTTAATTTAATTAAAGAGGGTTTTTTTTTTCTTACTGAGCTTAGATATACTAAACGATACACTTACAAATACCTTTATTCATTTAGTACATGTAGTTGAAATTTAGAGAGTTTCTGATCCTTGTGTTTAAATCCATTTGGAATCTAATGGATCAATGTCCACAGTCCATCAAGGGCTTTCATGAATTTTGATTATAGCTGTTCACATGGTAGGCATTCAATAAATATTTGCTGAGAAAATTTAGTTTCTGTTCAAGTTAGCATATTTGTAAGTTGTAATTTTATATTTGCTTTTACTATCCCCAATACAAAAAAAAAATTAAACTAAAAACACAAAAGAATTTACTCTTATAATGAGAAAGTGATTAGAGGGAATACCTAAAAAGAAAGAAATGAGTGAGAACAAGCAACTATCCACAATACAGTAGAAGTGGCTGTAAAAATAATTGCCTACATGTGAACTTAATGAAACAACTGGTGGAATCTATGAATTTTAGCTTGATTTGACACTCCATAAAAACACTCTCATCATAATGGTGTTGGGTGAGTGTTATATAAATGAATCAGAGATGGCCTCTGCACACTGGTTCTTAAGTTGTTTACTTTTTTACAGCATGCTAAGATTTGTCAAAGTCTTTTGGTTACAAATGCAAATTATTATACACTTGCTCACTTTGCATAACTCATGAAAGTATGTATCTGCTAGCTACAGATAGGATTAATTCCAGAGCCATGAAGACCTCAAGCCAATGTTTTCTTTTGGAAATATGACCTGGATATACTCCATCATGCTGCTGAGTGACATCAGGTAGATATGTAAGCTTCCACTCTCCCCTCTCTCAAGGAGCTTCCTTGGCTTCCTACGCTTCTGAATAGTAACCCCTTCACCAAAGTCTCCAGGTGAGCTCATGCTGTGAGGAACTTTCCCAGCATGCAAATCTGTCAAAGCATCACTAAATAAAGCTTTGTGTGTTACTGCCACCTTGTGGCTATATCTTTGTCCTTGATCTGCCCCCAAATTACTCAAACTTTCTACAGTAGGGGGTATGGGAATGGGAAAGGTCCAGACTGATAGTTGGCTAACAGTGAACTCATCTTCAAATACATTGTCAATTCATGAGTATACAGTGTTTCTTGCAAAACTACCATCCAGGTAATTCTTTTTTTGAGAAACAGACATGAAAAGTAGTAGCAGTAAGCTATACTAGCTGCACATTTTTTTTTCTAAAATATAATTATACATCTATACATATACATATATATACATACATGCATGCATACATACAAACACACACACAGACATTCGTAAAATAATCAAAATTTTAAGGTAACACCAACCATATTTTTCTGTGATAAACAATTTCTTCCCAAATTTTAATACATATGGCTTTACTGGGACTTTTCTTCAATAGATTGCTCCATTAGTGCACATATATCCAAAGCCCATTCAGTTTGGATAATTAAAATTCCTATCATAAACACTGAGGGACTACTTATCTCACTGACTCAAGTTGAAAACCTAGTTACGAGAATATCACTTGAGGAAAGATGGAAAATTGAGAGATAGTGGAGGTAAGAAAGAGAGAGAAAGACAGAGTGTCACAATTACACCAATTGATCTTTTGATGCCTATTTATGCCTAGAACCAATTCTACTATTATGATCTTTTATATAATGTGATTATAATTTCCCATTTTTACTTAGAACAGTTTTAACTTTTTTTATATACTAATAATGCTAAAATCCTTGCTAATAAAAGAGTTAGTGCTAATAACTGAGTTTTAAAAATTAGGTAAATGTGAAGTATTTAGAATTGTTCTTTAGGTTAAGATGGAATGAAAAATAATAAGATCTCCATTCATATTATAGGATGTGTTTCCCGCTGTTCATAAAACTCAGAGGAAAATCACCAAATGAAGTTATTGCTTTTGCTCACCTAGAACCATGCACTCAGTGAGAATGTAGATAACATCTTTATTTTCTTAAGTAACATAAATTTCAATTCCAATTGCCTTAATAAGTTCTCTCTTTTGGGGGGGGAGGGGAGGCAGGGTTAAGACCAAAAGTGGCAGAGCAATACCCATGCATGGTTTGATTGATCTGCAGGTGTCATTTATTTGAGAGTTTTCCCTCTTGGTTCTATTCTGCATCTAGCCTTCTTCTTTACTCTGGCTTCTCCCATTGTATAAAAAGAACAGAGCAATTCTAACCTTTATATGAGTATATCACTTTTCCATTATTCTAAAATTAATCTTTGTATTCAACCTAAATAGACAAAATATGTTAGATATCCACCCATGATTGTGGCTAAGAGGATGAAATGTACTGATGGCCTAAGGAAAATCAGGACCCTTCTCTAGAATTGGAATAGAGTCAAACTCTGTGATGTAAGGACATAATAGAAATTAAATTGTTGGTATATTTAGAAAAGGAAGTACAACAGGCATAGGTGCTGGAAATGCAAACAATTATCTATGAGGTAGAATGAAACTGAGAAGACTATATACCCTTTACTATAGAAATAATTAAAAGTACTCGGTCGTGGGTCAGACAGGTATCTCATATTAGCATTTTGTAAATAAGACCAAATATAGAACAAATCAAATTCCTAAAGCCTCTCCTAAGAAGTAGGATAACATTCAGGATTTTTTTTCATGACCTATTGAAAGACTAGGACATTGCTGAGAACAGAAATCACTGAAAACCAAACCTAAATATTGACTTTGCAGCTTGCAGAATTACACCACCAGTTGATTTACAGCATGACCATATCTTTTATGTAAAAGTTCAGCATTGGTAATAAAGAGCTGGACTCTTGCTAATTGTTATGAGGATACTGCAGATTAACTGAAAGACATGAAATAAGCCAATTCCAAGAATCCTAATAAAACATACTTTGCTGTGCTGCTGTGCATCTCCTTTAGAAATACAATTTTATTGTTGACTGAGGGACTTCTTAGGTAAAGAAGAAAGTCAAAAATGCCTCCTCAGTGGTTGAATATTAAATGCCAATTAAATGGAATATATGCTCAGTAGATCCTTAAGTGGAGTGAGAAATTATGGCAAAAATGTATAATGAGCTAGAGATAAAAATACCACACACACAAAATTTAATAATTTTGCCAATTTTAATTATTAAAATGTGGCAAATTTGTAGAAATGGGATTTGGAAGGTGATTAACAAAAAAGAGTGAGACATAATTTTATTGCATTTATATATAAAGTCAATGTGCTAATTTTGGATAAAGATCTAAACAGATTGTGGACTATTGCTGACCAGTATTAAATGTAATTGAGAAATCAATTAAAATAAAGGTAGTTCATGAACTGCAAGAGCTTAGGTATTTGCTAGTAGTATAGTCAGACGGTACAGAGCCTGGAAGGAAGCAGCAAGTTTGAAAAACAGTTATTATTAAGTAGTAGGTGTTTGGAGTAGAATATGTTGAGGCTGAATATTTTAGAATGGGCAAAGAGCCAGAGAAAATTATATTATATATAAATGTTCATCAAAAGCAGCCAATTGAAGAGTAGAATTTAAATTGTGTTGTAACATATCAATCAGTCTTTGATCTCACATACCCTAAATTTCTCCCATGGTCTCATAAACAAATTTGCCATGATTCTAGAGATAAAAACTATGCAAAAGTTTAACAATATGGGCTAACTCTAACCAAAATGGTTTTGAAAGAAAAAACGATGATGGAATTAGTATTTAGACAGATGACACACAAATGGGCACCAATGTCATATCACACCAATATTAATCAGTAAGCTTTTTTCTTATTTTTTTTCCCTCCCCCTGTAGTCTCGAAGGTATTCTTCTGCTGCTGCTGCACATTGTTATCTCTGAGTACAGAGAATCTGACTTAAAGAGCGAACACCAAAGTCTGACACACAATTGTCCCACTTCAAGTGACCTATGCTGAATCAGTCCTGGGCTGAGAGAAAGCAGTTTAATCAGATAAGAGATTTCTTTGAACTTGACTAGACTTTTTAAAACCTAAAACTAACCAGAAAAACAGAGATATCAGCACAGGGTTCTATATAGTTGCAGGAAAGAATTACTTGAGATACTGTTTACAACCTTATTCCTCAAAACATGATCCACATAGCAGCAGCAGCAGCACCCAGGAGTTTGTTTAGGACTAGAGAAACTTAGAGTCTACCCAAAACTTCCTGAATCAGGATATTCATTTAAACAAGCTTCCTTGGTGGTGAGCATTTATAGGGAAGTTGTGAGAAAGAGTGAAATTGATTTTTTTCATGGAAATGTTTTATTCTAAATCAATTGATAACCTAATAACAAGTGCAAAGTATTTAGAACAATTTACTTCACTGTTGGAGAACTGAAGGAAAAGTCTTAAGCCGTTATTAGCATTCATCAGCAAAGAAGGTTTGTTGAGCATGTGTGTATGTGTGTCGTGTGTGTGTGTGTGGGGGGTAAGTCAGACTGCTTGCAATTACCCAAAATTTTAAAATAATAAGACCTATTTGCCTACTGAAAAATCATCTCTAATAAAAAATATATATATGTGTATATATATGTATATATAGACACACATATATGTATATAATAGGTACTTATGTATGTATATGTAAATGTATTATAGTTTATATTATCATATAGGCTATTATTAATCACTATTAAATTTTTATGCATTTAAATTATCTTCTCTGACAAATCTAGAGCCATAAAGTCAAATTATACTCATGTCTAAATAATCAATTCAGTGACTATATTTTTTTCTCATTCTTTACGTAGTTAACAATTAAAAGTTTTATAAGTAAAAGTGTTTTATACAGAAGTATAGTGGAGACTCTCTTAGGGAAAGAAAAACATGTGCAATTGAAGAGACAGGAGTAAGTGTCTTTTCAACTCTAAGAATAAAAGAAACAGATAGACAATTCTTGGCTGATCCAAAACAATGGAGGTACACAAGCCTTGCCTGATTAATGGAGACAATTTAGTGACTTGAGATTTCAAGCTTTGATACTTCTGTGCCAATGATAACCAGTGAGTATGTACCCCAATAGCTAGTATCCTTATAATGCTTTTAGTGAACATTTTCTTTTTCTTTTCCTGTAAGAAATTAATGCTTACTCAGCTACTTTCTGAGCCAAGGGTCTTAATCCATACTCAACTACTTTCTGAGCCAAAGGTTTCTCTAAGGTTTACAGAAAAACTCATACCTAAAAGAAGATATTTAGCTGTCTTACCCATCTACCCCTTTTCAATTCCCTGTGACCTTTAAAAAGTTGGTTGTACATTTAGTTATTTTAAAAGTCACGGTAAATTCAAGTTAATCTTAGGGATAATCCATTTTATAACTAGTTAAAAGCATAGCAGAGAAGTTAAAAATTCTTGTCACTCTCTCTGACATAGCAAAAATGTTAATTTTTTGGAGTTTACTATATTTTTAAAATAAATTTACCCTATTATTTCTGGAAATATAGTAAAAAAAAATGGGGGTAAAAAGCTTTTGCTTTTTAAATGTGGAAAAAGAAGCCAAGTATAAATGAATATAAATTAACATACGAAGTAGATTTGGTTGGCTATCATTTTACTTAAAAAATTTAAGTGCTTTTTACATATTCAGTAAAGTAATTATTATGGAATTTTTGCATTATCATACTTGCTTACCAAAAGGTAGACTGTGTGCCCATTTCAAGTTTCCTCTTGATACTGACGTAAACATTTGTCTTAGAGTGTCTTAGTACACATAAATATATCTACCTGCACAACCAGCTTCCAGGAATTTATGGTTTGTATTTTGTTTGTTTTGTTCTTGTAAAAGATACCAGAAACCCAGAGTGTATAAAAAAAAATCTTTTCCCACCAAATATTTTCAACCTTATTTACATTTTGTGCCTGGAGATAATCCAGCTTAACATAAGACACTGACACAGCCCAAATCTACCCATCAGATAAACACATTTCAAGGTTGAATAAAATATAATAATATACACAGGTTTTCCTAGATAAATGGCCCAATAACAAAATAATTTATCTGTCCAAAATTATATTTAATCTGTTTTTAGAAATATTTTTGTTTTGTCAGTTTAAAGAAATAAGTTTAGCTAAAATAATTGATGATGCTCTTCAAACAATTGACTGCTTGTCCTACACTGATGAAACAGATGTTAAACTACACACTCTTTAATCTACTCTCCAGTGTTTTCTACTATTTTTGACAATAGATTTGCTTTCTGATTCACATTATGAATTTCTAAGTAGTCAGAGAGAAGGGGAAAAGGGAAGTCCTACTTCATAAAGCCAGAGTGCATTGTGATGAGTGAGCAGGGTAGATGTCATAGCTTCCAATTTTTATGTGATAGATAAACAACATTAGAATATCCTTAACAAATAAAAACAGATCCTAATACCAACAAAATTGACAACTGAAAAAATTTTTTAACTTCTTAGAAGCACGGTTGAATTTTTTTGAGAATTTTAAATAAATGTCATAGGCAAAAGTGGCCAGTCATGTGTAGAAAAAATTTCAAATAAAATAATGCACAATATAATGTTATTTATTAAAAATTGCTCATTTTAATATCTTAATTTAAAATATTTCAATATATATTCATGAAGTTATACCAATATATAACTACAAAAGATTAAACAAAATTCCAAAGAAATGGTGATTTTCCAATTTATAGAAAATAAACATAGACTTTATGTTGGTCAAAGGTAGTAATTGATAAGTAAATTGGTTTCTGTATAAAATAATAAATTGAGCACTTACCAACTGTAAGACACTTTGTATTACTTATATTAGACACTGTATTAGCTTATAAAATGGGAAAATAAAGAGCTTGAAAAAGTAACTGAATATAGACTTTGAAGGAATCTTGAATCTACATTATTCTTCTAGAAAAAAACAAGGGGATTTCTAGAGTAGTTTTTCACAAAGGAATGCCATTTTTTTTCTAGAAAGAAAAAAAAAGGAATAATAACAACAACAACAAAAAACACTAACCTTGCACTAAACAGAATAGAACCTTGTGTTTCTAAATAAGTGAAAACAAAATGAAAAATATATCCACTATTTTGGCTTTTATTAGACTACATTTACATACATGCTTATGCTTTTGGTGTCATATCGAAGAATCCTTTCTCAGATCTAAAAATTTTCCCTATTTCTAAGAGTTTTATAATTTAAACTCTCACATTTAGATCTTTGATGCATTTTGAGTTCATTATTGTATATAGTGTGAGATAAGTGTTCAACTTTATTCTTTTTCATGTGACTATCAAGTTTTCCAACACAATTTTGATGAAAAGACTATTCCTTATCCACTGAATGTTTGTATTACTTCCCTAGGTCTGTTGTAAAAAGAGTACCATAAACTGGATGGCAGGTATTTGTTGAAAACAAATCAAATTGAGTGATTTAGGTACATTATGACATGTTTCAGAATTATATTATGCTCCTATACACAATCAATAAATGTATAAACACAGAGAAACATATATAAAAGCCTAGACAAAGCACTTATTAAAATACTGATTACACCATCTTACAAAATAAGGATTAGAGTGAATGCTCTTTCCCTTTACTTATATTAAGATAGAAAAAGTAGAAAGATAGAAATTACTTGTTTTAAAATGCATGTGTTTAAAAAAACTAATCCTCTACAACTTTCAATCAAGATATATATTTTGTAAGGACTTATCTTACTTAACAATTTATCATTGTTTTCTATAGTCATGAAATAGTAATATTCTTTCTAACATGATATAAGACCAGAGGCCATAAAATTATAACTAACAAAATTTTATAGTTTTAAAATAGCATAAAATAATGTATACTATAAGCCATAGGTATATAAAAATTTGTAGCAAAAATACTTATAACAAATACAAAAGAATATTTTCCTTAATATATAAAGATTGTTAAAAAAGTAAATAAATAGGAAAATAAAACCAATAGAAAAATAGGTTTAAAAAATAATGATCCATTGCATTATGTGTTCACAATAATTTTTTCTCTCCATGTTCTTTCCATACTTCCATTCCCTCATTGAATTTGGTCTTAGCCATGTGACCCACCTTATCAATGAAATGTGAGGAATATATTGTCACATCTCGGATGTTCCCACATCTGAACATAAACTTTTTGATGTTATTGTATGTCTTGACAGGGTCCTTTATGCTTGGCTCCCCCAAAATAAGAACTGTAGAATCTAGATAGTGATTGTGCACGTAAACTGGGTTTTGAAAAGAGAAGACCCAGAGCCGAGCCCAGCATAGACATAATAGACTCACATACTTACATAGCCTGAATAAAAATAAGTATATTTTGTCAGAAAACACTGAGACATGAGATTGTTTGGTATCACAGCAAAAGCTTACATATAAACCCAACTGCAAGTTTAAAGAAAAAATAAGTACAAATAGTTAACACAGGAAAATATGCTCAACTTAATTCATCTTTACAAAATGCAAATTAGAATATCAGTAAAATCTTTTTTTGAATTCATCAAATCAGTTAAGATTTTAAACAATGTTGAAAATGGTCTGGGAGAATGAAGCATTCTCAAACACTACTGGTGGAACTTTAAGTTCATTCGACCTCTTCTTCTTATGAAAAATTTTAAAGCACATAACATAAGAGCTAGAAAGTCAACTTTTGGGAGCAAATTCTACCTATAAATTTAATCCAGAGATATACGGGAAGTGATATTCATTGCATATTCCTTTAAATGTATATAAATTATTTATTCCTTTAGAATACATAATACATGCATACATACATACATACATACATGCATGCATACATACATACAAACGTACATACATACATACATAAATGGGAAAAAGTGTGAGTTTTGGTCAACTATATTGTGGGAAAGAGCCATTTAAGAGTATAATTGAAACAATATGGAAGGATAAGTTGTGAATTTTAAAATCAAGTTGCACAACAGTGTCCCAATATAATTTATTTTATTTTTGCAGCATTATAATATGTGCATAGAAATTATTTGATATACCTAAGAAATAGTGTAAACATTGTTGTATTAGGGAATTGTGTTGTAAAACTGCTAATGCCACAGTAAAGCAACTTATCTTTACTTACTATTCTATATGAACATTTATTCTATATTATGTATTATTTTTATAAATGGAAAACCTAATTTAAAAGTAAAATTAAATTAAAATGTGTTTTTAAAAGTTTAAGCTAAGTTCATCAATTTGGATCTCACATCAGCATGCTCACTATGCTGGACCCATGAGACTCTGCCGCCACCTGTGGCAGAAAACATAAATTGAAGATGAAGGCATTAAAAGGTGAAAAATAACACAGACAAGATTCTGAAGCCGAAAATATGTAGTTGCTATTTGGACAAATCTGGAATCATGTTATCACTAACTTTGTGCTGAATACAAAATAAATACGTGGATTTGCTGATGGATTCAGAGAGTACTAGGAAACAAGTTAAACAACGTCTGCAAAATCTTCTTTAAGTTTCAAACACAATGTGCTTCTTATGACCACCCCCTCTCCACACACACACACACAAGAAAAAGGTAAATTGTAACTCACTGTTAGTCTCTTATTAATGGGTCTCACTTGTATTACTAATTTAAAATCTCAAAAAAATATTCTCAGAACTTTTCTGCCCTTCGTTTCTTAGGTTGTGATTTCACATGCAAATGAATGTCCATGTTTTAACTGGACCAGGCAAAGTCAGTTTAGAAAAGACATTCAAACTGGTGTTTGCCTATAGGCACATCGAGTCTTTTGCTTTATGCTTTTTTATCTCCCATTGTTAGGTTCCCTAGACCCTGCTGAGTCAGGTTAGGTTAGCTAAAAAAAAATTCCAAATCTGTGTACCTATCACTGACAGAAGCATTGAGTAATGAAAAAAAGGAACCACAGGGAGTAGTTTCAGGCTTCAGTTTCTGTAATGGAGAAAAATTAATCACAAATTGTTAGACATAGAAACATCATTTTTACCACTATGATTTAAAAGGGCACAATCAGTTAATTGAAACCAGATAGAAAGGCTTAAACAGTTCTTAAAGTGAACATCTTGTTGGAAACTAGTTTTTAAAACATTGTAAAAAATTTTTTTATTTGGCCTTTTGTGATTTGAAACAGCCTCAGGAAGTAATGACACAGAAAAATAAGAATCTGGATAAAGCTGATCAGGAAAAATTAAGGCAAAAAACTCCAAAATGCCACAAAAAAAAAAAAGAGAACCAGTTAAGTAGAATGACAACTACATACAATTCATGTTTATTATATCATCCATATTATAAATTTATAAAAGGAAATATGGAAATGCATGCATTTATATTTTGTCCCATTCTATTTGATAGCAATATTTATACATAGTACCTAGCCAGATTTGTGTTGTAATTTCCTTCCCAAACAGAGAAGAAAATTAAATTCAGATTTAAATTAAACTTCTGCTAAAGTAAGGATGTGCAGTTGGGATGTTGGAACGCTTGGAAATTTGCACTCCAGTGTTCTGGGGAGATAATATAATATGACGAGGGCTGTACTAGAAATAAGAATAGTCTTGTAGTATTCATTAGGAAACAATATATCAGTTATTCATAAATCATAACATAAGTCAGTTATGTATGTTAACATAAAAGTCATGAAATTTGTGTTAGTCATCTATTGATCTGAAATGAATTACCTTATAACAGCTGAAAACAATACACATTTATGTATCATCTCACAATTTCTGTGAATCAGAAAATGGGTCACTGTTCAGCTGGATCTTCTCTTTCAGGGTCTCTCAAAAGGCTGCCATCAAAATGTTGACTAGGTCTGAGGAGTCATCTCAAGGCTCCATTGGGTTAAATTCACTTCCAATCTCACTTAAGTGGTTGTTGGTAGAATTTGGTTTCTCAAAGGATGTTGAACAAAGAATCTTAGTTCTTTTGTAGATGTTGGCCAAAAGCTGCCCTCAGTACATTACCATATGAGCTTCTCCAACACAACTTTCTTGATCCAAGCCAGCGAGAGAGTCCATAAAGTAAATGAAATTCATCATCTTTTATAAATATTACAGAATCAACATTTAATTTTTGCTATATTATATTTATTAGAAGTAATTCGCTAGATTCAGGCCACATTGAAGGAAAGAGAATTATAAAATAACTTAAAAACTAAGTGGTAGAGATCATTGTAGACCATTTTATAAGTCTGTCCACCAGATTTCAAATTTAAAGTGATTTTTCTTCTCTGAAGATATGTAGCACCCTACTAGTACATTTTTGGTTGTGTTTAGCAAATTTGCTCAATAGAAAAATTTAATGAAGATGCTTATTGATTAGAAAATATACTATGCCATTAACAATAACTTTTTTCTGGTAAAATAAAAGTTTGCTAGTCTCATACGTCTGAAAATTTTAAAAATAGATATTTCTAATTTCTATAGCATCACAGTTGTAATGAAGTGCCTTCTATCAGTAAAATAAAATTGACAGTGAAAAATTATATTACAGACCATTGTAATACCAAAACCCTCTTTTCAATAGGTATAGCTCTTTAAAATTTTGTAGAAATGATAACCAGTCAAAAACCAACATGGCTTATCGAATTGTATGAAGTTTTATTAATCTGGTGTTGCTTAATCTTAATGAGCAGATTTAACTTCATGCCAAGCATAACTAAAGGAAGAAGACATTGGAAAATATAAATAAGCCCAGTCTCTATTTTCAAATCTTATAATTTACCCCATTCTGTACCCTCTGCTTGCTTTAATAATTTTCAAATCACAATGACTACTAAAGTTATTAATGAAGGAGGGAAGGTGGACTGAAGTCTGCTCTTCAGAAATGTTATCTTCTTGGCATTCAGTGGTCTATGAGAATAGCAATTAGACAGCCAGCTACAACTTTTCTAGACTTTGCTGATGCCCATAAGCTTTTAATTCCTCATGAATCTTCTAAGAACTGAGATTAGAAAACTAGAAAGATAACTGAGAGTTCTAATCCATTAGGGTAATAGCCCACGAATAACTCCAATGTATGCCAGCAAAGGAGAACCACTTCATGTAACCAAGGTTAGTACCATCTATGAGGAAAGATGGGGTTGGAGAGGCTTTAATTTCCTGGGTTACAGCTTGTCTAAGGAGGGAGGCCTAACAAAATAAATTAAGAAAGAAAGAGAAATATCTATGAATATAGGGAAATGTATCTTTTCAAAACAAATTGCTAGAAGAAATACCAAAGATAAAACAGGCAACACATAAAATCAAAATTAAAAGATAAAAACAAATCCAAATATTGTGCATATAAGGACTACATATTTTATGCTTGTGTAATACTTTGCTGTGGAAAACCAAATGTATCAAATTGGATTTTAAAAAGTCATATGTCCCTATCTTCAAATCAAAATAAAAAGTCAAGTCGAAAATAATATATAAAAGTGTCAAGGGGGTGAGGCAAGATGGCATAAATGATAGAGGCTTTATAAATTTCCTCTTATGAACACACGAGAGTAGACATGGAAATAGAACAGTAAGCAGAGTCACCTGGGCTCTGGATGAACAGAAGTCCTACAACTAGGGATAGAAATAAGAAATCACCTTGCAACAGTAGGAGGTTGAAGCAGGCAGAGACACAAGGCCGCCTGGTCTCTAGTGGCCAAGTGAGACAGAAGCTATGACAGCTGCAGCCAGCAGCTTCAGACTCTTCAGAACAGAGATATATATATTTTTTTTACTTCCTAGTATAATAAAAATAATATTTCCCTCTGGGAAAAATTGTGGGCTTATTTGATTGCAGCCCATTAGAACAGACTAAAGTTTCCTAAGTTTGAAATTACTCTCATGTAATGCAATACACTGCTTATTCAGTTATCACTGGACCATTGTAACATCACCATATGAGACTTTGACTTAGGGAACTAGAGCAAAAATGAAAATGTTGAGGCTACTGCTATTGTTATGAACAATAAACTGTGTGATGGCTCTAAACCAGAGTCTCGTGTCTTTTGCAAGTATTTACAAAATTATGGACTATTAACACATGAGCTTGGATTTAGGTAAATTTCAGATGCTCAAGTTTTTGACACTACCAACCAAGAATGTATAATAATGAACATGCATGCACTGAACAGTATAGCCTTATATGTTGAAGATAATGACAGAGTAATAAAAAGAAAGATAATTCTTTAATGATAATGGAAGATTTAAATGTACATATATTAGTAACTGATGTCAAACAGGTAAATACTTGCTTATAGTTAATCCACAGTATTTAAAGAAAGCTTAAGTTATTCGATATGTATGCTTATATATCCATGGATACAACAACATTAAAGTCTGTGTGGATATTTAAAATATTTACTATATACTAAGTTGCACTGCAAGTTGCAACAAATATTAAAGAATTAAAATCCTACAGACTGTACTAAATTCCTACTGAATTAACTTTTCACTAATTAATGCAAATTATGAAATGCTGAGAATTAAATTTTAAAAAATCTGCATCAAAGAACTTGTGGTATAATAGTGAATTGAAACATAAGGTATATTTCCAGTCATTTTTTTTAAAGAAAGAGAGAAAATGAGATTTAATAGGTGTGCATGAAGTTAGATTAACAATAATAAAAGTAAATAAAAAAAAAATAAAAAGAAAATTTATCAAAAAACAATTATTAATACAATAAACAACCAGAAGAGTGAGAGAGAAAGAAATTTGAAAGGTGATTATCTGAAATGTCTAATAAAATAAACCTCAAATTTATCTCAGCGACAAAAGCAAAAAATTAACATCTGTGTTGTAAATCATAGTGATCGAGAGCATAGCACAGGGAATGCAGTTAGCATTAATGTAATGGCTAGGTGGAGAACCAGAAGAGAGAAAAAGCAATTAGAAGGATCCTTTTATAGACTGTATAAATCTCTAACCAATGTATCATATACTTAAATCTAATAATAAATTTTTAAAAAGATATGTAAATAATAAACACTTTTATATCAATAGATTTTAAACTATAGGCAAAAAATGAATAATTTTCCAGAATAGCAGTTATCAAACATTTTCGTGTCAAGAACTCTAAACTCTTAAAATTATTGAAATTTTCAAAGAGGTTTTATTTATGCAAGCTGTATCTATCAACATTTATATTTTAAAAATGACAACAATGTTAAAGTATACATGTACTAATTTATTTTGCATGAATTAATTCATTTTAATAAAATGTTAATAAACCCACTACATGTTCATATAAAAATCATATTTTATGAAATAGCAACTACACTTTTCCAAAACAAACAAAAAAGTAGAAAGAATTATGTTCATGTATCTTTAAAATTTGGGTTAATGGACTAGTGGTTACCAGAGGTTAGGGGGTGGGGGAGGAGGGCAGAGGTAGACAGGGGAAAGGGGGTCAAATTTAGGGGGATTGAGGGAGAGTGAAATGGGTAAAGGGGATCAAATATATGGTAGCTGAAGGAAACTGGACTCTGGGTGGTAATCACACAAAAGAATATATAAATGTCAAATTATAATGCACACCCAAAAATTATATAGTTATATTAACCAATGTTACCTCAATAGACTTAAAAAAAAGAAAAGATATATGCACCCCTATGTTTATAGCAGTGTTATTCATGGTGTCGAGGACATGCAACCAAAGTATCCTAAGCTTGATAATTGAATAAAGAAGATATAGTACATATATACAATAGAATGCTACTCAGCCATAAGAAAAAAATAAAATACTGCCATTTGTGAATACATGGGCAGATCTTGAAATAATGATACTAAATAAAATAAGTTAGACAGAAAAAGTTGAAAACCACATGATATCACTCATATATGGGCTATAAAGCTTAAAGCAATAAACATTACAATAAAGATTCATGGACATGGATATAAGACTAGTGGTTACAAGAGGGAAATGGCAGAAGGGAGGGATAGATAGGGATCAATGGGGTCAAACATGTGGTGATGGAAGAAATCTAACTATGGGTGGTGAACAAATAATGCAACATATACATTACATACTTTTATATTGTATACTTGAAACTTATTGGATTTTGTTGATCATTGTTACCCCAAGAATTTTTAATTAAAAAATTGTTTTAAAAAATTTGGCTTAATATCACATTAAATCTACTTAAATCACAGCTGAGTCTCAAATCTTGAAACTATCACTGTCTACTTGCAGGAGAAAAAGAGTCATAAATGTAAATAACATTTTATACTTCATGAACTTCCTGAAAATTTCTCAAAGAACAACACGAGTTTTTAGAATGTACTTTGAGACAAGCTATTCTCACTCTTTCTCTCTCTCATATATTTATATACATATATATATATATATTTATGTGTATATATAGATATTCATATATAGACAGATATATAGATATATATAAATTTAAATAAAAAAATAAATAGAAAATGACTAAATGTTAACTTCTAAGTTCTCAGAGCATACTTTGAGACAAGCTGTACTATGAATATGTATAGATGTATATGTATGTGTATACATGTGGTACATATATAAACAAATTTAAATATAAAAGAAATAGAAAACATGACTAAATATTACCTTTTAAGTAAAATATGAGCAATCAAAATTTTCTGCCAATTTTATTCCTAACAATAAAGGTCAAGAACAGAGAAGATATTAGATCTAGACAAGTTTTACCAAATTGTCAAAAACAGGTAACTACAAGTTTATATAAAATAGAAAAAAAAAGATAATCATTCTATGTGGTCAGCCAAACTTTAATAAAAAATGCTAGCAAGCTCATTTCAAAGAAATCAAATTTCAGCTATCTCACTACTATAACTGATGAGTTTTAAATATGAAATTAGCATACAAAAATAAGTAGCTTTTATATAGTCTACCAATTTCTCTATTTAGGGATTAGAATAGGCAAAAAGACTGCCATTTGCAAAGATATGGTATCTGGGTAAAATTCTAACAAAGTATGTTCGTTTATGAAGAAAATTAAACACATTATTGAAGGACGCAAAATAAAATCTAGAAGAAAGCTACCATGTTCTTTTATGGAAAGAACCAATAACATTTTAAAACAAAATTGGTTCTCACCAAATTATTTTATAAATTAATGGAATTCATATCAGTCTTTCAACCTTTTCAGCTGTTTTTTTTTTAAATGAAACTCGACAACCTATTTCTCACACCTGCTACTTACTGTTAACACCTAGATTTAGAGAAAATGCACCCTCAAGCCCTATTCCAGACATACTGAATCACCCACCCAGACCACAAGTAGTTTTGATGCACATCCAAGTTTGAAAAGCACTGATCTTTCAAAAATCTAAGAATGCTCAAAACACCAAAAAAACAAAAATTGGGGATTCTTGTCCTACCAATTATCAAGACATAATATTACTAGAATTTAATATAAATGTCATTGATACTTAAAGAGATGATACATAAAACAAAACATATAACAAGAATAAACCCTATCTTTTATGTCATGATATCATGTTATAAGATAAATAAAACATTACAAATCAATGATGACAGGGTAATCTATTAAATAAATATCTTTGTAACACTTTATTATGTATATATATTATATATTATATTAATATATATATTTAAGTCAAAATGCCCTACATGTGAATATATATGTATATGACATGGGTCAAATGCCTTACAAGTGAAAAGAAAGATTTTGAAAATGTTAAAATTAATTATAGGTGTGTGACTTTATAAGTTTGATAAAAGAAAGGATTTACCCTATTAGTCAGTTTGGGCTATAGTAACAAATATTATAGACTGCATAGTTTAAAAAACACAAACTTATTTCTCACAGTTCTGGGAGATAGAAATTCAACATCAAAGTTCAGGGCAATTTGCTTTATATTGCAAGCTCTCTTTTTAATTTTAGATGGCCACTTTCGCCTTTTCTCTGAGCAAATCAGGGGTGGTGGACGGAAAATAGAGATAGAAATAGAGAGAAAGACAGAGAGAGAGACAGAGAGAGAGAGAGAGAGAGAGAGAGAGAGAGAGAGAGAGAGAGGAATCCTTTCTCTTAGAAAACTACAAATTTTATTAGATTAGGGTCCCACTTGTTATGAATTGAATGTTTAGAACCCTCAAAAATTTACATGTTGTAGCTTCAAATCCCATTGTGACTTTATTTAGTTATAGAATCTTTAGGGAGGTAATTAAGGTTCAATGACGTTATAGAATGAAACCCTGATCTGAAGAGGTTAGTGTCCTTATAAGAAACACCTGAGAGCTCAGTCTCTCTCTGCACACATACAAGAGGCCATGTAAGCACACACTAAGATATAGGCCACATACAAACCAGAATTAGAGGCCTAAGAATGAAACTTGCCTTGCCAGCACCTCGATTTTGGTCTTCTCAGCCTCTAGAACTTTAAAAAATAAATTTTTGTTGTTTAAGCCACCTAGTCTGTGGCTGTTGGTTGCAACAGACTGAGCAAACGAGTACACCACCTTTATGAGCTCATTTAACCTAATTATCTTCTAAAAGCCCTGTTTTCAAATATTGTCACATTGAATGTCAGGGCTTAAACATGAATTTGTGGTGATACAATTTATTCCCTAGCACTATACAAGATATAAAAAGCACAAAATTGAAAGATTGATGAATAATGTTTCATTACATAAAATTAACTGTATGACAAATATACTGTAAACAAAATTCAAGTTTTAGCCATAGAGTTAGAGGAGATATTTTCAACATTTGTAAGAAATTAAACTACTGAGAAACGTAAGTAACTGGTAAAAATCAGTAATAAAAGACAAACAACTAAAAAGAAATTGTGTGCAAAATATATAAATAGGAATTACTAAACAAGGGAACACAATGGCCGATAAAGTTATGAAAAGACTCTCAACCATTTTGCATTTCTGTAGGGAAATGCGAATTGTGAAAAATGAGATTCTTTTCATACTCAGGTGATGAGCAAAATAAAAATGAATCTGGTAATATCGAGAATCTGTAGGATGTTGGGAAAAAAAAAACTCATACACCTTTTGTTGAAGAGTATATTGGTAAAACCATTTTAGATAGAATTTTCAGTCTTTCTAGGATATTTGAACACATACATATCCTGTGATACAACCATTACACTTTTATTTGATACTCTATTGAAGTCCTCTCTCCTATAGAGAAGAAAGCAGTATAGGAATAAATCCTGAAATATTGTTTGCAGGAGCAAAAAATTAGAACTAATCCAAATACCTCCATCAGTAGTGAAATAGATATATAAATTATGGTTTATTTATGCAAGGAAATACTACAGAGGATTTAAAAAGAGTGAACTAAACTCTATATAAACCAACATAAATAAACCTTTAAGTAGGATGTTGAATGAAAAGTAAATAAATAAATGTCACAGTGTTACCCTAAACAAAATAAATATTTTGTAACTTCTGTAAATGTGGGAGGCATAAGGATCATGAGAGCTAACAGTATGAATCACTTACTCTATTCCAGCTTTTGGGAACAAACTTGAACCTCTATATTTTATTTTTTTATGAGGAAAGCTTTCTGTGCCAGAACAGTAGGAGTACTGTAAGGACAGGTAATAACTATGCTAGTCTCCAATTGGGTTTTTTTTTTTTTTTTGACTGTCAGGGATAACATTATAGGGGTGTCCAGATAGTTCAGCTGCTGACCTCAAGACTAATGCAATCCAGAAAGCAAAGACCAGTGGGGCATGCTGACGCATATCCATCCAGATGAATGCTCACAATCACACTCAAACCATTCTCTGACAAGTATTACCTTATGTAAAGCCCATTTCTAGCTATGTCTATGATGCTCTGATCCTTCCAAATGGATCATCTCATAATTATGCTTGACCTTCATAATTTATTGAGGTATTGTTTGAATATAAGATATTTTCAGAGAGGTATTAATTTTTCAAAGTACTAGAAAAGCCTTGTATATTGAAATGGAGGCTAATATTGATTGGTTTGTGACTGGCCAGGTGGATGCAAGAAAGAAAGCTTTGGGTAAATAGTACAGGTTTGTCCCCAGCAGCTGTAGCAGCTAAGGAAGTGGCTATACGATAGTTTCCTTGACCAGCTGCTCTGGCTTTTTGCCAGTTCCAGGAAACTAGAACAACCGGCAAGCAGTGGGAATTGCCAAGCTTCTTGAAGGGGATAGTTACACTAAGGGGATAGGTTGGGTCAGTCCTCCCAACCTATCGCTCTGTGAACAGAAGAGGGTCTGAGGAGGCCAGTGAGAAAGAAATAAGTATTTTCAGTATAGATATTGTCTTTATTTCAGATACAGGCTTGATCTAGGTCATATTATTAAAAATAACTCTTCAAATGCTAAAAGTTTTAGGATAACTACGTGTACACTAAAAAACTTCTGTAATTTCCCAATTTAAACCCAGCATTTTGCACACCACCTGATAACATAATGCATCTTTACACTGCCTCTGTGTTCTTGAATCCGTTTATCAACGCTGATTCCTCCTACAGCACTGATAAGAACATATTATGCAAATATCTTGAATTAGTTTAAGTTCTAATTGACAGAACACTTGAACTTGAATGAGAAAATAAACACTAAATAAATTATATATATATATACTTTTGTTTATCTGCTGTTGACATTTTCATAAATGTTTAGAACAGAAAAATCTCAACCATTGAATAACTTTCTATGGAAATCATAAAGGGGGGTTATTGATTTAATTTCAAATATTAATTTGAAAAGTTTTGCAACAAAAATATTCAAATTTTCATAGTAAACTAAATTTATTTATTAGCTTTATACTAGAATGTAAAATATTTCAAACAGTATTTTTAATTTAATAATATATGGAACATTTGAAAAACTTAGCAAATAATAGACTTTAAATTTACACTTTAAAAAAATTATATTTTACCTCTATAATAATGAATAATTTTATATTACTTAGTTGTTATCATACACATTGCTTATCCATAAATTTTAGACACTTCTATGAAATATTTCTATAACTGTTCCAACAAATAAATTTTAAGAGATTGTGATTGAAATAATAAGCTAATAATTATTTTTTCTGGTTGCTGAAGATTATTTTGTAGAATGAAACATTGTTTTTTTGTGATGTCAAAAATAGGAAATGTGTAACTTTGAATAAACTTTTATGTTGTGTTTACCTGAAGAAATTTCCCAAACTCTCCAAGTTACTTTTGTTAGTCATTTCTTTTTATATTTATCTGCCAAACATTTTTATTTAATATTATTGTCATCATCAGAATTTTTAAGCAAATTTGATTTTGCTTAATTTTTTAAAGATCACTTATCTTGCCTCCTAAAAGAGATAAATGATCCAATCAATCAATCAATCAATCAATGTTATCCTACTACCATAATTACCCTCTTCTCTGACTTCTGTTTTATTAATTTTGTGCTAAATTGAACTAAACTAAAAGGAATATCTTTTCTACATCTTTATACTTGAACATAAATCTTTTTTGACAAATATGTTGTATCTAAATATAAACCTTAAATGTTTTACTTTTTTTACTGTTGATCAGCTGAGTACAGAACACTTAAAATATCATATCTCACTGCTGTCAGATTTGTTGTTTCTTGATCACTGTTTCAAATATATTACTATTAGAGATGTATTTAAATATTTGAAATGTTAGGTTCTGTTTTTTGTTTGTTTCCAGATGAGAACTTTTTGAAAAACTACTGACCATGATTAACATTTAAAAAGAACCCCAAATCTGTTTTTGGCCAAATTATAGGAACCCATTTTTAAACAATATTATAGTACAGTAGAACTATTGTATGTACATAGAAATACATTTTTGATAGAATTAAATGATATAGCTTATGATTCAAAAGAGATATGAACCAGTGGTTCTGTTTTCATGCCAATCTGGCTAAATAATTATTTCAGGCTAAGCTCGTTTTTTACAAAGTATTTAGATCTGTTTTTATGAGATCACTCAGAAAGACTGTCATAATGATAGAATCAAAGTTAAATTCAAGGTGGTAGAATAAATATTGAGAATTTTCCAATTCTGACATAAAATATTAAGAACCAAAGTAGAATATATAAAATCAAAATTAATTAGAAAGAATGGGTGGTAAAGTCTTCAAAGTAAAATGTTACTGCGTAGATCTTAAAAGATTGGTACTGTAGATAAAAAGAAAGAAATTCAGTGGATGGAACAGCAAAGCTTCGAGGACTTGAATAAATGTAATTGATTTAGGAGGTGTAGATGAAGGATCTGGTTCAAGTGGAGAATTTACATTGGGAGGCACTAGAAGATAAACATAAGTATTTTTGGAAGAAATTAAAACCGGTCAGTCATTTCTATCAAGCTGATCTAAAAGGATTAATATGTGATTGAAAAATAACTATGAAACAATATTGTTGAGGGTTATTTGAAGCAGAATATAAGTTGAAGAAAGAAGGCTGCTTGGAAACTGTGGTCATTAAAAGTGTTAGCTAATTAGGAATTAAGTTTATGGCATTGAAAACTGAAAACAATTTGTATGTTACTATTGTTTTATATTTTATACATAGTAAATTATGTTTTAAGTATTCTAAAAAATTATAATGTGATTATGAAGTATATGATATGAAATTTTATATTCTGAACACAAATCGGTGATTATAAATTTAGACCATTGTTAGCTGTTATGATAAATAAACTCAACTATTTTTGTTGCTGTATACCATGCAATTTTCTTTTATACTCAAATAACTGAATTTTTCTGATGGGTGAGTGACTTTCTTCCACAGAGTGATTCAGGTTTTCATCTCTTTTAGCATCCTTTAGGTCCTTCAAGCCCTCTAAATTAATCCAGCAAAAAGATAAGGAAAATATGGAGAAGATACACTTGCTTCTTTAAACCTCAGCCCAGAAGCAATTTAAATCATTTCTAATCATATTCCACTGGAGTATGCCTTAGATCCAAGAATGGAAAATGTAATTTGATTGGGTAGCTACTTCTCAGCATCAACTCTGTATATACATGGAAGAAGAATATACATTTTTGTGGCTAGCAAACCATCACTACTACAGAAACCATCTAACCTATATTCTAATTTTGCAGATGATAATTTCCAGGTTCAGAGAGATAAAGCAAATACATTATATATAAGAAGTGACAAGAATCCAGACTACATAATTTCAGTTATTCATTTACTCATTTACTCAATGGCTATTTACATAGTTTCATCTTCAGGCAACACAAAAATTATATGCAAGCCAAATGGTTACTCTGCTTTACTATATAGTAAGTTGTATGTAGCAAAATTACTAAAGTGGATTTCTTTAAAAAAATAAAAAACTATAACTCCTGATTTCTTTTTTAATTAGTAGCTAAGCATTTATATTTTGTAGTCAGACAGGGGTTATATAGACTCTATGGATCTAAGTAGTTTTATTTAATATGTTTATTTCTTGCTTTTATTATTTTTAAAACTGAAATGTTAGTAAATGCTTCACTAATTAATATAGTCAACAAGAATTTATCGAGTACCTATCATATACGAAGTTCTAAGGCTATATGAGAAAATACTTCAGGCTAAGTATGTTCTTAGTGCTTAAATTATAGATAATATATCAGACATTTTTAAGTTATATAAAGAAAAATGAAGCACAATAAGGGATATAAAGACTGCTTGAAAGGTTGATATTTTAAATAGGGTGGTCACAAAGGACCTCTCTGATAAGCTAATAGACAAGCGCAAATCTGAAGGAAATAAGAGAAGAAGCCCTGTAGTAAGTTGTCAGAATAATAGTCCAGAGAGAAGGTCTAGCAATAGTATTTCAGACTCTAATGGTTTATAGCCCAGGAAACTTTTTTCTTAAAGATATGAGAACCATCCGTTTGAAATGTAAAAGTTGAAAAAGATAACACTTTTATTTCCTATTCTCTGTGGGTAAATAGCAGCCTAATTTCTGTGGGCACATTACACCAAGCTGTGGAAAACTACCACTTAACATGAAGGTAAATGAAGTTTTATTTTTCCTTTTTGTGAGGTCAATTAGCAAACACACAGGTGACCTATGATTGTCCCTAACTCAGTTCTTAAAAACTCTCTCACCCTTTTTTTTAGTGGAGTTGAATTCAGTTTCTCTCTTCAATTGAGATAGTCTTGAATAAAGTCTTCTTTGCCTATTTAACTTTGACAGTACTGGGAGACTGTTCACAGAATTAAGGCAAGGTTAGGTCACAAATTATCTTTTGACTATGTCAGTTTGTTTGTTTGTTTGTTTGTTTGTTTTGAGTAAGTGGGAACTTCTGTGGATTTTTGAGCAGAGGACAGTTGTGCTACACCATATGTTCTAAAAGATCACTCAGGCTATCATGGAGAATCAGAAATAGGAGGTAGAAACAGAAAAAAAATAACATTTAAAAAGCTATTTCAAAAATCTAATCAGTGTATTTCTAAAGGGAAACTTTCCCAGTGAGGTGAAATTTGGACAATTCATATAGTTCTCCATTTTTCATCGGGAGAAAAAGGCATTCCAGGGTACCAATTCATGAGTATTGGCTAACTATCTGTTTCATTGATGTGAGACTTGGAGAAACCAGATTGGATGACATGTGTTTGGGAAAAAAGACCTTTATTTTGGACCCTTCAGATGATGACAGAGTATGAGGATAATTGTATGTTATTTGAATGATTACCAAAGAGCAGTGGCTGTGTCCGTTTTATCATGCAAACCTGGAAATCCAGGCTCCTTACTATACTCCTCTAGAGCTAAATTTAGTGGTTTCTTCCATATTACTGATCTCTGCTGCCTTACCTCCCAATTTGTTTTCTCTCAGCAATTTTAACATCGTTGTAATACTTGTTATATTATAATCGTTCCATTGAACTACTTGGTGTATATGTTGGTTTGTTTTAAATTCCTGACAACTTACTAATAGAGTTGTTTACTTTTCCTACATTATTTAGGATTTACAGCAATAATTTGTTACTGTAAAAAAAAAGTTTTTTTGCTTGTTTGTTTTAGTTGGTTAATTTCTGTTGTGTTGAAGAAATTGTATTTAAGATTTTATTTGCCCTTACAAATTATAGAATCAGGAAGCCTTGCAAAATATTCCTGTTTTCTCAGAACCAATATATATCTGGTTTTACATCTATGTAGAAAAGACATAGAGAGCATGGGCTAGTCTACCTTTATTATGCAATTTATTGGGTAAGTCCCAACAACTATGTGACATTGTTCAGAACCCAATTCCTGTAAAGATTTCTTCATTTTCACTTCCCAAACAATGTCTATCTTGAATAATAAAAGAAATGTCAGAAATGTACACAGCAATACATAAGCCAAAACCCCAAAATAGCAGCAGGGTTTCTTAAGAATTCTATTGAGGTATGAAGTAAAATGTGAATTCAACTTCTATGTTATAATCTCTTCATTTGTAAAATCAAAAT
This sequence comes from Cynopterus sphinx, assembly GCA_030015415.1. Classification (NCBI taxonomy): domain Eukaryota; kingdom Metazoa; phylum Chordata; class Mammalia; order Chiroptera; family Pteropodidae; genus Cynopterus; species Cynopterus sphinx. The sequence continues at coordinate 78,597,433 of CM057380.1, read as the reverse complement.
AATAATACTTATTTGTATTTCTTGGATGCTGTAAAATTAATGAGAATGTTATAGTTCTTTGAGAATTGTGAATGAAAATGACTATACAAGAGTAAATTTTGATTGCCATTCATAAAGCTAACAATAAAAAGAAACATTTCTGCACCTCTTCCTGATTTAGTGAGTGCTAATATGTAATTTTTAAATACTGTGAAAAACATTTAGGGAAATAAAATACAGTCTTAGAAAACTATATGAAATACAATATGAAATCCACAAGAGAAGAAATTTATTTGTTTCATTATTGCTATGTTTCGAACACACAGAAGCATGCCTGACACCGTTCAGTATATATTTGTTTAATGAATATATGCAAAAGATTTTTTGGCAACACACGTACATTCATATAGTAAAAACCTCACCATAAAAATTTCCAATCTGAATTCATATTCTTCTCAAAAATCATGCCACACATACACAAAACACACACACATACACACACACGTTTTTTCAAGTAATTAATCAATTACTTGAAATATATAAGTACTCCATAAGCAACCATTTAAATGTAGATAATTTAAAAAATAGCTTCTTTTTTTATAAATCAAAAAATTATATATAATATAAACATATTAATTAGTAATTATGTTTATTTTGATATTACAATATAAATAAGAACCGTGGAAAAATGTTACTTTAATTTTATCTTATTTCTTATATTTTAATGATATTTATAAATCATTCTCATATAATTGCATTAATAGGTTTTTTGGATTTTAATTAATCAACATAGGCCATTCCTGTGTGGTGTATTCGATCCCTGCATTTACACGGCTCTTAGTTTAATGAAATATTGCCAAAATGGCATACCTTTTTACTTATTTATTCCAAAGTCCTCTATCCTTTTGGTTCTAATAGAAATCTGAAATTCAGAATAACTATTCTTACCATGGAACTATATTAATAACCTTAATTTATAAAAAGCAAGTTATTTCAGTGACTGGAATTTATGAAAATGGCAAAACTAACTCCTGTTATTGTTAGGTATCTAATCTAATGAGAGTTTATAAAATCTGAAAGTAACCTCACTTGATTATATAAGAAATTCTTCCATTTGGACTTCTTCAAAAGAAAACAGAGAAAAACAAAAGAAAAAATAAAACAAAACATTACAATTATTATTATCTCTCAGAAGTACTACTTGATTTTATGATTATGCATTGTTGTTGTTGTTCTTCCTTTGGCATACATTGTTAGATGTTGCCTTTGCTTTGTGGAATTTATTCTCTTATTCTGAAATTCAAGCCTGTCACATCAGTGAACATTTCTTCTACTCATCTGGGGAAGGAAAACTTGCATCATTTTTATTTTCCTCTTTCAATTTAGGTAAAAGCCTTACTTATTCCTCTTCTCTCTCTCTTTTTTTATAATAACTTTTTATTTTTAATTGCACTTGACATACAATATTACACTAATTTCTAGTGTACAATATAGTGATTAGATATTTATTTAACTTACATAGTGATCATCCCAATAAATCTAAGACTTATATGACAACATCCATAGTTATTATGAAATTATTGACCATATTTCTTATGCTATATTTTACATCCTCATGACTGTTTTGTAACTATCAATTTGTACTTCTTAATTCCTTTCCCTTTTGCACTCATTCCTACCACAACTTCCCTCTCACCTGGCAACCATCAAAATGTTCTTTATCAATGAGTTTGTTTCTGTTTTGTTTGTTTGTTTGTGTTTTCTTTAGATTACACATGTAAGCGAAATCATATGGTATTTGTCTTTCTCTGGCTAACTTGTTCAACACAATACTCTCTAGGTCCATCCATGTTATTACAGGTGGCAAAATTTTATGTTTTTTGTATAGCTGAGTAATATTCCATTGTTTACTTATACCACCTCTTCTTTATCCATTCGTTTATTGATGAACACCTAGGTTGCCTCCATATCTTGGCCACTGTAAATATTGCTGCAGTGAATGAACATATGGATTCACATGTCCCTCTAAAGTAGTATTTTGGGTTTGTTCAGGTAAATACCCATAAGTAGGATTACTGGGTAATTTTTTTCTATTGTTAGAGCTTTTATTTTAAACTCTAGTTTGTCTGGTACAAGCTTTTGTTTGTTTGTTTCCATTTTCTTGAAGCATCTTTTTCCACTTTTTTATTTTCAGTCTGTGTGTGTCTTTCAATCTGAAGTGAGACTCTTATAGTCAGTGTGTGTAAGGATCTTGTTTTTTTATCGATTCAGCTTTTGACTAAATCATTTAATCCATTTTCATCTAAAATAATTATTGCTAAATTTGTAGTTATTTAATATTGTTCATAGTCTTGATCCTGTATTTTTTTCTTTTTTCTTCTTCTTCTTAAAAAAGTCTCTAACATTTCCAGGAACACTGGCTTGGTGACGATAAACTCCTTTAGCTTTTTCTTAACTGGGAAGATCTTTATCTTTCCTTTGATTCTAAATAGTGGCTTGGCTGGGTAGAATGATTTTGGTTGTAGATCCTAACTTTTCTTCACTTTGATATTTCCTGCCAATCCCTCTGGCCTGCAAAGTTGCTGTTGTTAAATCAGCTGATAGTCCCATGGAAACTCCCTTATAAGTAACTAACTGCTTTTCTCTTGCTGCTTTAAGATTTTTATCTTTGTCTTTAACCTCTGACATTTTAATTATGATGAGCCTTGGTGTGGACCTCTTTGGGTTCATCTTGTTTGCAACTCTGGGCTTCTGAAATTGTATGCCTATTTCCTTCACCAGGTTAGGAAAGTTTTCTATCACTGTTTTTTGAAATAGGTTTTCAATTCCTTTCTCTCTTCTCCTTCTGGTATACCTATAATGCAAATGTTGGTATGCTTGATATTGTCTCAGAGATCCCTTAAACTATCCTCAATTTTTTGAGTTCTTTGTTTTGTTGATGTTCTGATTGGGTATTCTCTGCTACCTTATTTCCTAAATCTCTGATTTAATCTTCTACTTTATCTAATCTTCTGTTGATTCTCTCTAATGATTTCTTTATTTCAGTTATTGTATTTTTCATTTCTGGTTATTTTTACATTATCTATCTCCATTTTCAGGTTTACTATCTTTTTTAAAACTTTTTTTTGACTTTATCTTTTTCTCCCCTAAGTTCATTGAGCTTCCTCATACCAGTGTTTTGAACTTCGTACCTGGTAGCTTGTTTGTCTCTATGATGTTTAGTTCCTTTTCTGGAGATTTGTTCTGTTCTTTCATTTGGGACATATTCCTTTGTTTACACATTTTGGCTGCCTCCTCTTGTTCATTTCTGTGTATTAGGTAGGACTACTAACTCTCCTGGTCTTAGTTTAGTGACATACGTAGCCCAATGGTTCAGTGAAACCCAGTGGTTCAGTCTCCCTCGTCACCTGAGCTGGGTGCTCTAGATGTGTCCCTTGCATGAGTTATGTATGCTCTTCTATTGAAGTCGTGCCTTAATTGCTATTTGCATATCAATAGGAGGGAGTGACTCTCTGGCTAAGTGATTGTGAGGACTGGCCAGTGAATACAGTGCAGGAGCTATTGTGCAAGTGCTGACCCTGTGGAATAGGATTTGCTTTATCAGGGCTCTGGTGCCTGCCTATTCTGCCCCTTTGGGTGTATCCTCCTTGGATGTGGACCCAGGTTGCGCTCAGGCCCACACTGAAGCTGGCTACTGGGCATACTAGCCTAGAACCTCTTGGGAGGGGCCCCACATCAGGTTAAATTAATCTACAGTTTGTGACCTTTCTGGAGCCACCCTGCATGAACCATCAAGCAATCCCTAAGTGGCTGCCACCCATGCTTGGCTTGGAAGTGCCTTGAGAAACCAACCTGTGAACCAAAACTGGCTGCTTCTAGCAAGAGGTACAGGGCATGCTGAGGCCAGATGCTGCTTGTTTGGGTTTTGTGAACCTTTGAGATATTTTTGGAAAGTCCACAGCATGAGCCAACACAGGACATTTATACAGAAAAGACACTGGAAGTGGATTGGGTGGGCCTACAATTTGGGTGGGATGAGGTCTCAGGGAATCACCAAAGGGGATAACCAGTGTGAGCCAAGTTGATAAACACTCATATAACAGCAGCTTGAATCTGCACACTGGGTGGAGAAGTGCCCAATAAAAGAACGGTGACCTTCACCAGCATTTCTGTCTGGGAGAAAGCTGCCTGCCCCTCCTACCCTATCACTGAAATCAAACAATTCAGTTCCTTCTCATATGTTCCTGTCACCTTTCAAGCTGCTGCCCTAGTGCAGAGCCCATGAGTTCAGTGAGTAATTCCATTCACAGTCCCTCTAAGAGCAACTTCCAGGATACCTGCATTCTTCTGAGGCATCCAGCCACTATCTCCACTGATTTTTACATTTAGGTTTTGTGGGGATTTCTCTTCCTGACACTAGAACCCCAGGCTTGGAAGCCAGGAAAACTTGCTCCTCTAGGGAAAACCCTACAGCCTAGATATCCTTCCTTATTTTCAAGTGTCACACATGGGTATGCTACCAGCATGTTCTGCATCTCTGCCCCTCTTAGTAGTCTCACAGTGACCCCTTCTGTATGTACTTAATTGTAGGACTTCTGTTCAGTTAGTATTCAGTCAGTTTTCAAAAATGTTTATTCTGTAGTTTTTAGTTGTAATTTTCATGTGGTCGTGAGGTGAGGCAAACACAGAATTTACCTACTCTGCCATCTTGACCATTACTGCTGTTTTCAATGGGCAGTGATTACTTTCATTCTCCAGAAAGGGCCCCATTCAACCAACATCTTACTCTCTTTTTTGGCCTCCTGAAATGCACAACTGCCCCACAAAGTTTCTATTTAATGTTTAGCAACAAATTATGCCTTCCACAAATTTTCTTGTTTATATTTGAACGTCTCCCAATTTATACATATGGTATATTTTAAATATTATTTATAAGTTTGTTATTTAATACCCAAAATGCATTATCATTGGAATGTATAATATAATTAGTGTTTATGCTGGTGCAGGTCATTGTTCTTTTGTTGGGCACTTCTCCACCCAGTGTGCAGATTCAAGCTGCTTTTATATGAGTGTTTATCAACAACATAACATTTTAAACAATATTTTGTTTATATACTTTCAAGACATTATAAGAATATTTACAGTGGGAAATATATTTATGTTTCCAAGTTGATATAACCCATGTTTCCAAGGCTACCATGACTTCAGTTTTAAAAATTGATAGGATTAACAAAATTATTATACTTTAAAAAATATGTCTATTTTGATCATCAGCAACCCTTTCTAACTTGATGTCATTTCATTCAAATTGTTTTTAAACAAAACTACTTGAAATTTCTTAAGTTACCCTAAAACGGTGCCAGGAGTCCCCAATGACTGTTTCACGTGTATTTTGAAAACTTATTATAAGGGATATTATGTTTTAGCCCATCTGCTATTTTCCTCCTTTTCTATTTTAGCTCTATACTCCTTGAAATATTTTTTTTTTATTATCCACTTTTAAAGTGCTAGTTCTGTCAACAGTGACCACCAATATTATTGTTCCTTTAGTTAGTGCTACTTATTCTCAAGTTTTAGCTCATTGCTGTCACCACCATTGACTCATTCACTAATGTCAATGCTGTTGACCTTACTGATGTTGTCTTCCTTCCAACAGTTCAATCATTACTACCTAGGTCAATAACATGACACTTTAATGCTCAGTCTTCCAAGGAGATTATAGAGAATTAGCTGTTTTGCTTTTACTAATTCTTTTATAAAAGCCTCCACAGTCTATGTTAAAAAATAAAAATAGAGATCTGAGGTGAGGAAGTCTTTGTGGTTAAGCAAGAGGTAGAAATTATTAAAAGAAATAAAAATCTAGACTGGTGGTAACAGTTAAAATTCCCTTCAACCAATATCCTTGTCAGAACATAGTATTTTCTAACTGTGGCCATCTACTGATTGTGATATCATTGTGGTTTTAATTTTTAATTTATCAGATTATTCTTTAATTTAATATGTTCTCATAAATTTTGTGGGCCATTTGTGCTTCAGTTAAATTTCTGATTACTTTTATTGCTTAATTTTGATCATTGTGTCTTTTTTTCTGTTGGTCTGTAGAAATTATTTAGCATGTATTTGTGTTGTTTACTGATACATCTTATGGTGGTTTTATGTTTTGTAAAATCCTTCTCCTTGAATGTAGACAGACTTCAACATTTTATAAGTGTTTTTTTTTTGATAAACATAAATTTCACCTGTAATTGTTTTTAGTGTATTGAACAAGATAGGGTGCCCTTGTTCCAGGAACATTTATTGCTCACTAATCTGCATTACTCCTCACTGAATATGAAATGTTAGGCAGATATTTTGATTATCTTAAGACTTTATATTAAGCTCAATAATAAAATTATTGGCACTATATACCATACAAAAAAGAGACAGTGTATTTCCCTCTGGCTGTGGGAAAAACTGTGTCCCAAGGCTTATTTTTCAAGGTAAGTTTTTGTGCTTTGTTTTGTTTTGTTTTGGTCCCATCCATTACTGAAGCTCTTGATAAATCTGACCAGATGTTCTAGATTCTGAGTCTTGGTAGAGACAATGCAGAAATGGGAGTCTCATGACCACTATTGTAACTTGTCTGTGCATTATTTCACTTCATGTCCTTGAAAATGTCAGGAAAATTTTTTGGGTCTCTAAGTACTACCTGTAATAAGATCAAAACAAAAGTATCTCTTTACCCCTGTTCATTAGTTTAAACACTTATCCAAAGGCGTATTGTTCATTGGTTATAGTAATCTACAGCATTGATTTTAGATTGCATTTGAGTTGTCATACCTAGGGAATCTTTATAGTCGTCAAATATTCTTCTACTATAGGTCTCGCCACTCTATTGTCTAACTGATGCTCATCTAAAACCATTTTGCATAGATGAAAAATACTAAAATTCCAGAATTCTTTACAACTTCAAAAGAGTTTTCTTCTTATTAGTAGAGTCAGAGAATAAAAGATGAACTTTGAAAAAAATATATATGTTATTTGTTCTTCTCTTTGATGACTATAAAGATGCAAACAGTTTTTATTTACTGCATTTTAACTCAATAGAGGGGAATCATCGTAAACAAAACTGTTCATAGCTTTAATCATGCACTGTTTTTTGAATCTGTAGCCTCTCTAGAAGTATAAATCAGAAACATAAAACTGTTAAAAGCATTTCAGAAAAAAAAGGGTAAGAGCAACTTCCTTAGAAATAACAACTGTCTTATAAATCACATGTTTTTAAGATCCAAACGTTTTCTTAAAGATATAGTGCATTACATCCAGAATTATACTGAATTATAGAGGATATAATTCACAAAGTTGCAGCCTATTCTCTTTATTTGAAATCATTTATTAATATCTAAAGTTACATAGCATATTACTATTAAACAGAATGCTGGAAATGTTAAATAACACAAAGTAGTGGAAGTTTTATCACATATGAAAAACAATCTGATCAATTACTATATATACAAAATAGAAAAAAAAGAAGCTACATTTGCAATTTAAAGCTATCAGGCAGGTGTATAATATCACATGTCTGCAGAAGCCTATTTATAAATGCACATTTTAATACCGACTCATTGGCCCTATTCATTAAGGGGAAAAGTGCTGATTAGAGACAATTTTCATTTTTTTCAGTGCACCCCAAGAGTTCTTTCTTTCAAAAAAAAAATTATTCTAATCAAACAGTTTAGATTCATTTTTAATAAATTTACAAACTTTTATGAATTTATAAATATTGTTTCACTGGGATTATTGTTTAAACAGTATAGACATATGTGTAAATATTTATATACATATAAATTATATATATATGCATATGGGTATGTGTGTGTGAAGGTGACATGTAATAATTTTACTTAAAGAGAAAATCAAAAGTGGACAATAAATATAATAAATTTGCATTATATACTTCAATAGTTTTAAAATAAACAATGAAAAATGTTAAAAATCATAAAATCAAACATCATGTTAAAAATTAATAGAAATGATTTTCCTTATGCATTTTCTGTTTTCCTATGACAACCACATTTTCTTTTATGCTGCTTTTTTCAAAGAATATATTGCTATTGGAATCTTTGTTCTTGTGAACCAAATCTCATATAAATATATGTTTAATTTTGTAATTGGAGCTTTTATAGCAAGAGGGGAATATGATTTGATTCATGCTTTAGAAACACGTTTATGCCATGCCAAAGATCAATGGAAGGTCAAGACATTTGTGAGTCAGTCATAGGAGTCAGGGAAATTAGTTTAGAGGCCATGATTACAGACCAAAAAGAGGATGATGAGCCTGAAACAAGAGAAGAAAAAGACATATACCAAAGACATTCATGAGATGTAATTAACACAATGTACTGAATGTTGAATGTTAGAGATGTAATAAATAGATGTGCTGAGAACCATAATGAGGTTTCCTAGCTTGGGCAACTCACCAAATAGTGATTTTTTTTTTTAACTGAAAAGAACATAAACAGTTTTGGAGAGGAAGATAACAACTTTGACTGAAACTAAAATCTTTTGTAGGGTATGAACATTAAATTTATCTAGCAAGCCATTTTAGAATTCAGGTCTATATCATATGATAAGGGGATATTATAAATAAAGATATAGAACTAATTGAAATAAAGAATCACTCTTAAGTAATTAAGTTAACCCACTAAAATGCAGAATGAGCAGAGAAATGGTCCAAAAATTGAATACTGTGAAATAACAATGTTTAGGGGGTAGGTAGTGAAAGTGAATTCAGGACAGAGGGCTAAAAACGGAATGTTCAGAGGAAAGAACCAAATTAAGAGACTAGATAGCTTATCACTGAGTCTTGAGAGGGAATGAATAGTCTACATTATTAATTGGTGCATAAATTTTGAGAGGAGTTAACATTACAAGATCTCTATTGACTTTTAGAGCAGTTATGAAAAAAAATGTTTGGAGAAGACACCAAATTACAACAGGCTGGGAGTAGACTGGAAAATAGAGAGCACATATTCAAATGGAATATCTTCAATTGTTACCTTGCATATCAGTTTTATTTAATTATCTCATAAAACTACCTTATTATACTTCAGCTAGAGTTAGCTCTAAATTGGCACCACTGTTAGGCCTTTTTTTTTTTCTTTTTTTTCATAACCGTGTATCCCTTTCTTAACTAATGTTTAATGGGGATTAGTCCCCAGGCTTAAAGACATTTAAGACAGAAATTGCAATCATACTTCTTGCTCTTCCCAGGAATCTGTAAATTTCCATTCCCTCTGAATGCCTTGATTTGCATGTAGCATTTTGATAGTTATAATTTTGATAGTTATAATAGTTATTATTAATCCCCTTAAAGAAAGAGTTTTACTAAGTCTATCTGAGACAAGACTTAAAAGTACATAAGATAGTAAATGATACCATCATTTCAGAACACAAAGTTTCAAATTATTAGATCTTTTACCTTATCAAAAGTGAGTAGATAATGAATAGAAATAAGGACACTATGCTAAGATCCTTAGTCAAATCTGGTGTACATTCCTTTGAGATCACACCACATATATTAATTTTAATTTTGTTGCTACAGAAAATGCATTAACTCATTGTAAAAATAAATAGAATTATTTTAAAAATCAACCTTAGATGGCAGTGTAACAGAATAACTTATATTTGCTTAAACATGAATTCTACCCAGGCAAAAATTAACTTAATGTCCTGGTAGAAATTCTATGCCAAAACACTGTATTTTTTATAAATACCTCTCACTTAATTTTCAAATTTCCATATTACATACACCATTTTTCCACACATGCTCAGGACAATTTAGAAATGACAATGCATATTGCATAGATTTCCAGCAGGAAATAGAACATTTCAGTTTGAATTAGTAAAAAAAAAGGCTTAAAAAGGGACTATATCTATAGTTCTGAGAAGGGATAGAAAACCACAAGAGACAGAATATGCCAGGGCGAGCAAGGTTCCCATGTCACCCTTAGATATTTGAGGCAGGAGAAAGATAAGTAGGATATAGGAGGCTATGAGGTATGTTGACTTGCAGAAGCTGAGGCCTTTTGGTGGAAGATTGCTGACAGCTTGCAACACAGCCAAAGCAAGGGAGTAGAGAAAATAAATGATTCCATTCCCTCCTTGAGGTTCTTCTATCCCCTATCAGTGATCCTCATTGATAGAATCCAGAAGGGAGTTTGTTGATGGAGTCAGTGTAAGTTAACATCCAGAGACATCGAACTTAATGGAGAAGCAGATATATAATGGAATATATACACACACACACACACACACACACACATATATATATATATATATATATATATATATATATATATAGTGAATGAAAGGGTGTTTAATGTGGTTAGTCCTCAGAGAAATGAAAATTTAAAACAAAATGACATTCCACAATACACCTATTAGAAAGACTAAAAAAAAAAACAAAATGAAAAAGAAAAAACTGATATGAAAAGGTATTGGTGAGGATATAGACTAATCTAAACCATCATTACTATTATCTGAAGGGTAAATTGATATAACTTTGGCAAATTCTACCAAAACTAAGTATAGTTATGACAAAACAATTTCATTTTGGGGTATATAGAAGTATTTTACTTTGTGTATCAAAAGACTTATACAAGAATATTAATAACACTTTTTATAATAGTCAAAAGTAGAAAACAATCTAAATTTCAACAATCACTATTTCACCAATAGTGAAATAATGAATTAAATGTGGTTTGTTTATTTAATAAAATACAATATAACTGAGATGAATATCTAACACATGGGTAAAACTCACAAATAGTGTTGAGTGAAAGAAGCCAAACACTAAAGAAATTGTGTAGTATGTTTTTATTTATGTAATATTCAAAAAGACATTAATTAATCTGTAGTGATATAAATCAGAATCATAGTTACCTGGATAGCTATAGTTACTGGGGAGAGATATAGGGAGGCTTCTGAAGTGGTGGTAATGTTCTGTATCTTGATTTGAATGGTGGCTATACAGGTATATTCAATTTGCAAATATTCATCATTTATTTGCTTTTATATAGGTCTATTAAAATTGAATTTTTTAAAAGAAATAATTAAAGTATCTCTGAAAAGTCAATGAAGATAACTAGCATACAAAGCAGTATAACAATTTTTCAAACTCTGGCATTGTCCAGCACTAGTGGGAAAAGGATTTCACCATGATGGTGAGCAACTTCTGATTTGGTTATGAGGGAACATGATTTGGTAGATAAAATGTAATAGCTTCATATCCTTAAAATCAAGAAACCTTGCATTTAACTATAGTTACATCAAAAGCCACCTGTTATTCCCTTCATGCCTGATTTTCTCCATCTGTAAACTGATGGATTGAGAGAAATTATTATTAAGATTTTTCTTCTGCCAAATCTGTGACGTCCTTAGCAATTAAAGAATAGATAGATGATAGATAGACAGACAGACAGATAGATAGATGATAGATAGATAATTGATAGATAGATGATAGATGATAGATAGATAGATAGATAGATAGATAGATGATAGATGATAGATAGATAGATAGATAGATAGATAGATAGATAGACAGACAGACAGACAGATAGATAGATTATTCATCTGAGAAAGGCAAGGTCTTTATGCTTTTTCATACCTGTATATTTCTATAGATGATCTCAACACATTAAAATGAAATTGTAATCAACAAATATCCAACAGTTATAATTCTAATAAAAGCAAGTTAGCAAGATTAGAAATAAGACAAAAGCCAAAGCAAATAAAACATAGACCAAGTTAAGTTCTGACTGCACCAATATTTAAAATTAAGTATCAGAAGAAGCTGGACACATAAGTGTTTATGACAGAGTAGTCTATGTCTGCATACCACATCTTTATAGCTTGATGGTCTAAATCTCATTTTGTTAAAAAAAAACAATGACTGCATCTGACAGTAATTAAGCCTGCTATTTATTTTTAAGTTCAAATTTACTTAACAGCTTTAAAATCTCAGCATTTGTATTTGTCTGTAGTGGGATCATTCTGTGTGTTTCACTGTGGTTCACAGCAGGCAGTCTAGCCTAATAACAATGACATGTTAATATTAGCAGAGTTTCTGAATTGTCAGAGTAATTGAAATATAAATGATGTTTAAAAAGTAATCTATTTTAAATGTATAATTTTTTTATCATTTTAGATGTATAAACAGGTTGATTTGTATTATTTTTATGTTCTTTTAAGATGCTTCATTTTTATTTCGGGTTGTTGCAGTCAAACTCATCCATAGCTTAATAGCAAATGAATAGAGCCAAACAGTGATAAAATAGAATGTACAGTGTAAGAACCTGGACTGTGGAATCCACTAGATCTGTGTTTAGAGCTCAGCTAGAAAAATATTTTGTTATAAATGTTTATTTGCTATCAAATTTATCTTGACAGTATTCTAAAACACAAAGCACCTAAAAATTTATTAAATACAAACTTTACTACTGTAAACAAATAAAAAAGTATATATTCCTTGAATTAAGTAATTGGCAGCATGAATATTTATTTATTTATTTGTTTGTTTGTTATTATTTATTTACTTATTTCCTATCTTACCTTCTCTTTTTGGTTTAGCAACTATCAGCTTGTTTTGTGTATCTATGAGTCTATTTCTATTTTATTCTGTTTACTACTTTGTTTTTCTTAGACTCCACATATAATTAAATTTTGTGGTGTTTGTTTTTCTCTGTCTGACTTATTTCACTTAGCATAATACCCCCTAGGTACATCCATGTTGTCACAAAATGCAAGATTTCATTCTTTTTTAAATTGCTGAGTAATAATATCCCATTGTGTATATTTTCTTTATTCATCTACTGATGGACACTTAGGTTGCTTTTACATCTAGGCTATTAATCTTCAGTGAAATAAGGGTGCATATATATTTCAAATTAGTGTCACCAGGCAATTTTTACATAGATTGTATTAAATGAATATCTGGCAAATATATTGAGCGGGCACCTTTAGAGCATGGCAATAATATTGCCCCTTGTTTCCATCCAAACACTGCACAAGCTGCGAAATAAGACAAAGTAGTTGGCTTATGAAGATCTGCTAGAGCTGATATTAAGGAATATGCATGTGGGCATACTGGCACCCTAATACTGAGATACAGAATTAGCAGGAAGCACTAGAAAAAAAGAGACCCAGCCCCCAGTGGAGCAAAGTAGACCTCAAATTTTCTACCTGTACTTTTCACCATGAATAGGGAAAAATAGAGAATTATACCAATACATGTCTTCATAATGAAAAAGAAGGGGGGGAGGAGTTTCCCAATTATATTTTTAAAATTTTAAACATTGAGCAACTCATAAAGTGTGAAGAAATGTTTCACAAAAAAATAAATGTTATATGTGGGCATTAATAAAAAAAAAGAAGCATTGAAAGGACCCTATTTCTCCAGATTAAAAAAAAAAAGTCATCAGAACTTGTACAAAAAACATAAATACAAAATTACACTGAGCAGAGATTTATCACTTATCCATAAGTATCTTTCCATGTTCAACAGGCTCTTAATGAGGAAGAAATTAGAATAAAGTATAATAATATCTATACAATATCTATAACTTATATCTATATTTATATATAAATATATATACATATTTTGATGTGCTCAAATTTTCATGTTAAGTTTTGTTGTTGTTGTAATGCTGTTATTGTTATATTATTGTTTAATTTTTTAAATTTCTGCAAAGTGTCTTTACAAACATATTTTTGCTAAATAGGATTCATGTGATTATTTCAGTTAATATTTCTGGAGTTGGTCAAACAATATGTATAGCATCTTTAAGGAATAAAGACAAGAAACATATATATTTTTTTTGATCAGAAAGATTTGATTGTTTCAAGTGTCTCAAATTGTCACCCCTGGGTGATGTGAAACCAGGCAAAGGATTACAGGTCAGTAAGATTAAGAAAAAGTAAGATTTATTGAAAGTACATTTTAGAAGGAGATGGGCCAAGCTAGGGAAAACTGCATGCAGCCCTGTGGAATTTGGGAGGTGAGGAGATAAGATAGTAAGCTCCAAGGAGGACTGTGGGTTTCCATCCAGGAATGCTATAACAATGCAGAAATGGGAAGGTCTGTTTATACTTGGCCTGTGATGGAAGGTCCTAGATAATCCATTGACTGACACTTGGCTGCTACAAAACACTTTGCCTACTGTACACGTCCTTACCCAGAATTCAGTCTGTTGTGATCAGATTAATGAAGTTATAGGCATAGTCATGATATTATAATGAGGCTAAAGTTATGGTCAGTACTTCCTGCACATGCATTTGTAGTTGTTTTAGCCAGTAGCTTTTATGGCCTTTGTACTCTAGGATTTGGGGTAATTTATAATTCTAAAAGTGAGGTATTTCTGGGAGGTCTTTAAGAAAGATCTTGAAGGAAAGTTTTTATGGTTATAAAGCTGGCCTTTGCTCCTGTCACTCATGCCTAACTACTTAACAAAATGATTAATACCACACCCATATTTTTAAAATAGTAAATGAAATTTTAGCATCTTAGAAGCTTGTACATACATTCTAGTCTTTTAAATTTCTTCTATTCAATTGAAACCAATATCATTTTCTTTCTATAGAATGGGAGATTAAAATTGACTGTTATCTCTTATGGGAAAGTAGGATATTGGTATGTTGCTATAAATACTACCAGCAGTTTGCAGAAAGTGTATTTAAAATAAAGAGTTGAGAAGTTAAAATTATGCTATTTCTCTATTACATTTACTATAGATTGAAAAAGATTTGTAAGTCAATAGGAGCAAAATGAAAGCAAGAAAATGTCAAAAAAAGTAACTAAAATAGAATGCAAAATAGGTAAATATGTCCCTCGGGAAAAACACAACAGGAATGGCATAAAGATAAAGGCACACTTCTCAGTCTAGATATATAAAATTCAGTGCCAGATTTGGTCTTTAAGCTGTGTGTTAATTAATTTGAATAGAGAATTTCCATTGTTAATATCTTTTAAGTTCCTCCACTTTAGATAGGTATTTGTTTCATTGTTTGTTGAGCCTAATAATGGTAATATCTAAACGAGGTTTGCTTGGCGCAGTGCTCATATTACAAATGAATGAGATTCTGCCAGATCTCCTATGTCTGTATCACAGAAAATAGTTTTCCTTAAAGCTTGTTTTAAGAGTGTCAGAGTGAAGAAAGTAAATTCAACTAAAGAAATAATGTTTTATGTCACAATTGGGACTCAGCCAGGATAGTTAAAAAGAGGGGCAAAGAAAAAACCTTTTAGAGTTATGGAATTCATAATTTACTACTGACACTATTTAAAGTGAATACAATTCTTCAACTAATGTCTATTATGTAATGTTATTTTAATGCATGTTTCTCCAACTTATATCTATTTAATCTTCCCAGAGATATTTGTATCACACATAGGTAAAGATAAATACTATAATTACAATCACCAAATAGCTTATTTATTAAAGCATGCAAAGCCTTTTGCTGCTCAAAATCACTAATGTTACTCTCAGTACATCTGTACTATTAGACACTGTTTCTCCTGACCCATTCATGCAAATTCCATTCATATTAAATTGAGGTGCTAGTAAGAATGCTTTTCTGGACTATGTAGTAAACATTGTTTGCCAAATTTATTTATGATATATAAATCTAGATATTCCACGTTATTCTAAGCATTTAATAATAAATCTAATAAATGTTTCTGAATTGATACTTTCAACTAATGTGGATGAAAGTAAAGATTAATAAACTTAAATCCATATAGAGCTTTATATTTTCAAGGTTGTTTTATTTTCATAGCTTTATTCAGTCTTTTCTTATCACACAATGACCTAGATGGATAGTCAAGTAAAATATGCCCATTCAAAGATAGGAAAGCTCAGCACCTTGACAAGCTAAGTGAAAAGTTTAACAAGACACATTGGTGAATTGACACCAAAATACCTGTCTGTTATAGTAATTGGGAAAATATAACAATAAAAAAAAATCTATTCCCAACTTAGAAATCTTCTCCACAAAGGTAGTAAAGAAAGAAAATATTTTCCTTATAGAATAAGCATTAAGTCAGGATATGATGGGTATCCCAGGCAACTTGCTAAGAGATTGCAAAAACAGAAAGAAACCTCACTCCCTACATAGCCAAGCAGATACCGTAGCAGAGTGAAACGCTGCGTCTCTCTAACTCCTAGTCCAAGGCTGCCTTGCTCCCATGGCCTTCAGGCTAATAGCTCCTGTTTTAGACATGCTTATCCTTCGAAGAATACTTGGGCTTGAGTTTTTACCAAAACAGTCCCTCCCATTTTCCCTTCTCTTGACACAAAAGAAGCCTGAACTCTGTACTTTCTTAAAATGGGTTTTAGAAACTAGTAGGACTCCCATCTTCTCAATTGGCACATTCTCAATCAATAAGCATTTTTTAATTTCAAACTCTGACATTTTGAGTTTTGAAATTTCAGTTTCTGGCACACAGACTTTGGACAAGTAACAATACTACCCATTACACATATGTTTTCAAGATAAATAGTAACTAGTCCTCAAGTAAGAACAAGAGAACACCATTTGCTATCCATAGTTCATTCTAATTTTACCTAGTAATTGGAGTGACCATCTGTGTTAGCTAACTTCTCATCTCGTTATAACAAAAAGTAGTTTTGTAACTTGGAGCAAAGTTCCCACTGAAGCCAGGTTTCTACCCTCCCACAGAAACTGGAAGAAGGTATGTGATCACCCATAATGTTCACCTTTCGAACAGATGACTCCCAGGTTCTTGAGGAAAACATTCCTGAATCATACAGCTGACAAAAAAAAAAAAAAAAAAAGAAAAGCTGACATAAGTCCTATCTAATCTTCCGAAGGGTTTATATACATTTCAAAGACATGAGAAAATACTTACAATTAAAAGTGTTGCAAGGTAAATGTTCTAAAATGTTCTAAAAGAAAAGAGAGAGAGAGAAGCACTTTTCCCATTTTCAGCAGAGAGAAAATTAAGCTTCTCATTTTAAATTCATTTTTGTCTTTATGTACCTAACAAACTTCCAACTAAAGTGTAATTGGCCAAGAGCCCTTGCTTCTGGTCATTGGCCTCCCATGGCCATCACCAGCCAATATCTGAGATCAAAAAAGGGTTCTAAAGTAGACTTATTCCTTCCAAAAAGAGGTGCCCTTTGTTGGCTGACTGTGGCTCAAGAATTTCCTAATAGTTTTGCCTAATATTTCTTAAACAGCATGGTGGATTAGGATGTTTTCACTCAAACTTTCCTTTTCTCTCTCTCTTTAACTGGGGGAAGACTTGCATCACTGTATGAAGAACTTCTCAACCTTACCCAGTTTCCTCTTGATTTACTTGCAGGCATTTATTCAAATAAAATTCTTTCCCATTTAATGACATTTTGGCATTTGTTTCTTGAAGACTTAGATTAGCACACCGTGGGTACAAACAAATAGTATAATCACTATGGAGTGGGAGTGGTATCACTCAAAATTAATGTGCTCACTTCTTGGAAATTCCAAATGGAATCTGTTGTTATAGCAATGATAATTTCCCAGGCAATTTCACCTTTGGGAGTTTATCCTTCAGATGTGCCTGCATAAATCCAAAATCATATACGTGAATCGTCATACATCATCACAGCGTTAACGGCACAAGATTAGAAATAAAACGAAGAAATTTATTCAATGAAATATTCTACATTTACAAAATGGAATGCTATTGTACCTATGCAAAAGACTGAGGCAGCACTTAGTTAAGAGCCAATATAGAAAGATCTCTAGGACATTTTTAATAAGTAAAAAAGGGGGGGTAGGAGAGTATTTATAGCACCTATAACTTTTATGTAATTAAAGAGAAGTAACGAAAATATTGTTAAATATTTGCTTGTATTTGTATAATAAAACACTTGAAGATTGTATAATATATTATAAAAGTAATTGTTTAAGGGAGTAGAAGGGGATAAGCTTCCATAGAAAATGAAATGTAATTGTTTTCTCAATGTATATGTTTTACTAAAATTTGAGCCATGTAAATATATTACCAAATGAAAAATAAAGTTTAATTTGATAAAAAAATCAGTGAATTTTCTTGGGACCATGGGACACTTAAGCCTTAAGTAGGAGAAAGTATTAGTCCTTATACTGCTTTTGAAATGTTGTCTTTTATCTTTATCTATTCCCTGTTCACTAACATGATAATGATTGATTTGTTAATTTAACAAATACTTACCTAGCACCTACTACTTATCAAATGTTATGAAAGAATCTAAGATAGGTGAGCAGGTCAGATAAGACCCCTATTCTCGTGGAGTTCATATTCTAATTTTTAAAAAGTAAAAATAGCAATTTCTAAGCAAGAGAAATTCACTGAAAGAGACATACGGGGGAAAATGAAGTCAACACTTGGGATTTTACTCAACTATGGAATTCAGTTAAGCAAAGAATCAGTAGTGATAGCAGTAATAATTTAAATTATTGCTCTGTTATTGGTTATTTGAAAATTCTAAGCAAAACTGTCCATTCAATTGTATATATATAAATGAGATTCTCTGAGCAAAGTTTACATGGTAAGAAGCAGAATGTCCCTGAAATCTACTTTAATTAGATTCAAGCTAGACATGATCCAAAATTTTTTACTTCTTAAGCTAAAATCTAAAAAGTTTGGTATTTTCTTTTGATGATGTAATAGAAAATAAATTTTCAGAACTTACTTAGATTTAGTTTAAAATATATGAATTCTTACAGCTATGTAGCATTTTAGTAGCTAATGTAATTAAATTAATATTTTGTATAATTTAAATTATATACTTTTAATCACATTACATAATACTTTGCATATAAATTACTTGAATACTGACATAAAATATTTTTTCATTTAGAATACTTCAAAAATTATATTTTTACTTGAAAACAGAAAGAAACAAAATTAACTTTTATTATTTAAAACATATGAATTAAAATAAGTATAAAGTACAAAGAATCATGATAAACTCTTATATAGAAGTACCCTTGCCTAAGTAATAAATCCATCTCATTGTGTTAAATATCTTCCTTGTACCGTTAAATTTCCTATCCTATTCTTTTTCTTTCCTTTCACAATGAACATATATTGTGAATTTTAAATTTATTTTTTATTTGCTTTAGAAAAATTATACTATGCATTTTGAGTTTTTAAACAAATTGTTTATTCAGCATGCTTTTAAAATTTATTAAAATATAATTAAATTTTATATATTTACCTTACTCTTGCTTTTTAAACTCAACTTGAAGTCCTTGAGCTTTATATTCTCCCCTCTATGTTATTATAGGTAGCGGAAGTTCATTCATCTATATAGCTATATAGTATTACACTGTATGGGTATAACACAATTTATGTATCCATTCTACTATGAATAGACTTTTTATCTCCAACGAAGATATATATGACTCTTGGAGTAGGTATATAAAACTATATTGAGGATTAGATTTTAGTCATTGGATGTATATGTTGTCAATTTATTTTGATAATGCCAAGCAATTTTCCAAAGTGTCTGTACTAATTTATATTTCCTCATGCCAGCAATATATGAAAGTTCTGTCTTTTCACATCATCACCAATATTTGATATATGAATGCTAGAAATTTTTATAACAATGTGGTTGCATGTAAAAGTATACCACACAATGATTATAATTTATAGTTTCATTTTGCTAATATTTGAGCATATTTTTGTTTTAATGATGACTCAGATTTTCCCTTCTGTCAAATGCATTTTGAGACGTTGTTCCTTGTTTTACTTTTTATCTTCTATTTTTTTATGGAGATTTCATTATACATTCTGAACAATCCTTACTTGTCATTTCTATGTATGAAAATGTTTTTTCTCAATCAGATATTCTTATTTTCACTTATGTTTTGTCTTTTAATAAACAATAATTATTTTATGTAGTTGTAATATGTAGTCAGTGTTTTGTTTTGTGCTTTTGTGTCAGTTGTTTTGCTGTTCCCAATTCCTAAATGTTTCCATAAAGTAACTCCTAAATGTTTTATAATTTTATCTTTTATATATTTTTACTATACCTAAAACTGATTTTATCTTAAAGAGTAATGTAAAGGAAATTTCATTTACTTTTCTTTTCTCATTTGAATACCAAATTAACTAAATAGTTTAATAATGATTTAGGTTATTTTGGTGCAAACTTGCCTCAGAGGTGCAAGCCAAAGTTCCAGAAGTCTCCTGCCTAGCAGATTTAATAGATGTATTATACTCTAAAACTTGAGGTTACTATTTCTTTTTCTTTTTTACCCTTTCTACCTTTTATGGAATAATTTGTCTTTTATTTTTATTTATTTATTTGCTTATTTGTTTGTTTATTTATTTAAATTATTGTGGGGATATTAGTTAATAAAATCAAATATGTTTCAAGTATACAATTCAATAATACGTTATATGTATATTGCATTTTATGTTCACTATCAAAGTTAAATTTCCTTTTGTCACCTCCTATCTTCTCTCTCTCCCTTTCCCTCTGTTAACCATTAATCCACTGTCCATATATATAAGCTTCTGTTTGTCATGTTTGTTTGTTGCTTTCAGTTCTATATCCCACATATAAATGAAATCATATGATTCTCAACTTTTTCTTTCTGACTTATTTTACTTAGCATGATAATCTCAACATCCATTCATGTTGTCATGAATGGCAGTATTTCATCTTATGGTTGAGTAATATTTCATTGTAAATATGTACCACATCTTCTTTTCATCTTCCAATCGTCTCTTGAAGCACCCTTTAGTTGTTTCCCTGGTTTGGCCACTGTGAACAGTGCTGCTATGAACATCAGAGTGTATATATCTCTTGATAAATATTTTCAGTTTTGGTGAGTAAACACTCAGAAAAGGGATTGCTGGGTCATATGACAATTCTTAGTTTTTTGAAAAAACTTTACACTATTTTCTATAGTAGCTATGTCAGTTTATATTCTCACCAGCAGTGTATGAAGGTTACTTTTTCTTCATAACCTTTCTAACACTTGTTATTGCTCATCCTGTTGCTTCATTTCATTATTTTTTGTTATTTTATATTATATTCTTCATTTTGATTTTTTTAGTGGTTACCCTGGAAATTTTAGTATCTGAACTTACCAAATTTCTATTGAATGTTATCTATATCCTACTTCTGACCTATATTCTAGTCAGAATTGTGACATTACAACTACCTTCTCTCGATTTATATGTGATTATCTATTTAGTTCAAGCTTTCTTTTAATGCTACTATTGTCATTATTTTTTTCTAGTGTTTGTTTTGGTTTCCACACTGTTGTCTAATTTCTTAACTTTTCATTTTTCTGGTATATCAGACCACTTAATCTGGGGTTATTTATTTATTATTCATTTATTTATTTATTTTTCTGCTTTACTGTTGTGTGTTTCTGGAATCTCGACGAGTCTTATTCTATTGATTGTTAATTCTTGGGCCATCCTTCTTCTGTGATTTGTTTCTTTGTGGATTTTGTGATTTGTGAATTTACCTATTTTCCCCCTGGAAATTCTTTGATCATTGGAAAAGTATTCTTTCAGACAGGATTTTCTTTTGCTTTTATCAAAACTCTAGGTGCTATGTAAGTTCTGGACCACTTTAAAACAGCTATTTTATGTTTGTTTGCTTTAAATCATTAGTTAATGTTATTCTCAATTTCATTCAACTATGATATCTAACATATGGTTAAAATTATTAAGAAAGAAAGCAAACTAAGTCCCACACCAACATTTCTGTTAAAAAAAAAAAACTAACAAAAACTGAAAATAATGTGTAACATATTTAAATATTTATTAAATGTATTTATGACATCACAAATACTACACAATCGTTATGTCAGAAACTAAGTGAGAATGGGAATCTAATGACTTAGGTGATCCCTAAAACTATTTTTTTTTTGCTCAATTCGGAGAGCTTCTGCTTTCTTTTCTAGAAATCATGTTTTTTTACAGGACATAAGATAAAGTGCAAGGACTGCTGCCAGTTTGTATCACCCTAGAAACACAAGAAGTGTTGTGCCCAAAGTTGCAAATCCCAGAAGACCACCAAGGAGCCAACACCGATGCAAACACATGAGGGTCTTTATTCAGACTCGAGTCCGGATTCTCGACCGACACTGATGCAGCCGTGTTGGAACGAGAGCCCCGAACTCTGGGGAAGCGGGTATTTATACAGAGCAAGCGTGGGAATTCCAGCCTTGTCCCTACCTAATTGGCTGTATCTAGGGTGGTGTGAGGTTAGCTAGTTTTTTTTTTTTTTTCTTTTCAGCAAGGGGTCATAACAGCTGAAGTCATTTTTACCTTTAACTAAGGGTCGTCAAGGGGTCACAGCACCCGAAGGCATTTTTACCTTTAACTAAGGGTCAGCAAGGGGTCACAGCAGCTGAAACTAAGTCTCTTTCAGAAGATAATATAAACAACTGAGAGATAAATAGGTGAAGGGGTAGAAATAGGCAGGGGCATCCATCAGACAACAATGCAAGTCCAATGTTTGTGAAAGAAAGATGAAGATTTGGTGGGAAGAGCTTCATCATGACAAACAATTTATTTGAGGAGATTTCCTTTTAGAAGAGTACGTCATCAGCCAAAGTGACCCTCCTATTTCCTTATGCTCCTTCATTGGTTGTGAGGAGCCAATGGATAGTATAGTCTCTAATGAACATGGTGGCTGAAGGTGTAGGAGCTGGAGGCTATTAGCTAAATTCAATCCTTGAAGCAAGTTCTCTTGAAATAATATCTGATCAGGGCACTTTCGTAGTAACTATACCTGACCAAGGTGGAAAGGCTGTGACATAAGAAATATATATTTGATTTCTATCTCTAATTCCTGATATAAACCTCCTAAAACTCTTGTAATTTTCTGCATAATGGGGAGATAAGAGTGTCTGTCTTATACAGAACTTCAAAATACCTTGGAATTTCTTAGACAATGTGGATATCTTTAGTTCTAATAAGGCAACTCTTTATGGGCTCCTAACTGGTTTCAGGATGGGAGCAGGTCACCAGAGAGACCAAGCCATGATTAGAAACTTTGAACTATTAGCTCCACTCCCACCCCTATTCTCTGGGAAAGGATGAAGGGCTAGGGATTGAGTTAATAATTAATCATGCTTATGTGATAATCTCCATAAATATTCCTGAACTATGGGGTTCAGAGAGCTTCCATGTTGAAGAATACATCTACATGCCTGGAGGGTGGTGTACTTCAATTCCATAAGTACAGCAGCTTTTGCTCTTGATACCCTCCTGGACCTCTCTACATTCCATTCATTTGGCTCTTTTTTTGTATCTTTATGGCAGTCTTTGTAATAAACTCATTATAATAAGAAAAATGTTTCGCTGAGTTCTGTGAGCCATTATAGCAAATTATCAGACTTGAGAAAAGATCCATGAGAACTCTTAATTTGTAGCTAATTCAGATAGAACTAGGTAACTTGGAGATCCATTACTTGCAATTGGCCTCTGAAGTCTGAGCCCTTAACCTGTGAGGTCTACACTAATTCCAGGCAGTTAGTATCAGAAGTGAATTAAATTGAAAGACATACGGTGGGTATTTGCAAAAATTGGAGAATTGCTTGATGTGGGAAACCCACATATTTGGTGTCAGTAGTGTTGCCAAAAATAAATAATTTTTGTTTAGTATCAAAATATACCCCATAAACCTGGGACTCCCCAGAAAATCCATTGTCTTTCTAAGGATTAAATAGGAATTATACCCACAACACATGGAAATAAATAAATATCTGGATTCCTGTATATGAGTGGAGGGAAAAAAATAATTCTAAAATAGCAGATTCCTTAACTATATTTATAAATAAATGTCATAAGTATATATATATATATATATATATATATATATATATATATATATATATACACATTTGTTTTAGAGACAGACATTATTCTTCCTCTAAGAATCCATAATAAGGTTATAAATTATGTCTGTATAGTTGTTTTAAAAAGTTGTGAGCATCTATGAGGTAGGGACAAATAGCATTGAATTTTTCTCATAAAATCATCTGGTTCTGGGCCCAGGCAGATGTGCACTAAATAATTTAAGTGAAGAACATGGATCATTTGTGCCAGAAGAATCAATGTGTATTGGGAAAAGGTCACAGCTGAATCCCCTTCAGAATCTTGCTTGTTCTGGAAAAGAAATTCTGGAATAATTGTACAGTGTGAAGAAACTCCTTACCATACTGGAAATTTGAGAGATTTTGTTCACAGAGACAGGTGTCCTGCTGGTTGCGTTACAACTGGAGGAGACACATTAAATGTGGTCGATGACAACAATTCCTCCTTCTTCTGTGACAAGGAATTGTGTTTGTAATTTGAAATTTTGAAGCCAGTAAAGGAATACTGATAAAAACACTTCGAAGTATCTCAGGTGTCGATAGGTTTGTTCTTGTCCAAATATTCAAGACTTGATAGGAAGTACGTACAATTATAAATCTGTAGAGAAAACAAACAAACAAATGATGGCTCTGGATCCAGACTACCTCGGTTTGTATCCCATCTGAACTCCAACTAGCCATATAATTTTGAGCAATCTGTTATCCTATGATGCTCTTTTTCCTCATTTGTACAATGGGAATACTCACAAATCTTAACTAATATAGTTCTTGACAATATAAATGAGTTAATATAGATAAAGAATTTAGGTCAGATCTTGGTTCATTGTTAACATAATAACATTATTTTTGCTTTCTGACTTGTGCAGCAATAAATTTAGGGAAAGGGATTATATTATTTATTTCTTAATGCTCCATATCCTTAAAAGCTTTGACATAATAATAGTGACAATAACAATAATGATAATAGACAAAATTGGTTAATATCTTATTGTATGTCAGTCACTGTGAATTTATATTTCTTATCTCATTCTTCCCATCACAATGAGGCTAGTAATATTAATTTTTATCTTACAGATGTTGAAACTGATGATTAAACTGATAGTTAAGAGGTTTCTTACTTTGCTTAAAATCAAATAACTATTAAGGAATGAAGTTCAAATTCAGCTCAGTCTAAATCCTGAGTACTCGTTAGAAACCACTTTGTTATGCTTCCTTAAAAAGAACGGAATTTTATAAAACATGATTGAATAGACAAGGGACCAAATAAATTCTCAATAAAACATCATTTATTGCATGATAAATTTGCTTTATAGATATAGTGATGATAATGACTTTATATTCATTTTAGTTTGGAAAAATGTGTTATTCAGTCTTTTACAGGTAATACAGAGCAATGGTCTCCATAACACAAAATAAAATGAGGTGCCCTAGTATCTGTTTCTTTAATTGAGTTTTTAAAATATATATCATTTGAATGAAATTATAATGAGTTAATAAACCTATTTTGCCCTTTCTCAAATATGATGACTGTAAATGTGATAGAAAATTAAAATTGCCTATCACTAGAAGAAAGCAATCAAGCTAGATTGACCAATATGCTTGCATACTTGTCTGACAACTCCACACACCCCACCGCCAGTTAGCAAAATTGAAATTACAGGGTCATTCTAAATATCTAGTTATCTGTCTATGAAGAAATTAAATTGTGAAAACTCTAGCTCAGAACGTCAATGAATCAATTTTATAGAAGGAAATCTCAAATTTTTATTTCTTAGGAATTTCCAGTTTAATAGTAATAGTAAAACTGATGGCTTATTTTGTTATATGGAAGGTGATAAATATAATTCAGTGATTTTCACTAGCAAGCTTAAAATGCATTCCCAAATACAAAATATTTTATTATAAAATTATTTTAAAATCCAGGGTTAAAAAGACTATTAAGCACTCAATGATATGTAGGTTCATTTGCTGGGTACCCTGCAAAAAACCTGCTGCATGAGTTATAAGGATTTGCAGATTTAGTTCTTTTGTCATCTTTAAAAATGCAAAAATGTTACTAGATATGCTGGCATACACACACACACACATGTATGTATGCATGCATGTATGTGTATATGTATGTTACATATATCTCATAAGGAAAAAAATCAACAAATAACTAATGTGATCCTGAAAAAAAGAAGAAGAAAAGCTATTAAATAAAGATCAGGGATTGCATTGGAGAATATAAAATATTCTCTCTCTCTCTCCTTCTACCCTCTCCCTCACCCTCACACCACACACAGACAAGATCACGACCATTGGTTCTAAAAATAAAGAACTCTAATATAGTTTCATTCTGACACATAAAGCTTATTTTCAAATGTAGACTTTATAAAGATAAGAATTATAGGAAATCAAAAATCACAAAATGAAAAGAATATTTTTCCCAAAAGGATGTTAAAAATTATATTTACCTATATAGTATACAACTATTTAATTCACATTAAAGGCCTTCTTATCAAATAATTATTTACTTTTGTTCCTGCTCCCTAGTGTTATTAATTAATTTTTAACCCATTTTATAAAAATACTCACCTTAAAAACCATTTCTCAAAACAACTGAAGCAAATGGCAAAGCAGATAGTTAGAAAATTGAATTTGGCTTATTTTTATGTTGAATAATTTTAGGCTTGTTTGGAAATAAGTAATCTTTATACAGGTGCGTGAACACGATTTAAGTATAATTCTGAGTCCTACCTCTTTTTAAAAGTAATTTATTATTTTGTTAATGGCTGAAAGAGAAGCTACCTCCTTGTCTTCTAGGAAAAATAGTTTTACTGTGAATTAATATGTTGCCTTCTTTTTCAAACTACATATAATTCAAAGGAACTCTAGATTTTTGTGAAGAGGTATCTTAAGATTTGTTTTGTATACTAGTGCTTTGCCCTCTTTTTATGGTCTTTCTTGGAATTCTGAGTTCCCATCATGTTTTAGTATGCATTAAATTTTAATGAACAGTTTGCCCTAAAAACTAATTGAAATTTTTTTTGTTTATAGGAAGGGATTTTTTTTTCTCTGTAGCACCATTAGTAACTAGAACTGGTGTTTAAAATTAATAGGGATAGACAAAAGTTTATCTGTTGATGTGACGTTGATAGACATGTTCCCCTAGAATGTGTATTACAAAGGTAGATAAAGACCCATCCTACATCAAGAAGTCCATGTAAATGGCCTTGACATCAAATTAATGTAATAATTGTAATACCCTGCATTGAGTGACAGACATAGCTACCCAGAACTTCAAGGAGAATGCTATTTTTTCCTTATTTTCTCCTTCAATAGCCACCATAAGCACAATTTTGATATAGGACATGTTAACCCTGGCAACAACAGACCCAGTCTACAATGCTCTTACAAATGTTGTGCTTTCTTTTTCTGTATTCAATATACTCCCTCAGGTCCCTACTTTGGGAATAGGAAGAAAAGCTCAGTCATATCTCTGTAATCCACATTCCAAAGAATTGTAAATTCAGACAATTCAAAATTTCTCTTTTGAAGAGTAACTTAATTGTGTTTGTCAGGATAATAGCAATAGGCACAAACATTTGTATTAACACATGTTTGACTAATAACATTATTTTTTTCTGTTTATTTGTATTAGAAAATAGGGTGTTTGCTAGCCATAATAAATTTTCTCTTGATGTAATTCCACACAATGATCTGTGTTATAAATATATGCAAGCAGATGTAGGACTTTTTTTTTTCCCCTCACCTAGTTACCTCCAGATTCTGAGAGTTGTGCTCAGAAATGTATTTGTAATATGGTTTCCATTACAACGAGTTCACTGTAAGGGTTTATTTTTTTAAATACCCCTTTCTTTCCTAGCAACCATAAAAACCATGTATTTTAAATTTGCCACCTCCTAAGAGTTTTCTACCAGCCTTCCTGCTAGGTCAGCCATAGATTCAGGATCATCTTTATCCCTAACTTTTCTTCCCAGTAATATCTTTCACTCAGTCCACCAGACAATACCAGAAAAGTCTATTGACCCAAAGTCACTGAAAGCCCCAGAGTCCAGTATGGCACATGGGAATGTATACATAAGATATATAACTTCAGAGTTAAGAGCTTAAGTAGTTCATAAATGAGGAATACATGATAATTGGGATAGATAGATAAATAGATGATGATAAATAGATGATGGATAGATGATAGATAAATAGATATGAGATATATAGATGTAGCGATAGAAATAAAGAACAGAGATATACCATAGATAAAGCGGAGATATACTATATATACTACATATCCTATGTAGAAAGAGAAAGGTGAATTTATCAGTAGAAATATATTTGAAAAACAAATACAGGCATTCTTCCCTTTAGTTTTTAGATTTTGTTTTGTTTTGTTTAAAACAACTTATAGTGCCTATCATTTACATGAGTATGAAGAAATAAGTACATATTTTTAAGAATTGGTCAAAAAGAATTGCTTAATTTTTTGTAGTGTAATTTAGCAGTATATATGGCAATATAAATTAGAAGCCCCAAACAATTCAAAATATTAAATCTAACAACTAGATTTCTAAGAATTTATCAGAAAAATATTTATAGATGTATTCATGATCACCTCAAGTATACTTAACACATTTTTATAATAGTGAAATGTTGGCAGTCATGTAAAAACCCAACAAAGAGAAAAGATTACATTAATTATGTATATATATGCATATACACACATATTTCCATAAAAAAATATACAGCCATTAAAATGGCATTATAGAGGACTGTTGTATGTTTAGGAAATTGCTCATTCTCTATATAATGATCACACACACACACACACACACACAACAAGACATATATGTGTGCATATATACATATATACACACATATGTACATATATATACAAAGTGAAAAATGAGAATTAGGCACACAAAAGCAACACAACTTATTTCTGAGGTGTTATGAAAATTACTCTTTTTTTTGGAGGAACATTCAAGCTCTATGTTCTACTTTCTCAACAAATTTCAGTTATGTAATACTGTGTTATTAACTATAATCACCAAGTTTTACATTAAATCCTCAAACTTTATTCATCTTATAGCTGAAAGTTTGCACCTATTTACAAGCCTCTACATATTTGCCCAAACTTCAGGCCCTGGAAACAACTTTCATACTCTGTTTCTATGAGTTTGACTTTTTTTTTATAGATATATATATTCTACATGTAAGTGATACCATTTATTATTTGTCTTTATTTTTCTGGCTTATTTGAAATAGAATAATGCTCTCAAGATTCATCCATGTTACTGCAAATGACAGAATTTCTGCTTCTCATGGCTGAATAATACTTCATTACGTGTATATTTACATCTTCATTCATCTGTTGAGGGACACTCATCTTATTTTTATTTCTTGGCCATTATGAATAATACTATAATGAGCACGCCAGTGTAGATATCTCTTCAATATCTCATTTTAATTTTCTTTAGAAAATTAGGGGATTCCTGGATACAATGGTAGTTCTATTTTTAAGATTTTGAGGAACTTCTATCTTATTTTCCATAGTGCCTGCAGATAATTTTTATAAGTGGACATAATATTACTAAAGATATAAACTTTTGTTGAATGAATGTATGAATTAATAAAGACGTGTGGGAATAGCTGAGTAAAATTAAATGCACAGTGTTAGTCATGGGCAAATCTCCTGATCTGTGTCTAATACCTTCTGCCCTTTATTCCTTCCAGAGGTGATCTAATTGATCCATGTCTCTCACAATGTTTGCCGTAATACAGGGATGGTGTAAGGTGGAAAATGGATGCCTGTTTATAAGTTGGACCTCCCCATACAATAAGAAATTGTGTGTATAGCATACTTATATTTTTTCCATGAACAAACGTTTTAAAAAATAACATCTATTGTCATAAATTATTCTCATTTTCATCATTTTCCATTAATACTTTTCTACTTACTATATTTTTTAGATTTTATAATGTATTTTATTTCTCTGGCTAGTCCTTCTCTTGACAATACTGTCTTCCAAACAGTGCTTTTCAACATAGTGGTGGTAAAAGAAAAATATTGTTTTATTTACCAATTTATTTTCAAATTCAGATAAAAATTCCATAAAATACAATAAAATTTACTAGAAATGTTAAAAAGTCATGCCAAATACAAATCCAAACTTTTAATATTTTACTAAAATTTTCTTAAATAAAATTTATTTTTATAAATCTTTTTAAATAAAATTATTTCTATAATTTTATTATAAAATCTGTAAACTTTGTTCTTTAAAACAATCATTACTATATTCATAAATTTTTACTTCTTTAACTATAAACCAAAAGTTATAAAGAACGATTCTGTATATTGTTCACTCTTTGAGCACACACTATATAGATCCATACATGAAGTTTTTAACATAAAGGCATTACATAAGAGCCATAGAGAACTCTTGTTTGTAGTCATAAATGACATCGATTCAGCAAGGTTCCAAATAGGTTTAAAGTATGTACTATTTAAAGCTAAGTATTGTACTATTGAAAGCTAAGAAAATCTGTTAGTGTGTCTTTCTCCCAAGAATGATGACCAGAAATTCACATACCATGTCCAAGAAGACACGTGAAATGTGGTTCCTATGAAAGTCTGCAATATCCATAGTCAGTCATATTACAGTGTCTCTATTCTAAGCATTTTTTTCAGGGTTAAAGAGAACCTAAGCAGCAGTTTGAGGACAGACATAAATCCTGCTTTTCAAAAGGTAAGAAGCTATGATGTCTGATTTGAAAAGGGAACAAGGGCGCAGCCAAGCATGAATTAGTCCTTTCAGAAAACTGGAGAGGAAATCACAAATAGGACCAAGACCTACACAGAAAGATTGATCAATATAAAAAAAGTTAGATGAACAGACTGTAGCTTTGTTGGCACGCATGTACCCAAGAGCATCATTTAGGTATGCTGACTACTGGGTTTGACAAGTACAGACATAATGACTTTAATAGACTCAGATTTGGTTTTCCCAGGGGAAAAGGGAGGCTGATTTCACAAGTAGGCAAAGTTGATGACAACAAGAATTAATAGTTTTTTATAGTAGTTCTTTCATAGAAATATTGATAGATTTTTAAAAACTCAGTGTTTTCACCTGTAAAATAGGAATTAAGATAACTGTCTTTCCAGCCTAAAGGTTTATTATAAACATCAAGCAACACATGTAGAGTGTATAAACATTTCAGCAATATAAATATGTAGATGCACGTGTATGCGTATCTGTGTGTAACATTATTATGATTATTTTTTAAATAACCTGAGCTATCTGATTCTCAAGCACTTCATAGTTAATGAGTATGTGCTCCTTCATCTCTTCCTTTCCTGGATTCTTGGGTAGAACATTACCTGTCATGTATTTTAACCAGAAGTATTTTTCATTCCAAAAAGACTTCTATTCTTTGACCCAGTTCTACAACTTGCTTTAGATGTTTAAAAACCTTTTATAATACCTTTGTCCTCAAGATTATCAATTTCTGCTTTATACAGATGGATCTCCTTTGATATTTCTAAGTGCGATACTTTTCTAGTTTTTCTTTTTAAGTCATAGGCTTTATATTTTATATGGTCACCCACTTCACCATATCTTATTCAAATTTCCCCTCTTCTTTCTTAATTTTTTTTATCTTCAGTAAAGCAATCCCATTTCCTCATTCCTTCACATAATCTGGTCGAATTTGAAGTTTGTTTCCTGAAATATTCCTACAGTTCACTTTGAAACATGGAAATACAATATAAATTGTATAGTTCTTCTCCTCTAGACAGGTATATGACTCTTTTTTAAGTTAAACCTACATTTCCAATGTAACCTAAAAAGAAAAGTGAAAGAAGCACCACATTCTTATGGGTGGACCACATAGAACTAAGGCACAAAAAAGAAAAGAAAAAAAAAGTTGTTTACTCAGCCTTACTAGATTTTCTAATAGTGGATTTTCTCTTAATTTCTTCATTTACTTTCCATTTCCATGTCTTATTTTATTTTGAACCATCTTCCCCTCTATAAAGTGCAAGCCAATAATTTTCCTTGAGCTGACCTCTGCATTGTTGTATTTCATATAGTGCCACTTTTACAGCTGGTATAACATTTATGGTTTTGCTGCTTTGTTTGATTGTACTTCTTACAGTTCTCTGAAGAGCAGTATTCATATTTGTCTACATTCTGTGCTCCTTCTGTAACCCAAAGAACAATGTCAATTGCATGAAATAAAATTTATTTCAGACTACATATTAATATCCCATTTTAATTTGTGTATTTTATTTCTTTGGAAGTGCCTAAAAATCTTTTTATAAAAGAGTTTTCAGACCATACACATAAGAGAGAAGCTAAAAAAGCAGGCTCGTCTCAATTCTCTGACACCTTGAATTACACACCCTTCACACACAATCCCTCAGTGCTGTGTATGGGCAGCTGGTGGTATTGCTGGAAAATATCTTCACATATTTCAGCAATGCTCAGACAGATGGTCTTAAATAGAAACTGTTTGTGTTGTTGTTTTTTTTCTAATCAAACATTTGCTTCATTGAAATAAAATTAATGTTCTTCTCACTTTTAAAGCATGATGTCTCTTCTGATTCCTTCACTGAACAGCTTTTTCCCTTCCTACCATGGTGTCTGTTTCATGTCTTATGCTATGCTTTGAAAACTCTAGAAATCAATGTCTAGTTTCACAGTCTCTGACATTCAATACATGTCTTTAATTTTTTAAAAATTAACAACTTGAGATTCCACATGTGATGAACATTTTAATACTGTAGTGAATTTTATCTAAAATGTGATAAATTTACACATAGTATTTCGAGTACTTTGTCCTTTGAACTCACTTCTTGAACCGTGATGGTTTCCAATAAATCACTTGCTTATTCTTTTGTTGGCAACTCGCTTCAGCTCAGATTCCTTATTCTTTCTTGTTTCTGAAGTTCCATTTTAAAGATCACTTCTATTACTTAGGGAACACAAACATCAACAATTGTTTGTCTTTAGTGTTAACTTTTCCTATGACTTTTTTACTCTCTATTACTCTGTCTTGTTTTCCTTCGCAACCTCATATGTCAGTGGGTAGTGTCTTTATTCTTGCTTTCCTTTCTTTCTTCTCTCATCACCCTGACTATTTTTACAAACCTGTTATTTTTGTATGAATCTCTGCTTTCAAATCCTCACCCTGTTTTTCTCAGTCTGTGTACTCCATTACACATTTCTACAACTAGTTCGCTCTTTAAAGCTGTTGGCTTGATTCTTTCTCTGGAGAATTTTCTTTATATAAGTTTCAAAATATGAGCCACCACTTCATGACATCTGGAAAGGTGAGCAGAGATTCTCTACCCTTGTTCATGTATTATATTTTTTTTCTTGTTATAGGAATAATCTCAACCTCTACATACCTCTGCAAATTTCCTCAGCTTTTGAGAAATTGATTTCAGCTATTTCCATAACACAGTTAAAAAAAATAACATCTTTTACATCGCATTATACAACTTCTAGGTTTTCTTTTATAAAAACACTCAGTTTCTCTAACCCATTTTTTCCTGAATTTTTTTGGTAACTATTCACAAATGTAATCGTGTATCTAAAGTAGCATTTTTTAATCTGATGTTACAGATTAGCTTATGCTTTTGACTTTATTGCCAAGTATTTTGTTAGAAAGACCTCAAACTCTACCACTTATGAACTCTAACTCCATGTCTCAATTTGTTTTTTGGAGAAATGGAAATATTTGCTATGGTTTTTGTTCACTGTCGTTAACGGTGTTGTTCTTGTCACATGTCAAATATATTTATTACATGTGAGACTTTTGGCAAGATACTTAAATCTCTGACCTTTCATTTCCTTACCTTTAAAATTAAAATAATAATATTTTCTTTGTAGAGATGCTGCATATATTAGCAATAATGATTGCAAACAATATCTGGGACTCAGTAATTGGCAATATTGGTGGTGATGATTGCCATCATTCTAATACACCTTTTAAAGTTGATTCTGTCTCTATAGCCTTTTTTTTTTTTTTTTTGAGAGAGAGTTAAAATCATCTAGTATCACTTTTTTTTTAACATGGTAAGAAATTATGTGCTTAAAAACATTTGTGTTTGTTTTAAATGGGAGGTAAAATTACTTTAACTTACAATGTTTATTTTTTCTCTCTCCATTTCTTATTTCCAATCATTGCATTGTACATTTTGAATATCATGCCCTTTACATCCATATTTTTTTTTTTTTTTTTGAGAGAGAGTTAAAATCATCTAGTATCACTTTTTTTTTAACATGGTAAGAAATTATGTGCTTAAAAACATTTGTGTTTGTTTTAAATGGGAGGTAAAATTACTTTAACTTACAATGTTTATTTTTTCTCTCTCCATTTCTTATTTCCAATCATTGCATTGTACATTTTGAATATCATGCCCTTTACATCCATAATAACCACTCCAATGTGATGGACCAGTGCATAGCAACCTAAGTACAGATCTTAATTCTCAATACATTTCCCTCTATGAGTTTAATGTTGAGTTACTGGGCTAATATATACTATATGTTTATTCTTCATATTTTGATTTCCACAAACTTGTTTTTTCCTTTATGTGATATTTACTGGGTATCCAAAACATGCTAGGCAACATGTGAGCCACTAGGAATGCAAAGGTGAAGCTAATGCCCTTGCTCAAACTAGTGCCTTTCATAAACTAGTGGGAGGTTTGCCCACGTAAAACATAATTACAGTACAAAGTCATTTTGTTGCAACTTTCAAGTTTCTTTTTAATATTCTAGGTTTCATTCTACCTTTTATTCTTCCAAACTTTATCTTTTAACTCCATGTCAAATCCGGTATTAATTTTTGCTTTCTTCTAGAATTGGATTAAAATTACAAGGAGACTTAGTCATTCCTTTCCCTATCCCTCTTGAATATATAACAGAAATTTTCACTTTTTGTCCTGTAAATCATCTTTAAAAAATATTATAAAACTTTTCAAATAAAAAAAAAAGTGGATAGAATTAGTAGTTAGCATTAATGTGATGGCTAAGTGGAGGGCCAGAGGAGGAAAGGAGTGACTGGGGGGATAGTTTTATGAACATCATAGATGTCTAACCAATGTACTGTATAATTGAAACTAATTTAAGTAAATTTATTTTTTTTAAATGTGGAGGTTAATGCAATTAATCCTTATATATGCATAACCTATATTCAATTACTATAATTATTTAGCCATATATTATTTATTCATCCAAATTCCAGGTATTAAAATTATTTACATTTGAATATATTATTTTGTATTTACAAAATAATACATTTTTTAAACTTTAATACTATTACTCACCTAAAAAAGTTAACAATTAATTACTCTAGACGTCTATTTTGCATTAAAAAATTCATCCCAAACCTGCTGGTATAAAACAACAGCCAAGTTAGTACTTTCCTGGATGTCTGGGTGGTCAGAAAATTGAGCAGTGCTTGGCTAGGTGATTCTTTTGCTCCATGTGGTTACCAAGTGGTACTCAGCCACTTGGTAATGGGCCAGTCTAGAGGACTTATGACTGACTCATTCTCACTTTCTCAGGGATGACCAGAATTGATCAATGGAATGTGTGCTTCTACCCTTCTAGCATGGCAGTCTTAGGAAATTGGACTTCCTACATAAAAGTTGGCTTTTCTTGAGTGAGTAATCCAAGATTACTAGACAGAAAACACATGGCTATTTATGACATACTTGAGAAGTCAGAGTCATTTTTAGTGCACTCTGTTGGGCAAAGCAGCAATAAGCTTGTCCAAATTCAGGGAGAGGGAATGTACACTCTAACTATCAAAAGGAGAAAAGTAAAATAACTTCAAGGGCATGTTTTGAAATCAAAAGTCTTCGATGTCATATAATAAAAATTCTATATTTCAAAGTTTCTCAATTGTCTCAAAATGTCTTTTTATACTTAGTGTTTAAATCAGGCTCTATACAAGTTCTGTATATTGCATTTGCTTGTTATTTCCTTATTTATTAATTATTTATTTGCTCATTTATTTATTTATTTATTCTTTTAATATGGAAAAATGTCTGTTTTATATGACATTGACTTATAGACAAAATCTGATTGGTTATCTTATAAAAATGTCCCCTATTCTTTGTGGGGTCATTTAATTTTATTGTTCAAACTCCCAAAATTTTATAAACTAGGAGTAAGACCTAAAAATTAATTGGATTTACATTCAGCATTTTGGCAAGAATATTTTGTAAGTTGCACTCTTTATAGTAAAATTGCAATCTATCTGAATACAAATATCTAAGTGTCTGATTTTTAGTGATTGATCAGTTACTTCACAAGGTGATAACTTGTTCCCTCCATTTTAAAGTCATGATGTTTTGTTCACTTTTCATCTTATCTCAGTAAATAATTATTGGTGGGTGATATTTATGGTCTTTAATAATAAGCACATTCCATCAACTTTTGACAAAATGTTTTTTAAATATTTTGATGATTCTTGCTTGATATAATTATTACAATATGGATGCAAATTATGAATTTGTAATTCAGTATTTCCTTTATATGTGTTAACTGGAATTTATCTATAAATAACATTTTCTTATCAACCAGGGTTATTCTATAATCTAAAGTTTATTTCCTAGAGAAAAGGGAAAAAAATTTTTAGTTTTTTTTTTTTCTTTTATTACCAGTTTTCTGAGTAAATTATTGGCTCTCTCGATATTCTTAGTAATGATAAAAAAAGTTTTTTTCTTGTTTTGGCATTTGATCTTTTTAAGAACCGTTTTTAATATCATGGATATTTTAAATTAATTACTATTATTATTCTTTTTGGTTCTTAAATTATCCCATTATTAGTAGTGGGATATCTTTACTCTTGTCAGCTGTGATATTCCCACATTTGTCTTTGATAACTTTATTTCTAGTGTAGCAAATTTTTCTTTTTCTTTCTTCTTTTTTATTTTTTACATTTCCTGCCTTAAATCTAAAACATGTTTTTTTTCTAAAAAACTATAATTACTTTTAATGAGAATAATATTTAGACTCCATGACATGTACATGTGGGTGCTCAGAGACTTTGACTTGATATAGTTTCTAGATTTTTTTTAGCAAACAGAGTTGGGAAATTTTTTTAAACAAAATAAATACTGTAAGTTCATAATTAACATCAAATTTAATTTTATTTAATTTTTAACTTCTTGAAATTTAATGCTTATATATTCTGTATTGCATAGTAATGCTAAAATTAACTTAATTTATCTATTTCATAATATAAAAATCATATTTTGAATAACCATAATAATATTCTAACTTCAGCAATCAAATTGGATAGAGTTAGGTTTCTTTATTTTATAAAAATTCCCTTTAAGGATGCATAGCAAAATACTATGCTCTGAATCTTGTTGAAATAATTTGTTTTGTCTGTATGGTTATATCACTAACATGATATGTTCATTTGTTTAAGTTTGTCCTTAATTTCTTAGACTTCATTTTTATGTAAATTAATTTGCAATTTATAAAAAGGTTGTATGTTTTATGTCAGAATTAAATACAATATATGGTCAGAAAAAATCTTACTTTTATTTCTTCCCTCTATTTTGTGCCTTTTTGTGTAAATTAAAATTTTTATTAGCTTTTTTTGAGCAGTAGGTTTTACTTTTTTGTTTGTTTGTTGTTGCAAGTACAAATAAAAGTATCATCATACTATATGCAACATTCTGCTTGTTTTTCCCCTTGTGAATTCTAGACAAAGCTGAACACTTATTCATTAAAAAAACTTTTGTTAAGGAAAAAAGTATGCACTTTCAAGAGAAACAGAAAAGACACAAATAAATAATGGTTAATATAATTACAAATGTAACAAGTTTAAGACACAAGTTATTTGATGTTATAAATAAGAATAATGGATAGTGGGAATATTTAGATGTTCTTAGGTTGCATCTGTGGGGAAGTGACATTAATTCTTTGAGCTGAAGAATGATAAAAATCCAGTTGTCTAAGAATTAGAAAGGAGAATAGGTCTTGCACATTCTAGAAATGAAGGGCAGGCCAATGAATTTGAAAATGAGTAACAAAGAAGAAAAGGGCTTAAGTTGGAGACTGAAACAATAGAAAGAGGTTTTGTGTGATGAGAAAATGAATTTTTATTTATTTAAAATAAAATAGAAAGCCACAAATGGTTAGAGCAAAGTAACTTGATCTCATTTATGTTTTAAAATAATCACTTCAACTGCTGTTTAGAGAATGAATTGGAGGAAAGCAAAAATTAAAACTGTCTTCTAATATTATCTGCTCCAACCTCCCTTTCACCTCATTATTTATTCATTTCTGTATTTTTCCTAGTTAGTTTGATTTGCCAACAGAATGCTACAAAAGCACTTTCATCTTCTGAATGTTTCAACATTTTTGAAAGCCATTCTGACATAAATGCACAGTTGATCTCTTCTTTCATGTGTCTCTATTTCAAATAATTTATCATTATTTTAACGTCTACCTTTTCTCTTGTAATTATCTGTTTATATGCTGGTTATCCTATAAATTCATGAGCAATCTGAAAGGATAGTATAGTATTTATCTTTGAATTCAAACAGCTAGCAGATTCATAATACATCTGGCACTCTACAGAAGTTTTTAAAATAAACAAATAGGTGATGCTAAAGTAAGTCTTGTTTATAAACATTCAATTTTTAAAATTGTATTTTGTATTTTTAAAATTGTATTCTCATAACACTACTTAGTAGAAGCAGTTCAGATGTTTTGTATGTTGTATCCTATCTTTTCATCAATCAAATTCTAATTAACTTTCATGTTTTATACAAAATCAACCTAATTTCATGAAATCATTATGAAAACCATGATCACTTTGCCTTTTATAACATCCTTGGAAGAATTCTTATTCCATTTTATCTTATTGTAAATTTATCCTTGTGTGTGTATTTAAAATCCAAAGTCTCCCATCTTTCATTAGTTCTTCAGGTTCATGTAATCATAACAAGTTTTGAATAGTTTGTGCCTATATCTGTGTTTAATGGTTCTTTTTCCTCTTCCACTTATGATTTTCACAGCTTTACTAATTTCATATGCCCACCAGGTTTTGTCCACAAATTCGTACTACTCCATGGGTAGAATGATGATTCTTTCCTTTGGTGCTTATCTGCTTAACACTTTAAATCTGAATCATCTACTGTGGTAAAGTGGAAATTTCAGGAGGCCATGTGAACTCTATTCTGGATATGAGATTTTTATATAAAATTAAAATAAGGATGACAAACTCTCTCACATGAGGATGCAACCTAAGTGACTTGGCAAAAGTAGAGTAAGGTTAACGTCATGTGTTCTATTCTACATTTTCAACCACAGTAATTCTCTTTTCCTTCTGATATTCGCTACTGAGGAAAGGGCCCCCTGTACCCCTATATGATTTCGTGATAAAATTAGTTCAATTTTCCTTCACGAAAAACTAATTTCTAAGAATGATTGAAAACATTATAATGAATTGATCCAAATAACTAATTTTTTTAATTCTAATGTATAAACTTTAAAATACTAAAAACCAGGATACCTTTGAAATGATTTCAAGACTAATAATAACAGAGTGTAAAAAAAATAACAAAATTGCTTGAAAACTATAGGATGTCTTCTTGTTTATGCCTCGTTTTTAACTGCAAACAGAACAGCAGCAAATGCAAGTTTGAGCACAAGAACAATGTCTAACCACAAAAAATATGAAATAAGTATATGACACATCCTGCAAAAACAGGCTGAAAACTATTTCACGATAAATTATATCCTAAAGAAATAATAACAAAAGTCATTCTATCACAGTGTATTATTTAGAGTAAATTTCCTGTATAAGATTAGAGTAAAAGAACAGTGAGTCTTCACAACTAAAATCCTGTCTTTGTTTATTTCTTCTTTAGGTCACTCTAGTGACTGATACAGTGTCTTTATATGATGAACTTATCAAATGATGTGCTTTACTGATCTCTGGAAATACCTTAGAAATATTTATTTTGACACCTGTACCATTAAGTACTTCTCTTTCTTGTGGTTAGCTTAAAGATACACAAATTTCTACCCTTTTTATTTTGTTTTCTTGTTTCTGCTTTATATATACAGTTGGCCCTTGATTAATGCTGGGGTTAGAGGTACCAACTACCTGCACAGTAGAAAATCTGCTTGTAACTAAAGTTGGCCCTCTCCATATATGGATTTCAACAGGAGATGAAACATAAATAGGTAATGCATTCATAGACATGGTGGATGAGTTACCTTCAAGCTACTAATCATTATTTCATCATCTTCATGGAAGTAGGAAGGTACTTCTTTCCAGTGATGCTGGTTTGGGCCCTATAATTTTATTTGGTCTCATGATGAGTGTACTATATTTCTCCTTGCTAGATTTTAGGCTTGAGCATGTCATATACTTTAGTCAATGGTATATTAACAGGTGAGACATAAACAAAACTAGAAGGTACTTGTTCTTGTGCGTCTGGCATCATCATAGGCAGACATCCAAAAGAAGGGTAAGAGATATGAGGAACATACCTGGACCCACTGTGTACCTTAGACTCCATCTCAACTCATCTCAACCTCTGCCAACAGGTATTTTCAGTAGAATAAATGATAATTGTTTAAAGCTGTTAAATTTGAGGTGGTTTATATGCAGCTAATTGATAGAAAAATATACAAAAATCAAAAGCTACAGTGAAAGTAATTCCTTCTCTAACACTCAAATTTTTGCCCAGAAAGTAAAAACTATATTAACTGCTTTCATATCCTTGAAGATATCCTGTGTATATGAGTAACTGTATACTTAAAAACAGGCACACACACATTAAAAAAAATTGATCATTGTTTACACATAGTATCCTATATCTTGACTTTTTTCACTTACTTCCATATCTGTACTTAAAGATTTGTCTCAAATTTTTTAATGTCTTAATTGTATCCCATTTAATAAACTGTCATAAAATATTAAAATATCCTTTATTTATGGACAATATAGATTATTTCTAAACTTTCTATTCTAACCAATTTTGAATATTTATTCTTGATGTAAGTCCTTGATTTGAAAGAGTTGCTTCCTATTATTATTTTTTTCAACAATAACGAGTTAATACTCTTCTGTTCTTTAGTAAGAGCTGCATATCTACACTATCTCATTTAATCTTCAGAATGTTCTTGTAAGATA
The DNA here is from genome assembly GCA_030015415.1 of Cynopterus sphinx. NCBI lineage: Eukaryota > Metazoa > Chordata > Mammalia > Chiroptera > Pteropodidae > Cynopterus > Cynopterus sphinx. The sequence goes on along the minus strand of CM057380.1, from coordinate 78,556,399 downwards.
TAGATGACCATTATTTTTCTATTTCATTGTGGCAGAAAAATGTTAAGAGGTCAAATCTCTTAACTTGTGGGTGATATGATTAAAACTAAAACTCAGGTTCTCTATTATGTAATATTGCCTGACCCAGTGTGCACTTAATGAAAATGCAGAGAGTCCAATACTTACTAATTTAAATTCAGTTTTGAGTCAAATTTATGAGACTTTTCTTTTTACATGATAGGACAGAAGTAAAAGTTAGATAAAAAGGGAAATAATATAATATTTAAATATCTATTCATTTTCTCAATACCTATTTATTACACATTTGTACCTACAAAGTGCTGGTTTATGCATTGTAGTCAACCTTAAATATATATTTTAAAATAAACAAGAATTGTTTCTGTGTATTTTGTGTAGCCTTTCCATCTTTCTGCTTGTTCAAAAAGTAGTGTTCAACATAAGTTTTGGTTGGAAAGGCAAGAAATTAAACTGTTCTGCTAAAGTGCTTGGAAATTTTGAGTGAAATTCAGAGTATAGTATCCAACAGTAATGAAAGATTCATAAAATCTAACTCCCAGATAAAAGATAAATTTAAAGGAAATTAATAGCATGAGATACAAATAATGAGTTTCACTTGTAGAGTGCCTACTATGCACCAAATTTTTCATGAATTATTTAATATTAGTAATAATTATACAAGATTATTTTTACATCTTGATTTTATAGTTAACAAAATGAGGTTCAGAAACATTTTTTACATTTTCTAACTTTATTCAATAAACAACAGAACCATGAAATGAATCCTCACATGGCAGAATTCAAATCCTTGCATTTAACTATTTATATACTAGTTCTAGAACTAAGTACAAAATGAGGACATAAAGACTCCCAGATAAAACATGAAGTTCCCTTCATTTTTGTTTTCCTCTTACTGAGGTAGATTATTTAGGTGTTCTGCCTTATGGTGCATGAAGTAACTATATTAATATAATGGAGTACAATGTGGTTATGGTAAGAAAAAGTCTTTTCCCTGAATATAGAAAATTATTTTCACTGAGTCTGAAGGAAGAACTTCACCTCCTTTTATTTAAAAAAAAAAAAAATTTTGTCCACTGAACTTATACAGATTTACCAAATATCATTGCATAAAGCATTGATTTGGTGATACATATATTTGTAGTCAAACACAAACACGTATACAATATTCATGTGTTTCAGAATCTAAAATTGCTACTGAGTTAGAAATGATAAGATAAAAATACAGTACTTGTGCCTAAAACTTTCACAGTAGAAAATATAAAAAATATTTCAGTTACTAGTCAAGAACAAAAGTCTTATTATTTAATAAGATAAACTTTTCAACATTTTTCTAAATTTATTTATTTTCCAAATAAACAACTTCCATTTGCTTTCAAATTTTAAATATTGCCAAGTCGCATCAACTGGGAGAAGGAGATTTAGATCCAAACATATTTACACGAATTTTGCATAAATAATTAACAAAACGTAGGATAACAAAACACAAAGGCTAAATATAATATGGCAATACCATGGGATAACTGGATTTTTAGAAATAATAGTTTTAAGGTTTCCTAAAATATATGTAAACATATTAGGCTAAGTAAATTTCAAACAATTAAAAATTCATCTAATGATGGTCAAAGGGTAAAAACTGATAGTTATAAGATTAATAATTTCTAGTAATGTAATGTATATCATGGTGACTGTAGTTAACTTCTTATTGTATATTTTAAAGTTGCTAAAAGAGCAGATTTTAAAGTTCTCTACTCACAGACACACATAAAAATTGTAACTATGTGAGGTGATGAACATGTTACCTAACCTTATTGTGAAAACCATTTTGCAATACATACATAAACAAAATCACTACATGTGTGTACCTTAAACATACACAAAGTTATATGTCAATTATATTTCAATAAAGCTAAAAAATTATTTTTTGGATTTCCTTTCTAAGATTTGGGGAGAAATCTAATCTTGTTCAAATTAATAAACTGAAATTAAATATATACCATATGATAGGTACAGGGAAATTTAAATTAAAAAAATATTAAAATGACATAAAAGAAGTAACATAGAAAATTGACTCTGACATACAGTCCAATTGTAAACTGAAGCAACCTGCCTATTACAATATATAAAATGACTGAAATATCTATGCTACTCTTTATGGAGAGAGTGTAAAGCTTCCTCAATATTTTACAAATTTATAATTAACTTAGGTTCTCTTTGTCACTTCTGCTTCAGAGTTCACTCTTCTAAATCCATTTACTTTATAAATTGACTCACCTTTGTTAATGTATGATTTCTTTTTTATATCACATTAAAACAGATATGGCACTTAAGCACTTCTGATTTGCCTCCTTTATTGCTTTTTTCATGTACATGTATATATGAACTTCAGGTATGTAAATGACTTGACTAAATTTTTGTGTGCACAAAAGGGACTAATATCACAAAGAAGCAAACTTAAACGGAAAGTTAGACATAAACCTCAGTTTACCCTTCTCTTTTTACTGCTGATCCTCATAATTTGCATCTTAGCCACTTTACCATCCCACAAATTTTATAATTTTATTAAAAAATACTGTCGATATTTAATGTTCTCCAACTCCTGCTAACAATTCTTTTCCAGCAGACCTGATATCATTGTAGGTGGTAAAGAACAAAATGCTAGGTAGTATAAGCTAAAGCATTAACTAGTATTAAATCTCATCATGAGAAATTTCTTTCTTTCAATATTTCTTTTGAAGTCATGAGGAAATTATAAGTTTATAGTTATTAAGTCTTTACATTTTTTGTCATTAGTTAATAACATAAAAATTAAAAAAAAAGAAAAGAAAACAAGGTTCAGACAAAGACTTCAGGAGGCAAATGCATATAATAAAAACTGATTTTTTGTTTTTGTTTTTGTTTGAGTTTATTTCTATTTTTGGCGATTAAAATTTTGTTTGGGGATAAAAATACTATAACTTAAAATGAATCAATTTACAAACTAATAGTTATGTAACAATATAGGATATATGAGTACATAGTAGAAATTGTAAAAATTCATGAAATATTAACTTTTGAAGAACACTTGCCTAGAACCAAGACAGCTTTTTTTTTTTAAGAGAAATTCTGCTTCCAACTGCTAAATTAATTTTTTTCATCCAACTACACTTACATAATATTATTTAATATTAACATTTGCTTTGTAATGTTTAAAAAGCAACTGTCCAAGGAAACAGTGGAGTATGAGATGCTCATCATTTGATAAAAAGAAATGTGTTGTTTCACTGAGTGTTGAAACTTCAACATCTGCTAATTTTACAAACTTGTCATTATATTATTCCCTTTAAAATTACATTAGACTATATAATACATGATACCTTCCACAACAGATTAACATAAAAATGGTCATTTCATATGAATTTTTAAATGTCAATTTAATAAAAATGTGTGGGGTCGTTATTAATACAATTAACTATGACAAGCCAAAATTTGAAAAAGATAAATGAGGTTCAAACATGTAAATATTTGAATCTATCCCTTAAAACATGATATAGTACACAGAACCTAGAAATGGGTTGTTAATGAATAAATAATCTCAAATATCAGTTGTCTTAATAGGGCCTTTATCAGAAATTGAAATTAAAAATTGAGTCTTGATCTACTGCAGACATGTTATAGTATTCAATGAAAGGAATATAGAGATCCATAGTCAGTAAAAATGAGATGATTTTGAAGATAAAGAAGAAAATATGTTTTCTTGACCAAATGGGGATCATGGCAGTGCCACACAAAATCAGTTTAGGTTTCTTCAGAGAAGATAAAGCACTTTAAGAAGTAGGAAAAATATCTGTTTTAGATCTCAGATTACTGAGGCATAAATTCTGAAAGAGATAATTTTGGCCTAGAAAACTTTATGGGCTACTAACAATAGTGGGCTTTTAATATAAACAAACAAACAAGCAACAACAAAAAAAGAAAAACATACCCTATGATGGGATCTTTCGGATTAAAACATTTAATGAAGCATGATCGTGTGATAAGTCAACCAAGAATAAATAGACTTTTGAAATAAAACCAATTAATATTGTACATTTTAAAATTGCCAAAACTATGATTTAGATTTTGATACAGATGATAACTTGAGATCAAGAATGTAAAAATTAGAATTTTACTTTACAAGAGAATAATTTTGTTTCTTCATGTCCTGAGTATTTCCTAGGTAACTAAATCTTGTCACTAACAAGTAAATTTGACTAATTTAAATACATACATCTGAGAAATTCAAGATTCACAATATAGCAACATTCCAGTCAGCAAACATATCTCATAATTTTCGTTGCAAACACTCCTTCATGTCTGTCAAAAGTGCAAATGTTTGATGATAACTAGGGATTGGGGAGCAGTCAGTTAGCTTGATGGGGCCCCTGTTGAATATAAAGAATCAGAAAATAGAATTCAAGTTTGTGTCCCTTTTGGTTTCAGCTTCTGATGTCCTCCTAAGCTGTTCTCTTGGCACAGGTTATCTGATAGCAGTACATCTGCCTCTGCTCTTATATAGAATAAATGACAACGTGGAAATATAGTTTTAATTTTTTATCATGGTGGAATTTTTGCCCTCCCAGTTGAACTCCTGATGCTAGTCTGACTTTCTTTCTTCAAGCAATCCATGTATGCATTGTTCTGAGCATCAGAAACTTGTAGTCACTGTTTATGATTCACGGGACCATAGGAATCTTGGTGAGCTCAAGGTCTCCTCTTGTTTCTAAGTACCTTATGACAGAAGAAATCTTGCTCTAAGACCTAAAGTAAAAGTTAAAGCAAAGACAGATTAGATTGTGATTGCATACTAAACTAAAAATTATTTTAAAATTTTGAATTTAGCAAACATAAGTGATTAAATTGATATGAATTGATATAAATTTACTTCAAAATATCTAAATTATCTGTGCCAGAATTAGTATGAGTTCAAAACATAAGAGTAAGTTCAGTTGTAAAAACTATTTTTAAGTTCTTCATTTCTCAATATCACCTATGTTAAAATCTCAACATTTATTTTTGGCATAAATTGTAAGGCTGTTGCAGTCAAACTTCAATCTGGAGATTACACATTAGTGTTTCCTTATCTAATTGTCTTCAAACTCCTGCAGTCATGGGACACTTAAACTTCTTGCATTTTGTCTTTCTATCCCCAGTTCAGTTCTGAACAATAAGAGGAAGTTGATCTCTTGTCAAATTTGCCATCCTGTATCTTACAAGGTCTTTATTGTCTCTAATGTTGTACTTCCTCATCTGCAGTTCTTTTAATATTTGTGGTAAATGCAAATGTAAATATTTACTAAGAGGTATTTAATATCAAAATTCTTCCAATTAATATCCAAATCCTTTCCCAATCCTAAACTGAGAATTTAGCATTTTTCTCTAGTCCCTTTCAAATGATGACCTTGGTCTCTAGTTTATAATGAATGGTGAAAAAAAAGAATGGTTTAAACAGAAGAGTGAAAACTGCACAACTATAAATTAATAACAGTGTCTATCTTCCTATCATAAGATGACAATCATTATTTTTCTGTCAGGGATGAGTAAGTATTTGTGTTTAGCAGGAAATGTCTAGCTAGGTCATTCATTACTTAAGATGGAGTTCTTTCCAATAATATCAAAAGCAAATATTTTAAGCATAAAAGGTTTACATAAGATTAAACAGAGGATGATGGTAACTTCTCTTGCTGGCAGTACAAACTTACATGCTGCCCTGGTACATAAACTCTGTGATCTATCTATCTATCTATAGTTTGACACAGGTGAAAATTCAACTTATTCAAAGACATTTTATTGATCATACCATTCTTTATTTTTTTAATTCTGAAAAGATAACAAATGAAGATTTGCAGATTAAGAGAAATTTATGAACATAATTTTATTTCTACTCCTTGATAAATAGAAATTTTTGTTTTGTAAATGGGTCTAAAGTTTCAAATTTGATCGACACACAATAAAGCCTAAAATGAATATGCTTTGTACTGTTTGAGATAAATTTCTTCCCTCCAAGGCTAAAAAGCAATCTATGTCAATAAGCCTCAGGGAAGTTAAGGCAAAAGAGACCTGCGCCTGATTTAAAAAAGGTATCACAGCAAAACCGTGGGCACTAAGAGCCACCTGTCTTTGTATCTGCAATCTAAGCAACAGTATGAGATAGAACTTGAAACCAACTAAATGTCCCCAAGAGACTGTAAAAAAGTAATATGTAATAACATTTTAAGATGTGAGTTATACAAAATTAAATAAAAATAATAGATTCAAATATTTATAATCAATATATTAATTCAGTTGGTGATTATTTTGATAAATACTTTTTTATTAGGCACTATCAAAATTGAAAATAGACATAAGATAAAGTGCAAGGACTGCTGTCAGTTTGTATCACCCTAGAAACACAAGAAGTGTTGTGCCCAAAGTTGCGAATCCCAGAAGACCACCAAGGAGCCAACACCGATGCAATCACATGAGGGTTTTTATTCAGATTCGAGTCCGGACTCTCGACCGACACTGATGCAGCAGAGTTCATCTGGGGAAGGCGGTATTGTACAGAGCAGACGCGGAAATTCCAGAGATATAACGGTAATAAAGACAAGTGGAATCTCCGCGGTTGTGGATATCTACATATCATCCACCCGCCTGCCTGCCTACCAACCTATCTACAGTTGGTTATTACTGTGTGACCAAGTACTCTAAAACTCAGTGATGTAAAACAACTATTTGCCATAAAATTCTTGCTCTTACATCTGGACGTCATTTAGAGATTAGTTAATCCAGGCAGGGCTCTTCTAGATAGCTGTAGTTCCAGCTCTACAGGACACTACTGTGGTCTACAAGTCTGAACAAAGAAGAAAGGAATTCCTTTCTCCAGCTATATCTCATTATATTGGCAGTAATAGTTGAATGTAGATTTCAGGTTTCTGAAACTCCCAAAACACCTTCTCTGTTGCTGTCTAGAGACACCAGCCCCAGCTGATCAATGATTCCTTCTCAGAATCCTATGTTCCGCCTCCAGTAGGGCCCCTCTTTTTAAATCCTAAATCATCGTTATCAGGTGAATAGTGCTCCTTCCTCAAGGTTTGTATCGAAGCTCTAGAGAGTCCCTCTTCAGAAGCCCTAAAGCACCAGGACAAACCTCAGGAGTCTGGGTTCCATATTCTTGAGGTCTTTTCCTCCAAACTTCATTTTTAACAATCTCAGCGTTTTTTGTTATCTTCCAGCCTTAATGATGGCAACTGTTTATCATAGTTATTATTTCCATGATAAAGTAATATTCCCTTTGCTTTTTAACTAATTTGCCTCTAATATGTAGTTATAAAGGTTAATCTGTATCAAATTATCTGTTAAAATAATTGATGTGATACATTTCCTGACTAGATTCTGGCTTACATTTCATTAGCCAAAGTGAATCACATTACAGATCAAGCCCAATATCTGTGGAGTGGGTCCATATACTCACTCATCCTGTGCTAAGAAATTCAAACTATCACATTATAATCTATCCACTAATCTATTTTTTCTAGTATTTTTTCATCTTTATGTTCTTGATAATAAAATAACTAAAAATGTTTTTGTATATTACTTAAGGAATTCATTTAACATATCCGCTGATTTTTATCAGGCATTCACATTTTCTCTGTTTTTCATTTGTGTAAATTTATTATGATAGTAACAATAGCTTATATTTATTGAAAGCTTACCAAGTCCAGGCACTGATGTTAATTTCTTATAACAATCTCATAAAAGAAGTACGCTTTTGAATTCTAATTTAAAAATAAAAAAAACTGAGTTTGAGAGATGTTAATTAGTTCAAAATTCCACCTTTTTTTTGTTCTAGCCAAGATTAAAAACAATGATTTGTTCGCAGAACCTAAATACTTAACCACCACAAAACGTTATTTCAAAAATGAAACTTTACTGAAAGTAACAGTCCCTTGATTTTAAACGTTCATCTAGTCCAACTTATCCTTTGGATAATTACAGTTTATTCATATTTAAAAATGCTATTTTTCATAAGAATTATCTCTGTTGAAATCATTCATTTTACAGTATACCAGAGAGAACGGGGAACATGCATTGGCTTATATACTGAATCCTCATAGTGAATGATGTGTGTGTGTGTGTGTGTGTGTGTGTGTGTGTGTGTGTGTGTGCGCTTGCAGCTAATTATCTTATACTGCAGTGGTCCCCAAACCAGGGACCAGTGCTCCTGTGAGAATCAAATGCCTGATGATCTGAGGTGGAGCTGAGGTGGCTGGGAAGCGGCTGCAAATACAGATGAAGCTTTGGCCCTGGCCTGCTCCTCACTTCCTGCTGTGCAACCTGGTTCTTAACAGACCACAAACAGGTACTGGTCTACTGGCCAAGAGTTGGGGACTCTTGTTAGCATGGATTCTTTTAAGCATACATTTTAAAAAAAGATCTTTGAAAGTCAAAATGTGTCTCTCATTAATGATTTTAGACAAATTTTGGAAAGCTTCAACTCAGACAATATTCAAAATATATAAATATTGTGAATTTTTATTTGATAAAATTTGAACACAATTCAAGAAAGTTTTGTAGGGTAGAAGGACTTAAGTGAGTTATAAACCTCATTAAGCATAATCTGATCACTGACTTTAAAAAAAAAAAATTTACACTGTATTGGTTTTCACTTTTCTTCTTTCCTAGGGTCAATATTTATTGATTATCATTGTGTGTGTGTGTGTGTGTGTGTGTGTGTGTGTGTGTGTGTGTGTGAGAGCATGCATGTGTGCATTTGTGTGTGATCATCAATGGTTTGCTTTTTGTCATTTTGGAATGTCAAGTGAAAAGGAAATGACAGTAGCAGACAAACTATTATGTGTGTAACAGGGAGTACACAGAAACTGGCATCGACTTACTCACTGAATCCTTACAGTGAACGACATAAATCAAAACTCCTCATGACAGTAAAGACAGGCTAGTAAGTTTTGGCAGAAATATGATATAGGTATAGCTTTCAGGGAATATAATAAGCTTCTTTCCATGGTGCCATCTACAGTAACTGCAAGGAGCTTGCAATTCTGTTCCATAATGAAAATTTCTTAGAAGTTGTAGGAAACTTTTATGTCAACATAAAATAAAAATTCCAAAAAATTATAAAACTTTATCGAGATCAGAGTTCTCAATAAGCATAAAATGCTGATATGATCCAAAACATGAGAACATTACATTTATTTGGTTGTAATTCTGGGTACATATTTTCTGTCCCTATTTTGGGTACATGAAGGCAAGTAGAAATAGCATAATTGAGTCTGACAAGCTATCACAACATCACTGGTCTTTAGTCGGTCTGAGCACCTTAAATAAAAGTAACAACAATATTATGGACCTCAGTGCTCATTTCAGAAACACACACTTATGTTATAGCAAAACCAGGGAACTCACATATTTTTTCAAGTAATTTGCATGTATTATCTAATAATAAATAACAGTAACAAATTTAGAGGTAAATTGAATGTATTTATTATAGGATTTTTTTAGACAATCTGTTTCCTCTTGTTCGGAAATTCTATAAAATCCCCTAAAAATCTTGTAGGAATTTTGAAATCACTCTATTTAATCAAAAAGGACTTTCATCCCCTAAAGTAACTTCAGCTCCAAACTGATTTATTGCCATGGTTTTAGCTGGGACCATATACCCAAAACCATACTGTTGGATCAATCTGGTTTATGGTTGTTTTCTGCCGTTGCAATCTACACTGTACTAGTTTTCTACCAGAGCAACCTAGATAATACTAAATAAAGTAGCTACTAAAAATAAATTTAAAAAAATAAGAATATACACACACACACACACACACACACTTAAATGTGTGTGTGTGTGTGTGTGTGTGTGTGTGTGTATAGTTTGCCTGCTTCATACCATATCCTATTCTTTTGGAATGAAACCCTATGTATACCTGGTTGAAAGAGTCTGAGAGCAATGCCATGTCACATGATTTACCTTTTTTATAGTCATAGTTTATTGTTTTGAATATGACCATCTTACCCAAGAGAAATGCTTTAATTGCCACTTAACAACCAATAGTTACTTCTTTGGAAAAATTGAACTAAATAATGCTAATACACCAAGTTAGAAAATTGTGGTAAGTGAGACCCCTTAGTAACAAAACATCACAGTCAAAGTCTAAAAACTGGTTTTGCCAAAATGTCTTAGATCACATTTTCCCTAAGGTGTGTTGTGTGTGATTCTTTTACAGTGAATTTCCCCTTTTTGAACTAATTTGGCACCAATGCCCTGAAAACAAATTCATTCTAGTAAAAATAATAAGAGTGAAAAAAACAGCTTCACTTATAAAATTAGATATTTCCAATTTATCATTTCTATGATCCTTAACAGCTATCAATATATGTTAAATTTATTTTATTAGGGCTGAAATATCAAATGCATCTGTAAGCACTAGTATCCCTTAAAAGAAAAATAAAAAAAAATGTAATTTTATAAACATACATATAATTTCATATGTGTGTGCTTAATGTTTTTATGTCATCTGACTCTTGTGGATCTTAATGTAATATAACCTCTCTTCTCTAGTGGATATCAGATACTGGTGATCCTTGGAATGTCACAACAAAATTTGCATCAGCTGGGAGCAGCCTGAAATATAGTGCTTATGGCAAAAAAATGGTTTAAGTCAACAAATAACTGCTACACTATATTTTTTTGTGATAGGAATTATGACTAAATAGACTCTACATTTTTCTTCTGACTACACTGAAGAGTTAACAACCAAATAATGTAAGTTCAGGCTTTCAAATACTCCATTCATTGCACAGGTAAAGAATATGTTTCTGTAATTTTCCTGAAAACATATTATATCTCTTATAACAAAAGAGCCAATGTTTCTGAAACCAGATCCAAAGTTTGATTCTGCAAAACATAATCACAAACAAGTCAAACTCAGATCTTCTCAAGGTCTTTTGTTAATTAGGATATCATAGAATCCTGAAGAATATACTGGAGACATTTGGGAGGATGTGGTTGAATATGAGAAAATTGAATGCCCAAAACTTACTGATCTTTTCTTATCAGTTTTTTTTTCTTCTAAGAAGACTACCTTTCTTTATTTGATGATCCTGTACTGTCCTCACCTGAAACAATCGTTATCTTTTAAAATATCATTTTTATCATTTATTATTACTTCCAGAACTGTTATTAGAATTAGATTTAACTTTCAAAAGAAATGAGTCCAAAGCCTGAACTGGAAGCGATATCTTTTACTTCAAAAAAAGAGCAATGTCTTGATGCTTCATATCGGCCATAATTTGGGGCAATATGAATATCAATTAATTTATAAGGTCCAAAAATAGACAAAAAGAAAGATTAAAGTTTGCTGAGCTTAACGATATGGGTACACTTACTAGAGATTCTGGATTAAATATGTTCGTTGGCTTATTGTGCTTGAATGAATAACCAAAACCTAACCTAAATTGTATCTTAATTCAAATTAATTAGAAGTGCTGTAACTTTTTTGATAAAATGTCTATGAAGAAATCTCAAGTCTAAAAAATATAGGGCTTTTACAGTGAATTTATATATTGTGATATCTCTTGGGAGGTTTTCAAGGACATTCATACATTAATGTCACCAAGCACTGAAAATGTATTTGTAGGGAAAGCACTAGTGTACTTGAAAAGTTCCACATTGGACATCTTCAGATAACAAAGGGTGAATATGCTCCTTGATATTAACAAACATGCCAGTATTCCAGATCAGGAGAAGCCAAATTATAGTCCTTAATAATTATTCAGTAGCCAGGTGGCCACTGAAATAGGCAACAGAGATAACAGAGCAATCATGATAATTTTCATTCTAAGAACCTCTGGTAATAGCAAACTGATCATGGAGATTCTAACACTGAACTAAATGAGGAACATACTAAAATGTTATGTCATATTTTTAAAATGAAAGCCAAACAACAGAAATCCTCCATCTGAAGACCTTACTGGAGTCATCATATTAGAGAGAGAAGGACTTTTGGTCAGAGACCCAGATTCTTTAAGTACAGAATAGGCTGAATTCCTAGATAAAAGACCTGAAACACTGTCATTGTTTATATCATAACTCATCTTTCTTGTTTTTATCAAAAAAAAAATATTGTTCTGACCTGTATTTTTTTTAAAGTATACTGTTGTGACATATTTTGTAAGGTTGTTAGTTTTGACTGAAGTGCAGAGTAAAATAAAGCTGAATGGCTAGCTGCTACTTCACTTAATCTGTAATCTAGTAAATCTAACTGTACATAAAACATCTGTACAAATAGGAACACTGTATAAACCCTCTAATAATTCATGAATGAAGAAACAGACAAATGGCTGGGGGTTGAGAGCAAAACCATGCATTTTTCTAAAAGTAACAACATTCATTTTTCTTTAAAAAAAGCTCTAACTTTACTGTTGGATCTCGAGTAAAAATTAATTGAGACATTACCCAATAATCAAATGATTTCAGCTATACAATACTATTAGCTGTTATCAGAACTATAGAGTTAGGCTTTTACAGATTTTGATACTATGAATAAGCTATATGATCAGGTAACTCAACTCTCATGGGACCTAAATCTGGTAAATTACAACCATTTTTTTTTAATCCAAATATGTAACCTGATAGAGCTTCACAGAAACAGTTGACTGGAAGAAAAATAAATAATACACACACACAGACACATTTGTTAATTATGAAGAATTGTTTCATGAGGCTGAGATGTCCCAAGATCTGTAGTTGGCAAACTTAAGATCTAAAAGAACTGATGATGTAGTTTCAGTTCAAGAGTTGGTAAACTAGAGACTCAAGAAAAGCTGGGATGAGGTTTCAGTTGGACTCAGAAAGCAGGAAAATATTTATGTTCCTGTTCACCCAGTCAGTCCCACTTATTAATGAGAGGGTCAGCATTTTGTTCTATTTAAGCCCCTAATGGTTTTGAAGAGGCCCACTGACATTAGGAAGGGCAATCTGCTTTACTCAGTCTACTGATTCAAACGTTAATTTCATCTACAACCCCTGTAACCGATATACCCTGAAAAATGTTTGACCAAATATCTGGGTACCCCATAGTCTAGTCAAGTTGACATAAAATTAATCATCCAGTCTTAAAAAAATAATAGTAAAAAAAATTCTCTCAGGGACAGAATTTTGAGCATGGCATCTATTTGTACACTTTGCATATAAAAACAACTGGCCAGAAATACAGATATATATCAATTTATCGCCATTAGCAATATGATATACTGACTAGTGATCTATACAGTGGCAAGAAGCTCAGAGGCAGTACAATTAAAAAATAAGGGAAAGGTTTAGTTATGAGAATTAAAAATAAACTTTTAGAAACTGGCAAAGAACATAAAGATATTTATTACCCAGGTATATGTTTTTAAGAGCATACTGTTATGACAAATCTTACAATAATCAGGTAAGATAAGATTTCTCATAACATAAATTTCAGTCAGCCTCTTTACCTGTAACCAAGTGCTTACTCAGTAAGCTGATTATCAAACTGACAACAAATGGTGGCATAGAAATGATTTAGCCTCAAATACATAGGCCTGTCTTCCTCAGAGTAAATCTGGCTCTTTCCAGTGCTTAAAGACATAATGCCTACATATCAACCAAGAATGGTACATGTAGTATATGTGTTCCTGTACGGAAGAATGTCATTCAATTCTGATGGCAGTTTAGTGAGTATTCACCCTTCAAATCACAAAGGTAGGAGCAATTTGCCCTATTGGCATTGCCATCTATTCTAGATAAATATTTCCATGCTCCTCCTCTGATGTTTCCACCCATATCCATGGATTTACAAAATGTATTATTTGCTGTTGTGTTTTCCCATACAATGTTGCTTCTAATGAAGGCATTTACTTTATAGTAAAGGAGGGTCGCAATAGATTTATACTCAAGGAAATAATTCACCCAACTGTGTACCTCATCACGCAGAAGTAGTTGGTCCAGTAATACAGTAAAATGAATTACAGAAGACTTAATTATGGTGTTTTCTGCATAACAACACTTCGTGTGATTGAATAAATGTTCTACAAAAATAGTTTTTGCTCTGATGACCAGAAACAGAAAACAAATTAGATAATCAATAGCTGAAAGTGAGATTGACTCCTTTAATTATAAAGCTAAGAATGTCCTCAAAAAAGTTTTTTTGTTTCCCCTGCATATAACTTACTGCTTTAACAACTGTTTTTGTTCATAATGGGGAAATACTTTCACAAAGTCATCATGATGGTTTTGATGAACTAGAAGTTGAGAAAACTACCTGAGTCTTATGGAGTCCTAATACAACAGAATCAATGAGTAAAGGCTGATTGTCTGAAGTTGTCATCCTAAATATTGAAGAAGCGATAGAATTTTTGGTACACAATGGAAGGCAGAGAAGTTTATGTTTGTCAACTAGTGGATTCTGAAGTAATTCTTAGTATTTTCACATCTACTGGTAAACGATAAGAAAAGACAATAGCAATCGAGTACAGGCAAGACCACCTCAGGAAGAGAAGTTTGAGCCACCCAGCTTAGCAGAGTATCACAAACTTCGGAGTTGCTGAGGACAAATGGAACAGAGCATGGAAAGTAAAAGTAGGAAGTTTTAAATAATGACTTAATACCACTTGTGAAGTGAGGACTAAAGAGCCCTGCATATTTTCTTCATTGTTTTGTATCTTATCAATCACCTCTTTTTCACACAACTTTATGTAAAGTGTGTGTTTCTCAAGATGACTTTGATTTTTCAGTCTTTAGTTTTCAAGATATAGAAGGGTGAACTAGAAAAGAAACACCATCTAGTGCTGCATATGCTTGGCGGGAATTTGGGGAAATAAACACATTGTTGCTAGTCACATTATAATAGGCAGTCATGTGATCTTGCCATTGCTACTCAGGAGGCGAACTTTAGTAGAAGGTTATGTATTGGCGCTGAGGAACCAAATAGGATTGTGCAGATTGATTATTGACACATGCAACAATTATCATCAACTACTATGCTCTCTCCTATAGCTTAGGGCTGATATCTGAAAGACAAATTTCCCAGAATGTTTTGTGGCAAGGCCTTTGTTTCTATTACAATAACAGAAGTGACTCATTAAACCTGGAAGGCAGAAGTGAAGCACAGTTCTATGCTTCCTTTTGCAACAACAGGCAAAAGCACTTTATGGTGAATGTGATATTTTTTCAAGTCTGCTGACCATTGGCCTTAAGGAGCACTCTCTTTAGTGTTGCAGTCAGCACAGCGGTACATCAGCAGTGATTTCCTGTATGTTTGAACTATGTTAGAAATATGAACTTCATAATTTCTCAGAAGTTAGCGACAAACCTGAGATCTATTTGTGGCTTTCCTTGACCTTTATTTCTCAGTCCTTTCAACAGATTTTTTAGTACTTAATTTACTGTACAAAACTCCAGATTGCTTGCAATGTTTAAAGAGATTTATATTATTCTGTTAGACCTGCCAATCATATAATTTCAGTGAATGAGGATTTATAAAGATACATAAAGTAATACTAAATGGACTTCTACGCTTATTTATATGTTACTATGCATATGACAAAATGGTTGCTAGTATATAAAAAGGGCTCTTGATATCAATAAGCAACTATATCAATAAATAAAAATACAAACATCTGCAGAGAAATTAGATAAAAGTTATTAATAAACAGTACTTATGAATAACTTATGGCTGTTGTTTCCTTCTGCTAATTTCTTCTCAGATAATTCAACTCACAAATATTCCCCCAAAATAAACACATAAAGAGGAATAGACAAAGCATTCATATAGCATTACTGTAAAAAAATTTTAGAGGAAGGGGAATGGCAAAAGTTCACTACAAAGGAATAACACATGGAAGAAAACTGAGACCTTGAAAAAGATTAAAATTTTAACCCAGTAGTTTAACATTAATACAAATATATTAAGGATTCAATTACAACTTTTATGAAAAGAAGTAAAAACTCAGGAAAGAACTAGTCGGTGAATAGGGAAATAAGTAGGAAGAAAGGAAGCAGAATTATAAGGTAGACAGAAGAGTGAAATAAAAAAAATTAACAAAAGGAAACCAACTTAAAATAATCAGTGAATAGCTAGTTATAAAGAAGATAGGAACCAAAGATATAACACATGAGAAGTTAAATTTGTGAAGTCAAAATCAAAGTAATGGAACACAGACGCATTGAAACATTTCCTAGTATAGTTATTGTATATTTAAGGAAAGAATCTATTTGGCTTTTAAGTGAAAAAGATTATGTAATTTGTAAGGAAAAAAAATCAGATAGGCAGATTTAAAATGAAGGTCCAGATAATCAGTTTGACTGAAATATTTATCACCAAAAGACAATAAATCTACACTTACGAAAAGACTCAAGGGAAGAAAATGTGATACAAGGATTTTATGTACAGCAAAGTTGTCTTCCAATTACAAAAGATGTAGACAAAACCGTATTGGGTATAAAATGGCAGCATCATTTTTTTATTTGAACCCATCTTGAAGGAAAGTTGCAGTGAGCTAAGGAGTGACTGACAAAAGCCTGGCAAAAACCAGTAGTGAGAATTTAACATATTCAATTAAAATTCAGATTGATAAAAACTGAGGAAGAAATAATAGGGAAGGATATAAATATTATATATCCTGATAATGTCAAAATGAATAAGGGAAAAAAATGAAAAGAGAAATGAATTTGGATATTGATATAATCCTTTTTACAGCCTTACTATAATAGCCTGCAGTCAAAGGATATCTTGTAAAATGACAAACTCAGTGACAAAAGTATACAAATTTCATACAAAGATAAACATAAGGAAAATAATGCTATTAATTAAAATTGAGTAGTAGAGAATAGAGAAGGGATAAGGGAAAAAGAGGATGCAAGATTTTTTTTTCTCATAATGAGTAATTAAAAAAGAGAAAACTAAGGGTTTAATACAAATATTTTATAAACACTTGAAAAATTTTCAAAATATCAAATCTACCATTAAAGCAAAGGAAAATACCACATAATGATAATCTATCTCCACACATAATTGTAAATATATACAAAATCTGGGATAACAAATCATATTAAGGTCAAGAAAAAGAAGGAGGAGAAAGAGGAGTGAATAATATAATTTATTATACTTGGGCTTAGACAAATAGTAGGAAACAATTTAACATTGCAATATTTTCTGAGACTTACAGGGAAGGTTTTCTTTCTTGTACAAAGTGTAGAATGTATCTTCAGACAAAAGCAGTATTTGATGCAGAATTACAGAGTAATACAAGTGAATACTGAAGAGTCTGTCCCAATGATGAGTTTGAGAAATGGAACATATTTTACCTTAATATAGTCTCTCTAGAATTAATAATTTAATAAGTACTTTATCATTATCAAAAAGAATAAGAGTAATGAATTGAGAAGGGGCAAAGAAAGCAGTTCCATATGATTATTTTTCAAAAGAGGAGTGGTGGGAAAGTATGAGGTATATTTTATTTTAATTAGTTTAACATATTTGATTATAGAGTCTAGAATATTTTCAGTGGTTTAAAATGCACTAGACTGTTAGTTTCTCTATAAAGGCCGGGGTTTTGTTGCTTATTTGTTTTATTTTTATACCTCATTGCTTTATTTCTAACCTAGCACCATACCTGATATATGGTAGGTACTCATTAATAATTGCTGATTGAAAGGTAGTTTTGGAGAAACATATGCATAGTCCCATACTCATTCCCATTTCCAAAGCAAAAGGGAAAGAAAACATCTAGTTAAAAATTTTATTTGTTCCTGATAGTGTTTCCATCAAATCAAAACATAAGCAGTTGTAAAATCAACATAAGTATTTCATAAAGAATAGTACATGTAGCCATACATATATGAAAAATTATAATTATTGCTTATATCATGGTAAAAATTAGCACTGTAATGAGTAATATTGTACCTTAAATATTAGAGAAAAAAGCTGACCTGCATGTATTTTTATTTTAATTATTTTAACAAATTGTTGCTGACAATAGCTAAAATAGTGGAAAAATTGCTATATTTTCCATGCTGTTAAGGCTTTTGACATATATTGCTAAATTGCTATCTATTTATATGCCTTTCAAGCAGTAAATGAAAGGGCCCACATCATTATGTGCATTACCTGAGCAATGCTAAATTGTTGCATATTTTTAAAAAATCATCCCAAATGCTACTGTTAAGTAAATGGTATCTGGTCATCAGTTAATGACATTTAATATTGGACTTCTTAAATATAATTATTGATCATTTGAACTTCATCTTTCGGAAATTTCTAATCATACTGTTTTCTTTTCTTTTCTATTTCTGTATTAATATGTTCTCCAACAGACATTTTCTTCTTGTATCTATAAGGATATCAACACTATCATTATTATTTTAAAATTATATTCTCTTACATTTTTTGCCTTAGTCTTTTGCTTATAAATTTTATGATTTTCTGACATACAGAGTTCTTATATTTTTATTTTCTGTAAGCCAGTCTATCCTTTTTTTCTATAAAAGTTTCTTTACACACTCCTCAAAAAATCAAATATATTTTCTAATTATTATAATACATAAATTTAAATCTTTAAATCATACTTTATTTTAATATATACCATGAGATAAACATAGATATATATTTTTAATAATCAATGAATTCTTTTAGCATCACACTGAACAAATTTGTCATTTACTAATGATGTCAAAGGCTATTTCTTTAACTTGGATTTCTTTTGGGGCTTACTTTATTGTTTCATTGATCCATTTTGTTGGGTCTATAGTCCAATCAACTCCATTCTTTTTATTAATATTTTTCTGATTTATAGATAATACATTCAATTGTTATTGGTTAAATAAACAGTTAGAATGAAGAGAAATGGTTCAAAACTAAAGTGATTTAAAAGACATACATTTAAATTTTTACTTTTATCTTATCCTCCTCCACCTTGTGACAATCACACTTTTATTATTTTAATGTATTTTTACAAATGAAACAAAAAAATATATACTTATATATTTTTTCTTCTTCCAAAAAAAGGGGGCATACTATAAAGAGTGTTCTTTAGTTAACTCAGCAGTACAGCCAGTAATTTTTTCTGCATCTGTGTATTTATACCAGAGTTTATTTAACTTTTTCCTATTTATGCAAGCTTTAGTAGTTTCTTCTGTTCTCAAAAATAATGCAACAGAGAAAAACTTTACAAATGGACTTTATCCTTGTACAGATTTTTTTTAGTATAAAATATGTAAATTAATATTAGCTTGTCAATTTTTTTATTAATTAGTCTAATGTATCTTATGTTTTGCATCCCATGGGTCTTCATGGCTTATCTTACCATCATGGTACCTAAGAATACTGGTCTCAATGGTGCCTTGAGGAAAAAATAGCATGCAGAATTTACTCCTTCTCTTAACTGGTTCTGCTCATAAATAACACATGTCACTTTCTTTCACAGTCTATTGGCTGGTATCAAGCATATATCGGCCAACTCAATATTAAATATGTAGGTTGAGAAATAAATTGAAGTATATGATTTATGCAAGATTTGATGAACTTTTTTTTTCTGGTATAGTTATACCTACTGACACCAAATAATTCTGTATTTATTTCTTCCCATGCATTCAACCTTGCAAAAGAGAAATAAATTAAATTGCTACCCAGTCATTGTGCCCAGTGCCAAGTTCAATGTATTGCAGAGTACTAAGGTAAAAAAGGTGGAACACTCAAAAAAAATTTTTAAAAATTGTCATTAAAACATGTTATACAAGGTACTATTTATAAAGGAATTGGCAAGATTAAAGGAAGCCTAAAAGAATTAAAAAGAAGCCTAAAGAAATGGTGGAGCACCCTGAACTTGAAGCAGTAGGAAGCAGCTAACATGCTTAGATGCGAAAGGGTAAGAGAAGGGATGGTTATCAGAATGGTCTTTGAAGTAAGTCACATAGTGCTTGGCAGAAGCTATGGACACCAATAGAGAAACACGTGTTAAAAATAAAATCCTCAATCCAGCAGAGAGGAACATACAAGGATGAGAAAACTAATCTCTCTCTCTTCATTCTAATATCTGATCCATGCCTTCCATTGGCTGAACACAACTGGCAGGCAAAAGGTCAAACAACAACAATAACAAAAATGACTTGATAAAGTCTATAAAAGTCAGCTTTTACTGCACAGACAAAACGGGGTGGAGAAGAGTGAAAAGTAAACCTAGAATGAGCAAATGGGGAATATGTGGGACATCGCAAAAGCCAAGCTGCTGTCATGATGGTTCTGCGTATGTACAAATGTGGTTTATTTGAGTCCAGAGACCAATGAGCTAAATGGTCCACCATATCTCCACAAACATGTAAAAAATATACAGTGGTAGATCAAAAGCAGTATAACCTCATTCAGAAAGACAAAAATGGACAAATACATCAGAATTTCCATGGAAATTAGGAAATTCCTGCTAGGAAGACAGTGAAGAAGGTCCATACTAGGGAGCTCTACCTACTCCCCAGCAAAAGTGTTAGAAATTATATAAAACAAACACCTCAACAATTTAGAATTTCTGTGTAATGTAAATACCTGATATTAAGCTTTTTGATTATAGAGTGACTGACATTAAGCTTTTAATTGCTGAGGCATCCATATTAAAATACATTCATCTTGAATAACACATATTGCCAGGTGTATGACACAGCTGCTGGCAAAATACTCAGATGTGGAGTTAGGTCACCAATGGACTACTGATGTAACTCTATCCAGGATTTATCTGAATTAAGTCCTGGGTCTGCTTTCTGGAAGGCCCTGCCTTTCGATCTGTTTTCATTGGTCCCTTGCTCCACCTGGTAGAAGATTCTTCTCATCCTATTACCCTTCCCAGCCACATCTAACAAGGACGTTGAGCAATATGTCCTCCTTGGAGACTGCAGAAATTTGTCAGCCTTTGTCTGGCCTTTGAAATACTAAAAATCAAATGTTTTGTTGTTGTTGTTGTTGTTGTTTTGTTTTGTTTTACATCTGATACAGTTATATAATTCTTAGACTAGACTTAAGCTTTCATTGGTAATACAAATTTCTCAGAAACAAGGTTCACCTTTATTGGACTTATCTTTATTGTTTCTTTTTTCTTAGATTTTATTTTATTTTAATTGATTGATTAAGGTAAAGATTTCTAACAGAAGAGCTACCCTCTTAACAGATTTTTTTGAACATAATATAGTTTTATTAACTATAGGCACAACATTATACAGCAGATATCTAAAACTTATTCATCTCATGAAACTAAAACTTTTACACGTTAAAGAGCAACTCCCTATTTTATTTTATTTTTTAATTAAGATTATTAGGGTGACATTGGTTAATAAATTCAAATAAGCTTCAAGAGCACAATTCAATGATATGCCATATGTATATTGCATTGTGTGTTCACCATCCAAAGCTAAATTTCCTTTCATCACCAAATATTTGACTAGCAACTCCCCATTTTGTCCTGTCCAAGTCCTTGGCAACCATAAGATTCATGGTTTACAAGTATTTCCTTCCATTTCATAGGTTGTTTTTCACTCTGTTTATTATTTCCTTTGCTGTGCAGAAGTTTTTAGTGATGTAGCCTTACATGACTACTTTTTCCTTTGTTGCTTGTACTTTTGGTGTCATAACTAAGAAACTATTGGCACATTTCCTCAGTTAGAAATACTCTACAATGCTTCAGTAATTAAAACAGTATGAGAAAGTATGCAATCTTCATATATTGGAAGACATAATATTGTTAAGATGGCAATGCTGCCCGAATTAATCTGTAGATACAATGTGATCCCTATCAAAATACCACATTTTTTTTCTCAAACGGAAGAGCTAATTCTAAAATTCACATGAACCTGAAAAGGACCATGAACGGTCAAAATAATCTTGAAAAAAATAAAATTAAAAGATTCACATTTCCTGATTTGAAAACTGATTGATTACAAAGCTACACTATTCAAAGTAGTGTGGTACTGATGCAAAAATAGACATATAGATCTACACAATAAAACTGAGAGTTCAGAAATAAAATTATGTGTCTATGATCAACTAATTTTTGACAAGAATATCAAGCTCATTTAATGGGGGAAAATATTTTTTTTCGAAAAATGATACTAAGACATCTGGATAGCCACATGTAAATAGTTAAGTTAAATTTTTACACCATGCACAAAATTTAACCAAAAATTAATCAAACACCTATGTTAAGAACTAAAACAACAAATTTCTCAGAAGAAAATAGAGGGGTAAATCTTTACAACCCATTATTACCTATGACATCAAAAGCTCAAGGAAAGAAAAAAAAAGAAAAAAGATAAATTGAATTTCATCAAATTAAAAATGCTTTTTCTTCAAAAGACATTATTAAGAAAGTACAAACACTACCTAAAGCATGGGAGAAAATATTTACAAATCATATATTTGATAAGGGACTATATCTAAAAAAATAAAAATAACTATTATAACTCAATAGTACAAAGAAAATGAATGAAAGTATAAAATGGACAAAGCTTCAAAATAAATTATCTCCAGAGAAGATATACAAAAGACCAATACACACAAGAAAATATACTTGACATCAGTTAGTGCAGGGAAGTGGAAATCAAAACCACACTGAAATAATTCATATTTACCAGAATGGCTAGAATCAAAAAGTGAGATAATAACAAGTGTTGAGAATGTGGAAAAATCAGAATCTTCATAAATTGCAGATGGAAATATAAAATGCCACAATCATTTTTAAAAACAATCTGACAATTTCTCAACTTGTTAAGAATACAGTCATCATTTGACTCAGTAATTTCAATCGTAGTTCTATATCCAAGACAAGTGAAAACATGTCCACTCAAAAAAAAATGCATATGAATGGTCATAGCAGCATTATTTATAATAGCAAAGATGGAAATCTCACAAATATCTGTAAACTGAGTAGAAAAATAAAATGCAGTGTATCTGTTTGGTGGAATATTTTTTAGCCATAAAAAGGAATGAAATACTGAGACACACTACAACACAAATGAATCTTAAAAGCTAGGCAAAATTTTAAAAAGCCAGTTGTGAAAGACTACATACCATGTGATTTCACTTATATAAAATGTCTAGAATAGACAAATTTACAGGCAGTAAATGAGTAGTTGCTTAGGGCTTAGAGGGTGGCTGGAAGCATAGCAGGCCAGTGGCTTAAAGGGAGAGGATTTATTGTTTTAAAACTTTATTTTTAGAGCAATTTTAGGTTTACTACAAAATTGATAGGGAAGTACAGAAATTTTTTTTTATATTCCCTCTACTCCCACATATACATATACATAATCTCTCATTATCAACATCCCTCCCTAGAAGAGGACATTTTTACCAAGGATGGAACCTACATTGACCCAACATGATAATAATTCAAAGTTCACAGTTTACCTTAGGGTTCACACATTGTGTCTTACATTCTATGGGTTTGGACAAAATGTAGCAGCAAGTGTACATCATTATATTATCATTTTGAATATTTTCAGTCTACTAAAAGTCTTCTGTGCTCTGCCATTTTGTTTCCCAACCATTCCAATCTTTAGTTATCACCAACCTTTTTATTATCTCCACAGTTGTTTTGTCTTTTCCAGGAGGTCATAGTTGGAGTCATATAGTACATAGGCTTTTCAGATTGGTGTTTTTGGCTTACTAATTTGCATTTAAGGTTTTTCATTGCCTTTTCATAGCTTAATCACTTATTTTTCTAGGGCGAAATAATATTCCACTATTCATATGTACCACATTTTATTTATCCACTTTCTTACTGAAGTACATGTTGGTTGCTTCCAAGTTTTGACAAATCAAAATAAAGCTGCTGTAAACATTCATATTAAGGTTGTTGAGTGAACAGTTTTCTATTTATTTGAGTAAATACTAAGGAGAATGATGGCTACGCTGTATAATAAAAGTATGTTTAGTTTTATAAGAAACTTTCAAACTGTCTTCCAAAGGTTCTGTATCATTTTGCATCTCCACCAGCAATGAATGAGAGTTTCTGTTACTCTCAGTGTCGTCAGTGTTCCAGTTTATTGGCATTCTAATGGATATTTCATTGTTATTTTATTTTTTATTTTCCTGATAACATATGCCCTAGAACATCTTTGCATATGCTTATTTGCTATCTGTATATGTTTTTTGATGAGTTGTCAGTTAAGATCTTTGGCCCATTTTTTAATTGGGTGTTTTGTTTTCTTATTGTTGAGTTTTAAGAATTATCCATATATTTCAGATTATGGTTCTTTAACAGATGCATCTTTTTAAAAAGTCTGTGGCTTTTCTTCTAATTCTCCCCACCTCCACAGCTTTATCAAAATATAAGACACAGTCAGTTGCTTGTATTTGCATTGAACAATTAATGAGGTTGTTTTCAATTATAGTAGGCATACAATATTAGTTTCAGTTGTATGGCATAGTGATTAGAGATCTGAATAACTCACAAAGTGATCACTCCACAAAATTTAGTGCCCCTCTTCCCCCTTACTTATTTATTACATTATTAACTATTTTCCTTATACTACACTTTATATCGCCATGTGTTTTGTAACCATTTATTTGTACTTCTTAATCTCTTTGCCATTTTTCACCATTCCCGCAACCTTCCTTCCATCTAGTAGCCCCAAAATAGTCTCTATAACTATGAGTTTATTTCTATTTTTGTTGTTGATTTTATTCTTTAGATTCCATATGTATGTGAAATCATGTGATATTTGTCTTTCTCTATCTGACCCATTTCATTCAGTGCAATACTCTCTAGGTCCATCAAGGCCATATCTTGTTTCATCCCCTTCCTTTTAGTCTGTGTGTATCTTTTAACCTGCAGTGAGTCTCTTGTTGGCAGCATGTGTAGGGGTCTTGTCTTCTTATCCATTCAGCCACTCTATTGTTTGGTTGGAGCACTTAATTCTTTTTCATTTAAGGTATTTGTTGATAGGAATGTAGTTATTACCACTCTTTATTCCTGTTTTTGATATGTGTTTTTTCTCCTTAAAGAAGTCCCTCTAATATTTCCTGTAATACTGGTTTGGTATTAATAAATTCCTTTAGCTTATTATTGTCTGGGAAGCTCTTTATCTGTCCTTCCACTCTAAATGATAGCTTTGCTGGATAAAGTAGACTTGATTGTAGATCCTGGATTTTCATCACATTGAGTATTGTGTGCCAACCCCTTCTGTCCTTCATAGTTTCTTTTGAGAAATCAACTGCCAATCTGTGGGTACTCCTTTGTAGATAACTAATTGCTTTTCTTTTTTTTTGCTTTTACTTTCTCTCTTTGTATTTAACATTTGGCATTTTAATTATAATGTATCTTTGTGTGAGCCTCTTTAAGTTCATCTTGTTCGGGACATTCTGAGCTTCCTGAGGTTGTGTGTCTATTTCCTTCACCAGATTAGGAAAGTTTTCCATCGTTATTTCTTCAAATAGCTCTTCAACTTTTTGTTTTTCTTTAGGAACCTCTATGACATGGAAAGTTTTACATTTAATTGTGCCCCATGGGCACCTTAAATTATTATTATAGTCTTGGCTTCTTTTTTGTTGCCATTCTGAGTGTCCTTGGCTTCTCCATTCTCTATGTTGGTGGTTCAATCCTCTTTTTTATTCACTCTGTTGATTACCTCGAATATACTCTTCTTCTCAAATAATGTGTTTTTCATTTCTTACTGATTCTCTTTCATAATTTCCATATTAATGATTTTTATCTCTTTGTTAAAGTTCTCACTGAGTTCATCTACACTTTCTATAAGTTCACTGAACATCTTTATAACCAGTGTTTTAAACTCTGTATCTGTTTGATTGCTTGACTCCATTTTTCCTGGATATATTTTCTATTCTTTCATGTGATTTCTGTTTCTTTGTGTTCCCATTTTGGCCACCTTTCTGTGTCTATTTTTATGTACCAAGCAAACCTCCTAACTCTCTGTCTTATTAACATGGCTTTGTGTAGTAGGTATTCAGTGGCTCAGTCCTGAGAGGGGTTTAGCAGCAGAACAAATTTAGCCACAGACAGTGCCCTTCTGTAGCCAACTGTTAAGATTCAGCAAGCAATCTACAAATGCTTTGTTTATAGTTGCCTCAAGAAACTACACCAGAAACAGAAGCCAGCTGCCACCAGAGTGATTCTTGGTGCTGCTAGCAAGTTGCACAGGACTCGTCAAGGACAAAACTAGATATGGCCTGGATAGGGCTGTGGAATTTCAGGGAATCCTCTGGCGGATTCACCTCTGTTACCAGTTTACTGATGTCTCAGCTATGGTGGCCCTGTGTCGGCACAATGGGAGAGGGGAGGTCTCAACAGAGGAACAACGGATATAACCAACACTTTGGTGAGGGTGAATGCCTCACCTCTGGCCCTTGCTCTGAAAACTCAGTATACCCCCTATAAGTCCCTGATGTCTCCAGTGCAGCTGAACTGGCACTGGTGATCAGAGCAAGCAGGTCTGTCACTGTGAAAGTACACTCGCAGACATAGCCCATTTATGAGGTGTCTGTGGCTGCTGCTGTCACTGTCTTAGCCTTTGTTCCACTCAGCAGCTTGGGACCTAGCAGCTTCGCATCTTCACCTCCTTGTACCTTCTACCATTGCAGGTTGATGAATTATTTCTCTCTCTAGTTGTAGTGCTTTTATTCATCTAGATCTTAGGTGACTTTGCTTGCTGTTTGCTCTGTGCTTCTGTTTCAAATTTGATGTGGTCTCAAGAGGGATGAAAAAAGCCTCTATCATCTATGCCATATTTTCCAACCTCCTCTTCTAATTCTCTTGATATTGTCTCTCAACAAGCAAATGTTTTCTAATTTTAATGAAGTCCAGATTATTTCTTTCATATATTGTGACTTTTCTGTTCTAGGTAAAAGGCTTTATCATACAAAGGTCATCCAGTTTTTCTCATATGCTATCTTCAAGAAATTTTATAGTTTTATGTCTAGATGTCTGATCCATTTAATTTGGGGTAAGGATGTAAGGTTTGTGTTTAGGTTCATGTATTTGTATGTGAATGTCCAGTGTTCTAGCACCATTTGTTAAAGAGATTATATTTGCTCCTTTTCTAAAGATCAGTTGACTGTATTTATGAGGGTCTATTTCTGAAAATCTATTCTTTTCCATTGATCTATTTGTCTGTTCTTTTCAACACCACACTTCCATGGGTTCTGTAGCATTGTAGTTAGACTTGAGGTCAAGTAGTAGCAATTTTCCATCTTCATTATTCTTAATATTGTATTGACTATTCTGTGTCTTTTACTTCTTTGTAAACTTTAGAATCAGAGTTTCAATATTCATAAAGCAACCTACTGGGATTTTGACTGGTGTATATATATATATATATATATATATATATATATATATATTCAATAAAATGTCAATATATATGTATATGCAAGAATTGACATCTTGAACCTTCCTTGCTAATGTACCCAGAGAAGAAGAGGAAATAAAAGTTACTTATTTTGGGCAAAAAGATATATAATGTTGGAAAGGAGAGGTAAGAGGAGACATCTTTGACTTGTATCTGAGAAGATAAATTTTGAGTTTATAATGATTAAGTATGATATTAGTGTAGTTTTTTTGTAGTCTTTATCAAGTTGATAAAGTTTTCCTCATTTCTTTTACTGAGAATTTTAATCATCAATTAGTGTTAGATTGTGTAAAATGTTTCCTCCATTGATTGATATGATCATGTGATTTTTCTCTTTTTAGTCTGGTGCTGTGCTTAATTACATTAATTGATTTGCAAATGTTGAATTGTCCATACATTCTTGATATATATCCCACTTCGCCATGGTGTATAGTTATTTTATACATTGCTAGATTAAATTGTTAATATTTTTTGAGAATTTTTGCATCTATGTTTATGAGAAACGTTGGCCTAAAGTTTTTTCTTGTATTGTCTTTATCTGTTTTTTGGTATCAGGGTAATACAGGCTTCATAGATTGTCTTAGGAAGAATGCCCACAGCTTCTATTCTCTTAAAATGATTATGGAGATTTTTTGTAAATTTTTGTTAAATGCTTAGTAGAATTCACCAGTAAACTGATCTGGGCCTGATGTTTTCTGTTTTGAAATGTTTTTAATTTATTCAACCTTTTATTAATATATGTAGGTCTGTTCAGATTGTTTTTGTATGTGATTTTTGGCTGCTGTGTCTTATCAAGGAGTTAGTACTTTTCATCTAGGTTATCTAATTTGTAGACAGTTATCTATAATATTCTTTTATTATATTTTTAATTTCCATGCTATCTATCGTGAAGTCATCTCCTTCCATCTCTGATATTAGTGATTTGTGCACTCTCTTTTTCTTTCCTTCATTAGCCTGGCTAGAGACTTATTGATTTTATTATTATTTTTTTTAAAAAAAAACAACTTTTGGCTTTGTTGATTTTCTCTGTTGATTTCTTTTTGTTTTTTCAGTTTTACTAATGTCTTTTCTAATTCTTATTATTTCTTTTTCTCTGCTTACTTTGATTTAATTTGTTCGTTTTTCCAAGTTCTCTAAGGTGAAAACTTATATTATTGATTTTTGATTTTTCTTCTTTTCTAACATATACACTTTATGCTATAAATTTTCCTTTAAGTACTACTTTCTCTATATCTCACATATTCTGATGTCGTTTTTATAGTATCATTTAGTTAAAATCATTCTTAATTTCCATTGAGATTTCTTCTTTGATCCATGTGTTATTTAGAAGTATATTGCTTAATCTCAATGCATTTTGAGATTTTTCTAGTTAACTCACTCTTAGTGATTTCTTATTTCATTTCGCTGTGGTCTGAACACTGTTATATAATTTTTATTCTTTTAAGTTTGTAAAGATGTGTTTTATGGCTCAGACTGTAGTCTATTTGGCTAAACAGTTTGAGGAAAAAAATGTGTATTTTGCTATTATTGGATTAAGTAGTCTATAGACAGTAATTATATCTAATTGATGGATAGTATTTTTGAGAGTTTTACTGATTTTCTGCTGGCTGAATCTGTACATTTCTGAGGGATGTAAAATTCTCCAACTATGATAGCAAATTCACCTATTTCTTCTTCAATGCTATATTTTTTTTCTTTTTTGTCTCATATAGTTTTATGTTCTGTTGCTTGGTTCCTACACACTAAGGATCATTATGTCTTCTTAAAGAACTGACTCATTTATCATTATGTAATGCTCTTTATCCCTGATTACATTCTTTACTTTGAATCTGCTTTGTCTAAAATTAATGTAGCTATTCTTGCTTTCTTTTGATTTGTGTTAGTGTGATATATTTTCTCCATCCATTTATTTTTAATTTATATGTGTCTTTATATTTAAAGTAGGCTTCTTATTGATAATATATTGTTGGGTCATGTCTTTTGATCCATTCTGACAATCTCTGTCTTTTAATTGGTGAATTTAGACTACTTATATTTAAAGATATTATTATAGTTTATTAATATTTATCATAATGCTTATTGTTTTCTATTTTTTGCCCTTGTTCCTTGTTCCTAAGTTTGTCAGACTTTATTTGTCAGCCCTTTGAGGTTTAAAATAAGCATTTTATATTATTTAATTTTCTCTCTTTTCTGAGGAAATTGGTTATATATTAAAAAAATGGTTGTAATAGAGTTTGAAATATACATTTACGAATAATCCAAATCCAATTTCAAGTAGCATATACCACTTCACATATGTGAGTACCTTGTAATGAGTAAACAATCCTAATTTTTTCTCCCATCTTTTCTCATTACTGTCATTTATTTCACTTATATATAAGTTTATATGAATATATATATATGTATGCTTTATAGATATTGACAAACATTAGATATATGCATAATCATCCATAATTAATATATTGTTGTGATGTTGCTATTATTATTTCAAACAAACTTTATCTTTTAGATCAATTAAGACAGGGACATTAAAGGTTTTATTTTACTTTTGCTTATTTCTTTTTCAGTGCTCTTCCTTTCTTTATGTAGATGCAAGTTTCTGACCTACAGTATTTCCCTTCTCTCTAAAGAACTTCATTTAAGTAATTTTTACAAAGCAAGTTTATCAGCAATAAATTCTCTCAATTTCTCTTTGTCTGAGAAAGTCTATTTTACCTTTGCTTTTGAAAGATAATGTCACAGGGTACAGAATTTTAAGATGATGGATGTTTTTCTCTCAACACTTTAAATATTTTACTCCACTCTCTTTTTGCTTACATTGTTTCTGAGTAGTCAGATGTAATTCTTATAAATGTTTTCCTACAGAAAGTTTTTTTTTTTTTCACTCTGGCTTCTTTCAGGATAATTCCTTTATATTCGATTTTTTGTAATTTTAAGGTGATATGCCTAGGTGTCATTTTTTATGTGTTTAGTTTTGTTTTGTTTTGTTTTTGCATTATACAGCTTGGCATTCTTTGAACTTTCTGAATCTGTTGTTTGGTGTCTGACATTAATAGGGGAAATTTTCAGTCATTATTGTTTCACATATATCTTTTGTTCCTTTTTCCTTTTCTACTTCTTAAATTCAATTGATACTTATGTTATAACTTTTGTAGTTGTCCCACAGTCTCCAGATTTTTTGTTCCAGGTTTTTTTTTTTGTTTGTTTGTTTTTTTGTTTTTTTCTGTAGTCTTCGCAATCTTTATTTTCAATTTCGGAGGTGTTTTTAATTGAGATATCCTCGAGCTTAGAGATTATTTTTCCTACCTGTGTCCAGTCTACTAATAAGCCATCAAGACATTTTCCATTTTCCATTTCTGTTCATTTTTTTTTTAATAATCTCTAGCACATTTTTTTTTGGTTCTTAACATTTTCACTCTGTCAACTTCCCACCTATTCTGCATAATATCTATTTCATCCATAAGAGAATTTAGCATATTAATCTTATTCGCTTTAAATTCCTGATCTGATCATTTTAACATCCCTTGCCATCTCTGGTTCTGATGCTTACTCTGTCCCTTCAATTATTTATTTATTTTTTTTTACCTTTTGGTATGCTGTGCAATTTTTTCTAGATAGCTAAATATAATGAAGCAGATAAAAGAAACTGCAGGGAATAGGTCTTTAGTAATGTGGTGGTAAAGTTGTTGGGAGAGGAAAAAGTTTTTATAGTCCCATGATTAGATCTCAGCCTATGCCTCTGGACTCTGAACTTGACAAGTATTTCTGTTTTCTTCTACTCCTTAGGTGGAACATGGTGTCTAGCGAGGGCTGGAGTTGAGTCTTTATCCATTCCTCAGGTCTGTTAGGATATGATAAAACCCCAGCAGGCTGGTTTGGTTAATTAGTATTCCCTGAGATTGGGCCATGTTAAGGATAACAGAGTGCTCTGACTATATTTCAAAATGGTTTCTTTTCCCTCATCCTGCTGGGAGGCCCAGTGGATTTTTCTCAGATACTTATCATGGGAATCTAATGGATCTCCTGAAAGTAAATCTAAAAATATTGTGGAGGTCTCACTACGATTGGGTCCCCTTGGAGTTTTTAACTCTCAGAGTTGTTCTCACAGAACCTCAAGCAATTTGTCAATTATAATTCAAGTTTTCCTACCCTAGCACTCTTTGTTCATAAGGTTTTGGCCTATGAGTGTCTGCTCCAAGCATACTGTGACTCCCTGTAGTCTCTCCAACTTTAGGGGTAATGGTTTGCCCTAAGTCTGCCCCTCTCCTATGGATTTGAAAAGAGTTGTTGATTTTTTTAGTCAGTTTAGCATTTTTTCTTGTTAGGACAGACTGTAAACTTCCAAACATTTTACATGTGAAACTTAACATAGCAAGTCTCAGATTTCTTATTGAGGTAATGAAATTATGATAGTTGTGATAGTTGCACACATCTGTGAATAGAACACAACTGTTACAGAACTCAAAGGGTTCATTTTGCCTGTGCATGTCAAAGCCCAAAGAGACATGGACAGGAGTCTGCAGCAAAGTAGAAGTTTATTTAAGAAAAGGTTGCCAAGCCTGGAGACAAAAGTGAACTAGAGCTCAAAGACCTGGCTTCCAAGTGGCCTCTAAGGGATAGGTTAGTTAGGGGCAAACTCATTAGTATCCAAGGGTGTTGGGGCCCAGGGCTCTACTGATTGGTCTGGGCTAGGGTAGCAGGCAGTCGATCGTTGCATTAGGTCCTGATGTCAGTTGTGGTATAAGTCAGTCTGGTTTCAAGGGGATGCTGGTAGGGTTGTTCTGCCTTCATTGGTGTAGAGCTATAAGATATTATCTCTAATTTAACCAAAACTCTGTTTGGGTGGTCAACAGACTTGAGGCTTTGTTCCTAAAACTGTTTGATACTGACCTAAGTGCTTAATGATTAAGGGAGTGATGGTGTGGTGTGCAAGATAAGGAAAGAAAAGAAGTGAGCTAAAGTCCAGTTTGAATCAAGAAAGAGAAAAAAAAAAGTCATTTTAAAGAAGAGAAGATTTACAGTTATAAAACCGCAAATTGTACTCTTTACGCTGGTAAATTGTTGATGAGTGAAGTTTGTGTCAATAAAGTTGTTTATACACACACACACACACACACACACACACACACACACACACACACACACACCTAAATGATAAACTTACCTTGCATGTCTGTGTCCTTGAGTTACTTTGTAACTATCTGGAGAGTATGTGTAAACAATGTAATTTATGATAAATATCTGCCTTTTTATGTATGTCTGGAGCTTCAGTAATTGGTAGGCAGACAGGCACTAGATACCTACATGATGGACCCCCAATAAAAACCCTGAAATCAGGCTCAGACAACTGCACTAGTAGATAACACTTCATACATGTTTTTACATATTATGCTGGAGAAATTAACCATGTCCTGTACTAATTTAATGGAAGAAAATTTTTGAAAGCTTATGACTAGTTTCCTCCAGACTTTTCCCCAAGCATCATGTTCCTTTGATGAGTTTTATTTTTGTCCATTTTCTGTAATAAATCATAATTATGAGTACAATGACTTCTGAGCCCTGTAGGTATTCTAGCAAGTTACCAAATGCTGAGATGGTCTTGAGAATCCATGACACAGTTGTTCAGATGAAGTTGTGTATAGAGATTATTTGCTCTTTTCCCCCTAATCGGGAACATATAGTTCCAAAGACTGTATTGGCATGAAATGGGAGTGTGTAGAAAACTCATGGCTATGTTAAACTTCTCACTGAAAGTGACACAGGGGTTAAAAAAATTACATGGTCCGAAACTTCTGGACACAGCAACTTGGCAAATGTATAGTAGTTCATGAACTCTTTGTTGAGTGATGATGTCAAAAAGAGTAATTGTTTTTATAATTTAAAAAAATATTAAAGTAGATCTTCTGAAACATCTGACATACATGTGAAAGAATTTTAGAAGAAAAATTAAACAGGTTATAATAATCAGAAAGCTAACAGAAAAGTAAAATGAGATGTGAGTAGAAATTTATCATAAGAAGTTAAATGAACCATGTCCATCTTATAACTTTTCATGCAATCTGATGTCAGTGCAAGGGTTTATGCAATGCATTTTTTATATAAACATTCTTATATATAGATAAATAACTGTATTTGAATTTCACAGTTACAAAGCTTAATTAGAAAGTTTAACTAGGAAAAAGACACTGAAAAAAGAAGAGACATATTAAGTTTTGTAAATTCATTGAAAAAAACAAGGGAAATATTAAAAATGTAGATTTGTCCATGTTTTAATAAATGGAACTAAAATTATTATGTTTAAAATACAGTCTGTTATTTCTAGTATGCTATTACAGATAGGAATTTCAAAAGTTCTCTAGTTTTCCAAAAAATATTACATTTTAAAAAATATCACTAGCATATATAAAATTTTTGCATTCTTTTTAGAAAATATATGTAAAATTCTGTATTCTGAGGTATTCAGTTATCCAACTCGAATTCCCAAATTTAATCACAATTAATCCAGTTAACAAAAGCACAGTATTTTTCAAAAGAAGTTATTTTTACTTAGTCTTATCTTCTAAGTTTTATCTTCTAGCCCAAAATTTTCTAAAAGCATTGCCTCTGCATAAAACAATCAATTAATATTTTAACATAAATCTGTTAATAATTTATCTTAATCAACTTACTATATCAATTTGTTGAAATTCTCAAGGTTCTCCAAAGAAATTTAACAAGAAATTATGTATGTAATGTTAACAAGAAAAAAATTTTCATAATAGCATACTGATATGGAGTATTTGTGAAAGAGAAGTGAAGCGACAATTAAAGAAAACATATTCAGAAGCTAATAATGAAACAAAAGAAAGATACATTACACATTATCATGGGAGGTGGGAGAAAGAACTTAAAATTAAAAAAAAAATACACACAATAAGGATGTATAGACAATATAGCAACAGAAAGTAATTATATAAACATATTTGTATAAATACAGTTATAAAATTAAATTTGCTGTTAGTAATTATATATAAAATTATTATAATTTTATGCATAGTAATATATAATATATATTATGTATATATATATAAGTATGTGTATTTATATAATAATGGTTAACTTCAAGGCAAAATAAGAATTTGGAAATAAACATATACCAATTGTAGCAAACAGAGTTGGTTTTTATCACAGAAACAGACTGCAACCAGGTAGAAGCCAATTTTCCAGCAGTGTAGGCAATATAACAATAGAAATTAAATAAATAAACAAATAAATAAATATCTAAAACTATATATTATATTATAAATATATGCATATATAAGTATGTATAAAACTATGTATATAACTGAATATATTTGTGTGTGTGTATTTTTAATTTTTTTAGACACTTAAGCAAAAAAAGAAAACTTTGAGAGAACCTACATCAATTGTAGCAAACAGTTGGAACCAGAAAGAAAAATAATAATTTAAACTTAGGTAACTTTAATAAAATGCTGAGTAGTTATGTAGTGAATGGTTGAAAATTGTCACAAATGTCTTAACTGCTATTTTAAAGAAATAAAGATACAATTATATAGTTCTTTAATTTTAAGAGAATAATTGAGAAAATAAAAGTTGAAGAAATTTCTGATAAAACGAATTGCAAATTGGCAAAGCTCTCTAAAAAGCCATTTGCTGTGAAATGTTACAACTTTGAAATGAGCATAATGATCATTAAAGATTCACAATTTAAAGACACCCAATGTTTTCAGTAATCCAGAGTTTATAACAAAAAGTTAAAGCTTAGTGGAAATTGTATAGAAATAAATGTCAACACAAATTTAGGAACTTTAAGAAAAGAACATTATAAAATAAACTCAAGTTTCAGCAAAATAGTTCATATTGTTTTTAAAAATTATTATTATTTTAATGAAGTGGTCTCTTCCATTTAGGAAAAGAATATGTAGTGCAAGTTCTGATATATTCTTTCAAAATGAGCATAATTACTATTAAGGTTAATTTTATTTGTAGATAAACAATATATTTTAATTCACAAAGTACAAGTGAGAGCATTTTTGCCTATTGCAAGTAAATCTCAAAAAAAGAGAGAACATTGTATCATAATTTTTGACAGCTATGCTATCTATTTATCTATGTAACTATATACCTACGTTTCTCTATCATCAAGTATATTTTTCCACGTCCTGCATTCAGTTTATATTGGCAGAGTATACTCAGTGTTAAACTATCTATTCAATTCCAAAACTGAAAATAAAAGTCAACACATATTTTTCAAGTTTTCTAAATTTAAGGTGTTACATATCAACCATACATAATAAAAATCTCTTTAAGTTGAGATTGAGACTTCTTTTCAGAGAGATCTATATGAAAAATCATGAAAACAGACTTAGACTTGCCTTCATGGAAAACTCCAGTAATTAAAAATGCTTTGGTGAATGAAGTAAAACATTTTAACTAAGACATCATAGAAAGTTAAAGTTAGATAAATATTTAGAAAACTCAGAATCTGAATAATAGTTTCATTTTTCTGTTTCTATTTTTTAAGAAATATCATGTACTCGTCTAATTTACAAAACACCTAAAAATACCACACAAGTTTTAATAGCTGTTGCAATGTTGTCATTTAATTGCTATAACAGCTTTATCAAATTCTCCTTTTGAAATGTTCTGTAAGTACATTCTTCCATTTATATATAACATACTTTATTAGATAATCCTGGACCAAATTTTATATTTTAAAATATTTAATAAAAAATAGTTTGTTGAAGTCCTTACATCCCCATTTCTGGCAAGTAAATGAACTGCCCAACAAAGTAGCCCTAAGAATTCTTTCCTTTACTGCTAGAAATCCCTCCACTTTGAAGACATTATTTGCTAAACTTCTACAACGTAGTGACTAATTCAGGAGATAAAGACAGCTGGAGAAGATTATGGAATACTGGAAAAATGCCTTTCACACTTTCTTTTCTTTAAAACTACCATCCAGATACTAAACACTATCAATTTTCTTAAATAAAAGGAGATATATGTATAGGGAAGAAAATCCCATACTAATGATATTAAGATGCTCCTCACTCTCCTTCCTCTCCCACCACCCACTGTGAAGCTGTTAGGAACAGGTTTAAAAGAAAGAAAGGGAATATCCTGAGAGAGTAAATAAAAGGAACCAGCACTCCACAATTCACTATATTTATTGTCCTCCATGAAAACTATACCCTGCTTGATTTATTCTCTATCCCACTGACTCATCACTTCCTCAGAATCACCACTGAGTCTCTACTCCTATCCCCTGATCCCCTGTTCGCCCCTCCCACTTCACCTCCTATTTACAAGAGAACTAGCCCTCTGGCATAGGTGTTATGAATAGGTAACTCTACTAGAATGTTAGAGACACACAATAAGGAAAACTGGATTTTGTGTTATACAAAGTACTTTAGAATGTATTATTTAAAATAAGATCGTTGTATATGACCATTTTTCTGGTACTTTCAATTGCCTTATTGTGCTTCGGGTACACTTTTTCTTTTTCTTTTTTCTTTTTTTTTTTTGGCTTTAAGTAGTTAAAATAGGCCAGCCAGAGAAATTATTAACAATTACATATGGCATTTCTTTGAGGGAAGCATATGTCTACATTGCAGAATATATATATATTTTGTAATTCTTTGTTTTTAAGATGGTATATTTCTACTGCATTCCAAATGTTGACAGATCCCATGCTGTTGACAGATCCCAGTTACTTCCATACTCCTGGCATTTTCCACTCCTTACTCTCTTCACCCCAGGGGAATTCAGGGAAAATAATTTGGCCATGCTTAACTGTCTCAAAACCTTTTTTTCATTTTGGATAAAGATACTTTTAAGGTTCGACTTCTCCTTGTACAAAGTAGCTGATCATAGCCTCCTCTATACACATGCATACTTACACACACACACACGCACAGACACATTCTTAACCAAGCTACCCTCCTTCACTCCTTCAACTTATGTCTTATTAGTATTTAGGTTGTTATTTGCTTCTAAATGCTTTACTTGTTATCTGTTTCTCTACAAGTAGTTTAGAAAAAAATAGAATAATAAATACAATAAATAAACAAGAGATGGAATAAGTAAGTAGGCTAAATAGCCTAGAATCAAGCTGAAAAAGAACAGTAATATATATTGAGTCTCTCAAATAGCAACAAAGTTGGTTCAGAGGTAAGAAACACTAAGACATAAAACAAAATATGTAAATTTGGGGGAAAATATACAAGGGGAGGATTTGATGGAGCTTTGGGCCTTGTGAACTTAGTGTGTATAGGGGTTTACTGTGTATCGGGGAAAGGGTATTTACAGTGGTGCTATTGGATTTTCACTTCTGTTAACTGAACTAGAGGCTTTAGCGTTCAGACTGCCTTGGCAGATGACAGATGCAAGGGAGGATTAGGAACAAAGGCACGGACCACATGGGCCTCAGCAAAAGCATGGGTGGTCTTGGCCAAATGTGGGGGACTTTATGATGCAGTCTGCTGCAGTGTGATCTTGAGCTACACTTAGAGTATACATGCTGGCTGTCGGGGCTTTAGCAGATGTCTTGGCAGATGCTGGCAAATCACAGAGGCCTTAGTAAGCAGGCACAGCTGAGGCAAATATACAATTATAGGGAAAAGAGTATCTTCACAGGCCACTTAGGCACTGGTTGGCAGAACAATATTTGCTACTTTAAAACTGCATCAGCTGTGTTCCACATGTATTAGCAGCACTAGGGAGGTTCTAGCTTTTAAACTATGAGTTCCAGACCTAAGAAAGTAGTGCTGTATAGGATCCATTATCTCAATTGAGTCTTCTAGAGTAGAAGAATAAAACAAGATAATGGGAAAACATTAAAAGAATGCCAAATAAGAAAAAAAAATTGCCACTTAGCTCACTATTGCAGAAAATGCAGCAACAATAAAATGCTGTTTAAAGTTTGTAATATTAATGTTGTCACACGTGGATTTTTGTTAACCCCCTATGGGCTTGTTTTCAATGGCTGTCTTTTTAGCTGAAACCAAAGTAGGACAGTAAATGTTATCTCAGAATCAGGTTTCTTAGGCCTAGGATTGTGCACTGCAAGAAGCACTGAAAATGATCCAGAAATGAAAATACCTGTTAATATCAGGGTATGGTCTCTATGTCACCAGATGGAGCTTGTACTCAAGTGAGTGATGAAATGCCAGCAACACAGCACTAGAAGAGGAAATGACAATTGATATGATAATCACAGCTACATCATTAATCACGTGATAGGAATGAATTTAGTTCAGGAGATTTTGAAGGCATATCACAGAGTGCATTATCTCCAGGTCATTCCAGGGAAACTAAATTCAAGATTTACTGCATCCTCTCACCTTTACCCTCTTAATACCAAACCTTCAATATGGTCTCTTACATTATGAAAAATGAGTTCTAAAAACAAAATCTTGTTGTGGGTAAATTTTATGTTCTAAATGGGGAGAAGAGAATTCTTTCTATATTGGGGTAGGCTTGGGTCCTGTGTTATGAAATATTATATGAAATATTAAACACTTTGAACTCTATAAAAGTGAGACACATCATAGCCTTGACATTAAGCTAGCACAACTCCAAAGGCTGTAAAAAACTACACCTGTTTTCATGAGATAGTTCTCATTGTAGCTACTAAAAGAACAAAACTCAAGCATCAAGATTCATCCATCTTCCATAATAGGAAGATGTTATATTCAAATTTTGCACATCTCTTTGTTGCTGACATTTTATTGCAGTATCTATTTTTTTTCTTATATATTGCCTTCAATTTTATTGTAGGGCCTAGATGGACTATATTGAACTAAAGGAATGTATATTAGTTATTTGGGAACTAGAATGGAGGATGGCTATTTAACTTTAGTAAAGTGAAGACTTGTAGTTGATCCAATTAATGTTTTGTTTTATTCTTCTTCTTCTCCTTTTTTTTTTTTTTTTTTTAAATCTATTTGCATCTTTCAATGATCCCAGGTAGGTAAAAAAAAAAGTGTGTGGTGGTTGTGATTAGCAGCCTGGCACTGGGAAGGTGGGAACAGAACTATCCTAAAGTGTTTTACATCTTTTCTTAAAGGGAGGTCACCAGAGCTCTGCTTGGCTATAGTTAATGGTGACACCAGTTAAAAGAACAACAATAAAATTAAATAAAATTGTGGCATATTAGGGTACTGATATTAGTAAGAACTCATTTTTTTCCAAGGTTTTTCTTCCTGTGACAGGGCCTCAATAACTGTGAAAATCATAGCTTCTCTCTTTCTCAATGGAGATGCCATGCCTATCTAATGGGTTATTTTTGTAATAACAATTTTGACATAATTAGCTCATCTCTTTTTTCATTTTGAAAATGAAATTCTCATAGGGAAAAGGCATTCCATTTTGTTGAAGATTTTGGATTTTTGCATGTCACAAATTTAATTCAGGCAGCCCACCATTTCTCCCCTTCCCCTCAACTCCCATCCCCAAGTTCTGCTTTGGGAAGACTGGCCTCTAATACTGTAATTCATCTGACATTGTGAATAAGTCTATGAAAATCTGGGGTTCAATTATGAGACCTGCTTGACTGTCAGACTAACATAACTGTTCCAGTTTATCATTTAGCAGCTCTAGAGATAATATTTTGGCCTCTTCATTCTTTGTCTTATTTATCAAAATTTTTAGAACCCAGGTTGTGACAGAGTACTAGTTACTAGTTTCTTTTAAAAACACAAACTTTTATAACACAAGCCATTGTAAAGTTTAGGTTGCTAAAAATCTGCTGTAATTCTCCAGTTCCTCCTGTAAGTAAAGCCAGCAGAAAATGAAACTTTAGCTGTGGGCTGTTTCTTCTAAAACACATGGTAACTGTGAACAAAATTCACTCTCATTTATATCAGTGTATCTCAGAATCGGGAATGATGTGATCAGAATTATGCTGACATAAAAAAATAATTCATATTTAAATAGATACAAACAATTCTGATTTTAGATACTAAGTTATACTGATTTTGATAGACTTTTTATCCATGTCCAACAAAGAAAGGTGACTATTTTCATGAAGAAAGAATTGGTTAGAACTAACAAATTAAGATTTTTGGTTGAATATTTTATCTGAAAATTGTTTATATAATTATTTAAGACAATTTTTAAAATTATTATTAAATGATGTTTTGGAAGGTCTAAGGGTACAGTGAAAAACATTTTTTTTCTTTTTAAATGATTCAAATTGGAATGTGTGGTAAGAATAAAATCCCTCTAGGGTTTTTGGAATGAAGGCTAGTAATGAAAGCATGGAATCTAGTTTATGAGTTAGAAGGATAATATGTACCATAGATATAATAGGAACACAAGTGGGAAAATGAAAAATATAGAAACCTTGTGTGCCTAAGGAAAGGCACTGACATTTTCAAATGATATTTGATAATGCCATTTCTGTAAATATGTTTTAAGTACAGAAAGCTTTTGCATGAAAAACCTGTGGAAAGTTTTCTTGGGAAATCTTTAGAGACAACTAAGAAACCTTTAAAAAATAATGTTGGTTTTGACTTTATGGAATATGTAGCATGATATTCTAATGTATGCTGATGAAAAACATTGCTTTGATGCTCCAGTAACTTCTACGCTTTCCTATTTCTTATTTTTATTAGGACTCAGTTTTAATTTTTTAAATTTTTTATTTTTAGGGTGTATATCTGATCATGGTGCTGAATTCTTTCTCAGTAGGACTTCTACTTTATGGACTCTTTGTACATGAAATAAATCATATTTTGTAGCAATAATCTTATATTTCTCTTTGCTCATGTTTAATAAGGGATTAAAAAAAAGTAAAGAAGATTTCCAAGTTTTCAAGTCAAATTAGTCTGGCATTTACTACCTTTGTAACTAAATAGATCAAGTTATTTAAACTTTCTGAGTTCAGATTTGTCATTTTGATGGTGTTGTTAAGGATTCTACGTGGTACTGTAAAAGCATCTTATATAAAAAGTATGCCAGTATATATAAGATCTTTCTCTTCATAACTAGTGTCTTATTCATTATCAACTAATAGAGTTTTAGATGACTTCATTCTTATGATTCTAGTTGCTAAGATAGTTTATCATATAACCTTGATTACCACAAGTGGAACATTTTTATACCGAATAATTTTAAAAGTTGTCTAAATGTATCATTGTAACTCACATGTGATCTTTTAATTTTCAGGTGGATTTTACATTATGAAGACATTTTTGAAGATAGCTAATTTATCATTTTTTCCCAATACTGTCCAGTGAGTACACAATACCTGATATAACTGTAACAAAGCTGCTGTGGAAATATGCCATTTTAACATTTGGCTGTGTATCAAGAAACATTTTGTAATATTATTCTCTTTCTACCTAAAGAGCTCTGTGACCTTAGAACTCAGTATGAATCTCTTTATGCCTCATTTGTATATATTGAATCAATTTATTCTTTGAAGATAATTGGTTAAAATAATCTGTATAGCTCAAACACAAAAGAAAATTAAATAACCATAAGAAAAATATCAGCATGGGTCCAGAATGTCCTAGATCTCAAACACTGTCTCCCACATTCTGGGCAATGGTACCTAATGCCTCCACTTGAGGGCTCAGGATCACCAAAATTCTTAAACACATACATACATACGTACGTACGTACGTACAGGCTTTACTCTGAATAAATTAGGATTCCATACATAAAATATATTTGGTTCATTATCAAGTTCTTGTGCTTTTGTCTTGAACTTGGAATCTTTTTCTAAGCATTGCTTTCTCAAATTTGTATTTCAAAACAGAACTCATAATTTCTCTTTGCGTATCCAAATCTTCATTTTCTTTTCTCTGATACTAGCTTTCAGAATCCTGGTCATCCTACACTCTTGCCCACATAACTCCATAGATGTAGTATATACCTGCTTGCCTTCCTGCACTGAATTTTTGTTTTCTGGAAGCAATCTCACACAATATAGAGAGCTTGAATGCTAGCTCTATTCACGTAACTCTAAATTGCTTTTCAAATCTTAAAAAAATAGTAAACTCTATTCTGTAGTACCAAATCATATAGTATTGCAGTTCAGGATTAGAATTCACATGACACTGTGTCTGATTGTGTGCACATGCATATATGTGTGTGTGTGCACGCATGTGTGTGTGTGTGTGTGTGTGTAGTAAGAACTTACATAATGGACTTAAGAGCACATCCAATGAGATATTGAGTTGGAACAAGTTGTTCTGATCTAAAAATCCTAAACTAGAATTTAAAATGACCTTGACAAATTATGGAAGTCATCCATCAAAAACAGTATGAAATTTAATGGCAACAAGTGTAGGGTGGTATACAGAGGAGAACAACTAAGGATGCATGCAATAATAAGCACAGTAGTGACTCTAAGCAATTCTGAAAAAAAAAAAAAATATATATATATATTGCACCGTAGGGGAGAAAAGCAGGAAATTAATATCGGCATTAAACTGTTGTTAATTTTCAAGAGCTGATATGACACTTAGATACACAGTATTATGAGCTATCATAGAAAAGCAGAGAAGTAATCTTTTGGCTCTGTAAAATCTGAGGATTATCCTCTTCTAAATTCTTCCAGTAGTGAGAACTTTATTACTGCAGTATGTTTACTTGTTCTGTGACTATTTATTAAAACCCTACTGTGTAGAGTGTAAAGTACTACAGACTGTAATTTGAAATTTCATCTTAATTATCACAGGTAGCAAAGTAACATTCTTGTCAAGGTAAATGTTTCTTGTATCACATTCTTAATTTTATTGTATTCTGTAGTTGACATCTGTTACATTTTGTCTGTCCAGCATCTTATTCATTTTAGGAATTGTCTACTCCCCAATGGTGAAATTGTTTAATTTGTCACACATCCACAGCTTCTCTGTCACTGGCCAGACTGTGTGAGAGACTGAAGAATGACTATGTAATGAAAGATGGGCTGTTTCTAAATCATTCCAGGACTCTGATTAGGATTATAAATATACAGCTCTTTTCTTTTCTCTGTACTTCTCACTATAATTATGGGTTAAGTCTAGAAATTTGTTGACCATCTTGGCTACTCTCAGTGGAAAATAAGAGTTGAGAGTTGGGTGAAACAAGACACAGTCCTAATAATATCACTTAAGTCCTTGGATCAAAGTGGGCGAAAGTAACTCCCAACCACGGACTTTTAAATTAAATTAACCAATAGTTTTTGTTTTTGTATTTGTTTTTTTTTTTTGTTTTGTTTTGTTTTTTGTTTGTTTGTTTTTTGCTTAAGCTAATTTGATTTGTATTTATGTCACTTGCAACCACAGAGCTTAGACTAATACTTATTCATCCTTGTCTATCTTAATAGAGCTATACTATAAAGTAATACTCTGGGTAACAATCCTCCATCCCCACACACACACCACAAAGAGAATGGAGATTTTACTACCAATTTTATGAAAAAGAGGCACATCTATAGCAAAACAAACAAGATATATTAGGCAGGACATTGGTATATCTGAGAGGTGAATCTCATTTCCCATGAGTTTTAATGTCTGTAATTTAGACATAGAGTTATGAAAATATCATGGATATTTTCATGATGGATGCCAATATGACACTTATAGTGAAAGTGTGATGGCTAATTTGATGTTTTGTCTTGCCTGAGATAATAATGTGCCCAGATATTTGGTGAAAATATTATTTCTAGATGTGCCTGGAAGGGTGTTTGAATGAGTTTAACATTTTAATCATCAGACTGATTAATGTAATTGCTTTCCAATGGTGATTAATTTTATGTCAACTTCACTGGCCATGGGGTGTCCAGATTAAACCTTACTTCTAAGTGTGTCTTTGAAGGTGTTTCTGGATGAGATTAGCACTTGAACCTATGGACTTGTTAAAGCAGATTGCTCTCTCCAACGTGAGCAGGCATCATCCAA
Source organism: Cynopterus sphinx (assembly GCA_030015415.1). Taxonomy (NCBI): domain Eukaryota; kingdom Metazoa; phylum Chordata; class Mammalia; order Chiroptera; family Pteropodidae; genus Cynopterus; species Cynopterus sphinx. The sequence continues at coordinate 78,512,113 of CM057380.1, read as the reverse complement.
TCCCTTCAGAACCTGAATGGAACAAAAGGCAGAAGAAGAAATAATATTTCCTCTTTTAGCTTGCCTGCCTTCATATGTTGGGAGATCTTTCTTCTCCTGTCCCTAAATTTGGATTTATACCATCAAGTCCCCAGTTCCCAGGCTTTCATTCAAACTTGGACTAGAATTACATCACTGATTTTCTTAGGTCATCTCCAGTGTATAGACAGAATACTGTGAGACTGCTCAGCCTCCATAATCTAATGAGTTAAATCTCTCTCTCATTCTGTTTGTGTTCTGTTTCTGCAGAGGACCTTAATACACTATCCTCAGTGTGGGTGAGCCTTATCTAATCTGTTGAAATAAAAGGCTGAGTAAGAAAAATTCTTTCTCTGCCTGTCTTCAAACTGTTAACTGGCCTTCTCTGACCTTCAGAATCTGACTCAGATTAGAATTTAAACCATCATATTTCCTAGGTCACAGGCCTTTGAACTCAGACTAGAACTCCACCTTCAGTTCTTCTACATCTTCAGCCTTCTGACTGCAGATCTTGGGGCTTCTTAATTGCCATAACTGCATGGGAAAATTTCTTATAATAAATCAATATCTATCTATCTATCTATCTATCATCATCATCATCATCATCATCATCATCATCATCTATCATCTATCTATCCTTCCATCCTATTGTTTTCATTTCTCTAAGGAACTTAGACTAATACCAAGTTCAGTATCAAGAAAAGCACTGCCCTGAGAAATTTCTGTGAAGATATAAATGTTTTCTTCTGTTTTGTCTTAGTAGTCATTAGTCATGTGTGGTTATTGAGTACTTAAAATGTGATTAGTATGATTAAAATGCATAGTTTTAAATTTTACCTTATTTTAATTGTTAAATGTAAATAGTCACACGGGGTTAATATCTACTTTTTGGATAGCGCAACTCTAGACAGCAAGCCATATTAAAGCCATGCTATTTCTTGTATGTTACTTTCCAGACTCATTTTCTTCTATTCTCTAATGTCCTTTTAGTAATTGTTTGTTCACTACTTTAAGATGTTTTATTACTTTTATTATTTTTTTTATAAGAAACAAATTAGATGGTCCCTAGAAATGCTGATAAACTTTGTTTCTCAAGCAGTAGAATTATAAGGTAGTTGAATTTACTATGGATTCACCAGGAATCAAGCAAGATTGAATTCTTTATAGTTCTTCATCTAAGCTATTGAGTTACCAATGCAGCTCCTTTTATTAGGTCAATCTAGATTTAAAAAACTGGATCCTTAGTTAGTTTCTATTCGTTAGTCTGGCCACACTCATTCCATAGAAGGTCTCTGTTATATTCCTAACCAAAACAATATTAAATAGTAGTACAAATATTTTTTAAAATTCTTAAAACAAGGGGATACAAAGATGACTAAAAGCAGTCATGTGTACTTTAATAAGTGAATATAGTTATTCCTATCCATTTATTCCAAAATACTTGCTTTTGAAAAAAAAAAAGTCAGGAATAGTTAACAATGGTCAACAGTGGTTACATCTGGGGACTGAAATCACTAAAGTACTTTCACTGGGTCTCTATTTTATTTATTCCTACATAGTTTGCATTTTACCAATTCATATGTATTTCTTTTGTAAATAAAAATCTAAGTAAAATTGTTTTTATAAGTGCTGAATTTTTAGTTTCCTGGTTCCACTTAATACTTAGAATTATTTATTAAGGAAAATGATGCCTTAGAAAAAGACACAAAGAGGAAAGATAAGTGAACCTGTATATATACAAACTAAACTAGATGACAGTCAGGTTTGGATGGATGCACCCATTACTTTAGTAAATATGTATTGAGTTATTACTATGTTTCAGACCTCTTCTACTTGCTGCAAACCCAATTAACAAGCCAAAATGCCAGCAGCCTTTAGCTTACATTTTAGTTGCATAAAAACTAATACTTAAGCAAACAAATTAATTAAATAATATAAATTTAGGTTTATAAAATCATGAAACAAAATGAAACAAAGTAGTGTGCAAAGAGTGACTAGATGTTTGGCATAGAGAGGCAAAAGGTCATCAGTAAATAACTCCCTGAGAACATCACATTGGAGCAGACTTTTTGATAAAGTAAGAAATGACTTATATAATAATATTGAATCAGTGTTTTATGTAGTGAAATTTCACATAGAAAAACTATATGGAAGGTATGATATTGACTTGAATAAGTACAGAGTCAGTCACTAAGAGGTTTTAGTTTGTTTGTTTTAATTTTTAATAAAGCTCGTTTTCAATATCATCGCCCAAGAGTTGAGAGCTATTTCCAGAATATTTCCATTTATTTTTGGTCATTTGCAAAACTACATATTAGCTAATATTAAATACCAGAATAATGTGATCTTTTAAGATAAATATTTGCTCGGTTGGGGGGCAATAGAGGGAAAAAAATGATTGCTTTTGATGAAATTAAGAAAGTGTGTGATGGCCACATATCTTACATCATTTAGATTCAATTATTGTAGATACTGAAGTTATAGTACATAACATCGCAAGGCCAGTTTACTCTACATATTGTGATCACATCTTTTCAAATGACAGAATGTAGAGATGATGGTAATATTGCCATTTGGTATATTTATGTAAAAATGAAGAATGGAGGACATCGAATGTTTTATAAATAGTAAAAAATGCTGTTAAACATGCATTCAAAAGCAGTTAATATTGCTCTTACTATATGTATATATAATACTATACTATATGCTATGTATTATGCTATATGTATTATATACTATACCCAAGGATTTTTCATATCTCTGCAACACAGGCAGCTAATGTCATATTTAAAACACTGGCAAACATGGAGAATGGTAGTCATTGCTTCCAATGTTCAATACACTATTTTTTTTCTACAATAGTCTATATTTTCATCAGGCCATGAAATTTCTTATTCTAGTACACAGGTAAACTAATTTTAAGGAAAGTTTACTCTTCCACACATCGTAAAAGTGAGATTATATTAAAAAGTCTGCAAAGAACACCTGAACCATTGATAATGCTTATTCCTTAGAAATTAAATTAGATAGAGGGAAGAAAGGACTTAATTCATCTTTTAAGAAAGGGAGGAGTGAGTCAGGGAATAAAGGTAATTTTTAACCTATTTTTTATATTTTCCATATTTACTAATTCCCCTTATAAACAAGCACTAAGTTTGAAATAAAAGTTCAGATTTAATAAAATGTTAGAAAACAAAAATTCTCCCAAATCTACTGCAAGAGTCAATTTCCTATGAGAGTCAATTTAGCATGAATTTTTTGATTTTTAGTTCTTGGAATCTATAATGACTGTATATTTGAATAGTGTGTAGATATTTCACTTAAGCTTTTTAAAAGTTAAATCATGTGAAATCCCAGGAAATTTATCCATAGTGATAAAATGAGTTAAAAATTTCCTATTCTCATTTCAAAATTTTTTACAATTAAGACCCTTCCACTGCTATTTTAAGCTGTACTGTGATATAATCAACAAAGTAACTTGAAAGATATTTAAAGTGTACTCTGATGATTTATACACATAAACACTGTGAAAAAATTTCCCCTCATCTCATTACCACATCGATCACCTTAAAACTGTTGACAAATTACTTTGTTTCTTGTAGAATAAAAAAGACATTAACATCACAATTATGATAAATCCCAAGTTTCTTAAATTGGTGTAGAAACAATCATAAAGTACACACTAGTGTAGCCTCATCTGTGGAATCCATCTTAAAATAATTCTAATATCCACAGTACTACTGAGGGAGGAGGAGGCTGTCATCCTATTCTGTGACAATACAAGCAAAGAGAACCATCATGTCCAAGGCAGGAAAAACTATGTGCTGTTTTACAGAACTTTTAACATAAATATTAAATAAATGACTTGCATTTAAAGTGTTAATTTCTCTTTCTTTTAAAATTTATTTCAAAACATGAAATTAAATGTTTAAAAAATGTTTGCCATGAAGTGAAGTTGAAACAAGGCTTAATGCTAAAGAGAATAAAGCAAATCTCCTGCACTCGCTTTGACAGCCCATATACTAAAATTGAAATGATTCAGTGATTAGCAAGGCCTTTGAGCAATGATGACACAGAAATTCATGAAACGTTCCATATTTTTCAACAGGGTAACTGCATTGGAAGGCAAAAGGCAAGGAAGCAACCGAGGACTCAGATTGAAGCTCAGTGTGAGGAGTGGGTATGGGAAGAAAAGAAAGTTATCTAGTACATAGGTAAATGCATTTTAAGGAAAGTTTACTCTTCCACACATCGTAAAAGCGAAATTATATTAAAATGTCTGCAAAGAACTTCCTCTGAACCATTGATAATGCTCAGTTTTTAGAAAATAAATTTGATAGGGGGAAGAAAGGACTTTAACATTATGTACCTTTTAGGCAAGGGAGGAGTGAGGCAGGGAATAAAAGTAATTTTTAACTTATTTTTTTATATTTTCTATATTTACTAATTTCCCTTATAAACAAGCACTAAGTTTGAAATAAAAGTTTGGATTTAATAAAATGTTAAAAAAAAAAAAGAAAATCTCCCAAACTAGATTAATATTTTAGACTCTTGCATGTAGAGATGCATAGATAAATGCCATCTTTTGGCAATTTATAAAATTTATTGTCTGGCGATTCCTAAAGGGTCAGTTAATTTGTAAGTTTACTGAGACACTGGTAAATATGTGGACAATAATAAGGCTAAAACTATGAACTGAAGATATTTAAAAATATCTAATTGCATTCTAATAAATGTTTTAAGTTTTAGAAATAATTTACTCACACAATGACGACTCTAACGTTTTGACTATAGTCACGCTTTAAAATATTGAAAAATATTACAATCATTGAGCATTAATATTTTTTAAAAAATTGATTAATAATATCTAAGTATAGACTATTGAGAAAATGTTACATTTTTGTACTTGAAGAAGACATGTGTATCCCAATGGCAGGTGCTCACAATTTGAGTGTTTCTCTCTCAGGACTGGAATAAATGCAAAGTCTTTTCAGTCCCCTGTGTGTGTGGGCTAAAAAGAGTTTTTAATAACCTGAAAGTTTAGGAATCTCATCACAAACTTGCACCATTTTTAAACTAATCAATTTGTTCCATAGTTTACAAAAATAGTTACTTTTTTGTTGTGGTAACAAAGAGACTCCTGGGGTTCCTGAAAATAGTAATTTAACAAAAATTTTCTAGGCCTTTTAGTTTCCCCTATTTCATAGAACACCCAACAAAATACTCCCTGAGGTTGTGTTCAGCAAAGCAGTGTTAAAGACTAGCGCTTCTCAAGTTTGTATGCATATAAATCACCCTGGAATCTTGTTATAACCAAGTATCTGCTTCTAGGGGTATAATCTCTCAGGGTAAGGTTTGAGATTCTGCAGTTCTAATAAATTCCCCGGTAATGGTGGCAATACTGGTCTGAGGACTACATTCTTTGTAGCAAACCTATAGACTATTTCAGTGTAGAAATCCTAACAGCTCTAATTGTCATCAACAAGAACAAAAACATGATTTACTTCTTATTATAAATCACAAATACTGAGACATGTTCAGTTGGGGCATTTTCTTGAATATAACAATCTTAGAGTAATGATTTTTTTTTCTATTTTTTAGCTCAGTGAGACTTTAAAAATCAGCAAATGCAGCTCCCTCATATTATAGTTGAGGAAATTGAGGGTCAGGGAAGTTGAATATATACCCAAGGTCATAGAGCTAGTAGAAGGATGTGCACTAGAACATAAATACTATTTCAATAAAGAAACCCTACCTTCTTTGGCATTTCCATTTATTATATTCTTCCTGGCACAAAGCCTAAGCATGAGTCAATAATAATTAGAATTTCATCTTTTGATGTTCACAATAGTTTGAATGATAGGAGTATCTTTGGACTTACTGACTTTTCTAATAGCTAAAACTCACAGTAGGTAACTATCTCCTACAATAACAAAAGTATTCACACATCCTCTTTCTTCTACAGTCCACTTGCCGTTTTATTATGGACATTTTATTTCTTAATTTTGAGAACCTAGGGAGAAAGGTGGACAGAGAAATGAATGGGTCATTAGTTCAAAGGCAAGGGTTGAATTTGTAAAAGGTTGTGGCAAAGTAAGCAACAAACAGGAAAGAGCGAAGGGCTTCAATATTGATCTTGCCTCCCCTCCTCTGTCTTCTTGCTTGCAGGTTTTTGTTTAGTCTCTCAAACAAAGCTGACTTTATGGTGTGACCGATATAACACCACTGAACTAGTCCATCATCTGCTAAATTAGTCCAATTAAAAACTAGTCATAGGGAAAAGCCTGGGAATTAAGCTAATTTGGAAACACAATTTCTGATTATGTCCTGCTCATTTATTTCTCCTAAAGAACACTTTTCAGGGTATTGATTTATGGAGCTGGTTCTTTCCAGATTCCTGAGTTCTTTACTATGACCACCTTTGGCTGAGTCCCTGAACAAGGTAGTTACTCTTTTTCTTCCTCCCTTAAGGCTATTGTTAAAACGTTTGCAGGGGGTTGCCTATCATTTCCCACTATCTGGTATTAGAAAAATCTCCCTAAACAGCTAGAGCCACCATTTTAAAAGCCCTTAGAGATTGCATGTCTTTATTAACATGCTTGCATTCTTAACTAATCCTTACAACCTTAAGAGTTAAGTACTATTATTATCCCTGTTTTTCAGATGAGGGGGCTTCAGATTTAAACGTTCAAGTAAAATTATCAAACGTTATGAAGCAAGAAGGGACAGCTGTGGGATCTGAACCAGGGTTGCGTGATCTCAGTAATGACTGACACTGTCACCCACGAGGCTTTCCTGAGATTTATGCCTAGAATGAGACAAAATTCTGGAGAATAATATCAACAACAAAAAATAATTTCCTCCGCCCCTAACTTTTCTGTTTTCTGCCACACATATCCTCGTAGGCAGGTAGATGTTCCACTCCCTATACTTAGCCTCTCCCACGCCCTCTGCAATTTTCCCTTTTGCTGCTGGGAGCGTCAGAGAATGCTGCTGCAGCTGGTGAGTGGGCAGGTGGAGCCACCATCTGCTCTAGGAGTTCAAATGCGCAAAAGAACTTCGCACCCAGGACTTGTCCCAGGCACCGCGGATTCCAGAACCTGCTGGGGACCCAGATAACCCCGCCCCCTCGCGGTGACGATTGGCTGAACCCTTCCCGAGTGCAACGTACTTATTAACGAAGGCGGCTGTCTCCTCTGCAAGTGGGGGCGAGACAATCCCTGAGGAGGTGAGATCAGCCAGGGGTGTGTGGATGGGGGCTCCAGTTCCCCTGCCCGAAGGGTCCTTGAGAAGCCTGTTTGTTTTTCCCGGCGCTTGACTCCACCCATCCCTTTCTTCCATTGGCCAGGCTTGGTGGGCGGGTGCCTTTCCATTGGCCGGGGGGCGGTGTCTGTCCCTGGCCAGGGTTGGGGCGGGGCCTCCGCAGCGCTGAGCTTGCCCTTGTGTCGGGAGCTCGGTAGAGCTGCCACCGCCGCCGCCGCCGCTGCCGCCGCCGCCGCCACCGCTGCCGCCGCCGCCGCCGCCGCCGCCGCCACCGCCACCGCTGCTACTGCTGCTACTGCAGCCCGAGCATCTCGGAGCCGCCCCTGCCACCGCGGCCGCTGCTACTGCCACTTGCTCGGCTTCCATTGCTGCCACCTCCCCTGCAGGACCGTGAGACCCCCCGAGCGCGTGCGGCGGCTGCTGCTTGCATGCTTTCCCTCTCCCCCTGCCCCTCCCTTCCGTGACCTACCCGCTCCTTGCAGCCCTGGTCCGCACCTTCTCCGACACTCCGGCGTCCCTGCACCCCCTGCCCGGGCAGCGCCGGCAGGCGCTGGGACTCGCTGCGCTCGCCGAGAGGAAGGCGAGCTCCGAACCCGTGCCTGGCAGGCGCGCTGTCGCTGCTGCACCACCAGCAGGAGAAGGAGCAGAAGAAACTATTTCGCCCACCCAAACCTCATTCTGTGGGTGCTTCGCCGCTGCCGCTTCTGCTACCGCGGATCCGCGTTCGCGGGTTCTAACACCGCGGCGGCAGGGACCGTGGGTCCGGAGGGCGCCGCGAGGAGAACACCGGCGGAGCCCTGAGCTCGGGAGCCCCGCTCACCAGCATCTCCTTGCCCCTTCGTTCCTTCCCCAACCCTTTAAAGAAGGGACCATGATTTGGAAACGCAGCGCCGTTCTTCGCTTCTACAGTGTCTGCGGGCTCCTGCTACAAGGTAATCCCCGCCCCGCCGCGGGGAGCATCAACTTCACGCCCATTCCCCATCATCCCCACTCCACCCCATATTTCCACTCCCCCCTTCCAGTCATCCCTCAGTCCCCAGAGATTTCCACCCCTCCCCCTGCTCCCCGGTGCGGCAGGGGGCAGTGGCAGTTTGCTCCAGCCCCTCGAATCTCTAGAGCTGGCTCAGCCCTGCTTTCCCAGCAGTCAGCCCCTTACGCGGCACCTTTCGCCTTTTCATTCACCTGAGCTTCTTCCTATATCTCTCACTCTCCATCCCCTCCGCTCACTACCCCCCACCTCCCCCGCATGTCTTTTGGCTGGCAACTTGTGCCTTCTCTGAACATTCCACCCTCCCACCCACCCACCCGCCAGCCACCTCCCACATCTCTCTCCTGAGCGACCCTCTACATCTCTTGTCATCTCCTTTAACCTCCCGCTTTTCGGGTCGCCTTTCTCTTTCCCTTTTTCCCCACCATCATCATATCCTTGTGTCTTTAAAAAGTGAGTGAGAGTCTGGGAGCGAGCAACCGAGACGGCGAGAACAGCAGCAGCGGCAGCACCGTGTGCATTGCAATAACATCACCGGGGGGGAAATATGTTGTGAAACGTGTCATTCACCTAGGAAGAGAGGGGAGACTGTGTCTGAGATTTGGAAAAAAAAAAAAAAATGACAAGAAAGAAAAGGAAAGGAAAAAAAGAGAAAAAGAACGAAATAAACCAAGATAAAAGAGGGTGAGGAGGGTGAGAGGAAGGAAAAATTTAAAGACTCAAAGCCAATTGATCAAAAAAAAAAAAAAATCGACTTTTTATTATTCAGTCTGCATGGTTTTCTTTTCCTTTTCTTTCCCCCCAGCAAAGAAATATATGCATCCTATCACTTTAGTGATAGGGATTTTCTCTTACATTCCCTACCTCTCCATCTGCTGCTCTCTGCCAATTCTTTCCGTAATTAATATTATCCTTTCACGTGAAATGTAAGAACCCCTGTGACCGCAGTGGAGGGAAACCACACAAAACACTGTGATTATGCAAATCACTGGATTTGGATGCGGAGTGGCTAGGGAACTGGGATGCACTTTTCCCTAGACTCTCTCTCTTTTGGAGGAGGGAGGAAGGGGCTTTGCAGAAGGGAGGATAATGCTGATTATGAAATAAATGGCAATGTTTGGAGTAGGAGTGCATGGAAAGAGCACACTTTAGGGTGGTAATGGAGGCAGAGGCGGCATTCTAGTGCTGGGTGGGCGGGGGCTATAAGGCAGATTATTGCTTTGAAGTGAGTAGTATAAGGTTGTGGCTTGAGTGTGAGATTCAACGAAAATGGATATGAAATAATGGTCAGTAGGGTTTTTTAAAGATAGGTGACTCTTGATTCCTTGTTAAATCTTTCCCTCCTCTAACCCTTCTGTCATCATTTGTGTATTTGTGGGACAGATAAGTTGATCAAGTATATTTGTCCTTGGGTAAAAGGAATCTGAAAGTATGACACATGTAGACACATAGGCTTGCAAAAACCAGTTGGCCTTTGGAAGATTTAAATGAGGTCAGTGAACCATCTTTCAGCAAGTTCTTGGAATGCATCCTGTCTCCTATCCTCTTCCGGAATATAGACCGGGACTGTATTTTATGTATGTATATTCATAAATATGAAAGGAGAGGTAGTGTACAGAATTTTCCTGAATCAACTAACTGGCCTTGCAGAGATATTTCTTATAATATTTTGCGATAATTTTATGTATTTTATGTTGGATGTAAATTTCCGACATGTCATGTGCCAGAATCCCCAGGAAGGTAGACCGCCGTTTCTTCCTGCTTACACCCCCTGGTCCCATTTCCCACCGCTCACACCCCAACCTTCGAACAAGTAACCCGGGGAGATGACAGACACATTACTTGGTTTTTAAATCTCTGCTGAAACATCCTCTCAGAGACCCCATTTCACCTCTCCGTAACTTGCATGTCTCAGTGTCTGCGTGTGCGTGTATGTGGGCGCGCGCGTGTGTGTGTGTGTGTGTGCGCGCGCGCGCTCCCGCCACACCGGGTAGGGGAGTGTGATGTGGGGAAATCAGTTAATTTGATGATTGTGATGAAAATTTGACACGGTTGGATGTGTTTTCCCTGCCAATGTGTGTGTCCTGGCCCCAGCATGTCACTGCACACACTGCTGGGCTTGTGTGAGAAGATTATTTATTACAGAGCATGTGGGCAATGGACTGCACTTGGGGGTCGTCTCCACTCTGCCTTCAACATTTCCCTGTGAATTGTCTATTCAGTGCACTGCAAAATAACTGTCTGTTGGTGCCTCTCTCAGCCTGTAGAAGGATTTACTCTTTCTCTAACCGAAGAGATTCCATCAGCTGCATTCTTTTTCATTAAGGGCATGGATATGTTTTATTAAGTATGTAAACTAATGATTAAAACAGCAGACTGAGGGTAGTGACGGAAGGGGTGTGGGTATGCCAGGGAAAATGCACCACTGCAACCAGCAGCAGCACCAGCATCAGGTCCAAATAAATAAATAAGTGTCTGATATAGCCACCAGGGGAAGAGCACCAGCCCAATGATATCTGTGTACTTGTAAGCGTCTTAGATCAGGCCATATTAATACACCAAAAGACAGAGAGGATTTAAAGAAAAAAAAAAAAAAGAAAAAACTAGGAGGGGAAGGGGGCGTAAAGCACCATTGGATTGTCTTCTCTTGTTTATAGCTGCCTCACATTTATCACACACTGCTCCACAGACACATCACACTTTGTTGATATTGTCAGTTCCTGCTCAAACAAATTACTCATACCTTCCTTGTCTTATTCTTGGCTGAAAACATTGCTTCAGTGTTCAGGTTTATGTTTCTCCCACCACCCTACTGTTTTATTAGGACTTGGTTATGTTGTATAATGAAAGCTTTATTTCCTGGATACAGATTAAATACTTAGCAGGTCTTTCCTTTCTATGGGCAGGGAAGGAAGAAGGGTACAGGGGGAACTAGTGAGAAACTGATTTTTGGCTAGGGGGAGTCTGCTGTGCCTGCTAGTAGTTATGACTAGGCAAATACTATAGGCAGTCTGGCAGTCTATAGCTGCTTATTTTTGCTTTATCAGCACCATAATGGTATCTAGTCACATAAGTAATACTAATCATTTATTCTTTGTATTTTTATTTCTTGCAGTATGCAGTATTTTATACAAGAACATTCATTTGAACATATCTTCTTTGGGTTTTCACTGTTTTATGTGTCACTTTTTTTTTTTTTTTTTTTTTTTTTTTTACATTTTCTGAGAAGCAAATCAATCTTTTGGCTTGTTAATAGATAAGCCAATAGTGAGAATCAAGCCAATGATAAAATGAGTTTACAGAAAGGCTTAAATAGTTTTCTTTTATAAACACTAATAGTTCAACCCCAGTGGTTCTTTATGAAATGAATAGTTAGGTAAAAAATAAACATGTCTCTGACCAAAGTATAACTTAGAATTAGACTATTTAGATGAAATCTGATTCAGTATTAAGCTACAGAGCATCTTTTCTTATTTTCCTCCATCACAGACAGAGGAAAAATCTGGGGTAAGAGCAAGGGACACGTTAGAGAAACATTTCTTTAGAACGAGGAGTGCAAAAGCTTGCCACCTGTAACTAAGACCTCTCTTGGCTACAGAGTAGATTCAGTTCAATTGCTAGTCCTCCCTGAAGCTGTATCCCTTTTCATGCATGAGGAGGTACTGCAAAGATGGAGACTGTCTTGGATAGAAGAAAACAGTCCTAGAAAATGCAAAAAAAAAAAAAAGGGAAGAGCAAATTTTAAAATTAACCAGAAAATAGACATGCATAGACCCTAATTTTGTCAAGAAGTTTATTTTCTTTTTAGAGTTTGTCTTACAGAAAAACACATTCAGCACAAATGCTGTGGTTTTATTATTATTGTTGTTGTTGTTGCTATGGAGCATTCTGCTAAATTGTTATATATAGAAAAAAAAATTTCCAAATTAAAGTCCAATTAAAATTACATATTTCTTGCCTTGGTATGTGTCATGACTCTCCTTATATATTTTCAGAAAACACATTATAATACTAAATGTACTTATGTACATTTAATAAAATAGTGATAACTTAAAACTTCCCAAGTATGTTTCTCTCACTCGTTTACCTCTACATGTAATAACCTTAGTGTTGTCAAGCTCATTTCTTACACTGAGTGCAGTTTCTGAAATATTGCTCACTCTTCCTTTTTGTGATTAGCATTGAAACTTTAAAAAGTAAAGTCTGTACATAAGAGCCAATGACTCTGACTTAAACACCAGACATTTAGTTATTAAAATCTCTTTGCAAATACATGGAGTTTCCATACTAACTTTGTATTATGATATCGAAGCTTACTTTATTGTCCTTTTTCCATTTCTAAAACTATTAAAACTCTGGGAATGTAATATGACAAAGATAAGCATCAACTGAGATGGCCTGCCGAAGAGGCCTTCTCCACTAGAAGATATTACTTGAAAATTATTTGCCTTAATTTTAATAGATTTAAATAGTGAGATAAGGTCATTTTTCTTAAAGAAAAAAAATTGCTTAAATTACTTAAAGAGTAAATGAAAGTGCAAAAACCTTGGAAGACATCGTAGGCATTCATTTTAAAGTGGCCTAAAATCAATATCAAATGATATCAATTTCCTTTTTAAAGTAAGGAGCCTATAGGGTTTCAGATGATTGAGACAAGATTTATTTATTAGGAAGGGCTTTGAATACATTAATAAGACGCGATAGACTTATCATATTGATGTTTTATTTGATCATGCTGACATGTGTTCTATGAGATTTATGGAAAAAGTGTCCTTTTAATAGACTTTGTTAAACCTCTTCTGCAAAATCACCCACTGTGTAGCAGCTCTCTGAGTAGGTTGAGGAAGCTGCGAGAAGGGAAATCACAAACCAAGGAAGCATAATTTACAAGCTGAAGTCAGAAGCCTCTTGAGGAACTGGAATATTTTGGTTTACCCTCTAAATCAGCCGCAGAGCCCAAATGATTTAACTTAAGCTTCCTGCGGGCAAGCTCTTAGCATTACTTATCTGTGCAATCTTCTTATTCTATATTTAGTAGATGCATAATAAATAGTGTTGGATTGAATAATTTAAAATTAATAATCCTAATTCTGATGCAGTCAAATTGTTTCTTCTCTTCAAAATGTATCAGGACTTATACTTTGTTAATTAGAGTTTTAATATTGTGTAGGCTTTGTTAGTTTAGGAAACAGTTTTCCTGTAGAAAAGAATTATAGCAACAGTTCTTAATATAAATCTTTAAATGAATACAATCTGATCAGTTGTTCTTATTTGAAATTTTCCTACCCATTTTTTCTTTAATTAAAAATCCCGGATACTTTGCATTAGATTATAAACTCACTCCATGAAAAAATGAGGGACATGATTTAAATTTACTGATTTAACTTAAAATATTTGAAAGGACAAGTTCATTGCCAACATTTTATTTGAAAATGTCAAGCATTTTTGGAGTGCAGATCTGTAGTATCAAAAAAGGCATCTTCTGAAAATTCCTGTGTAAAGAGGTGGGTGAAGATTAACCTAGAGCTGTGGCAGCTGAAGCCCCCTGCTGTGTGATAATGCAAATGGCATCTCAGGCCTAATGTGCTTTGCAGAGCGGGCAAATACACAGGAAAGCAGTCATGTGGCATAAGTGAAATGGGAAGTCTTTTCATAGCTTGTAGTGGACATGAACCATCCTTCATCTTTTTATAACCAAAAGTAATCCAGGGAATATTTCTAATCATGTGAGCGCATGACAAGGCAAAACAGAGAACACATATTTTGTTTAGAAGTTAAGGTAATAAATAAATACTAATAAAATTATCAGTATTTTCATCAAATGAATGATGGAATGAATAGTTTTCATGCACACTATCAGGAACACACTATCTTCAGTTTAATGAAGATAAATAGCCAACTTAAAATAGGATTTCTGTGCAGTTGTTTACATCTGTTGGACCTAATAAATGTTGAGTTGGGAAATATTGTTATCCTTCCTCTCCATTAATGAGTAAAAACTCAATTTCTTTTTTTTTTCTTATTAAAACATTTTCTGTATTATTAGAATACAGTCATTTTAAAATAAATGAGATTAACAGGTCAGTGTTTGTTCACATGGTTTATTTAGTGTCATAAAGTAGAATTTGTGTTAATATCAAATCAGAGACTATTTCTTCTAAGAACAAACAATATTATATATCACACAGGCAAAAACATCAAATAGGTTCCTTAATAAAAGTAAGAGTTGTAGACCAGTCGTTATGGGCAGTCTATTATGGAAACCTAACAGATAACTGTAATTAATGTAGCTTTGCTTTGATTCCATTTGCTACAATACAAAATAATTGAGCATATGCATATCGATTTTTATTCAAGAAATGAGTCTAGTTGGTCCTGTTAATATGTTCAGTGGGTTTCTTTAAAGAGTTATGAAACTGTTTTCATCTTAGAAGTATGTAGTATATTTAAAAATTAGGTAAGTAAATATTCTGCTAAATTAGCTATCAGCTAAATATTAATGCCAAAATCAGAGATGTAATTATTGAGAAAAGAAATATTCCTCAATCATTTATATCTATATGCACATATATACAAGTTTAAAGTGTACTGTTATTTTTAGGACTGAAGGATATCTTTATAATTTTGTAAGTAATCAGTTTGGGGCTCTTAGGGATAACGTGTAAGGAAAAGGCAAGAATTCTTTTATTTTGCACTCCATTTTCTTTTACTCTTTTTATGAAGTTTAAAAAATTGTAAATACGTTTTTGTAGATTGTAACAATGATTATATTTTCCACTTAAAACCACACAAGCAAGGTTTTTACAATTTCTGAATTTGCAATAGAGCTGAGCATTTCTTTATTCTGGATCTGTTTTTGTGCTTATGAAACTGAGTGATGAGAACCTATTGCTACCTGAATAGATACAGGGCTGAGGTTGTAAGGAGATCTGCTAGGGAGAGAGCTGGCCATTAATTATTCAGATTCTATTTTAGAGGACTTTGAAGTAAATATTAAGACAGTCATTATTCAACATTGGGGATAACACTTTCTGAGTCAGCAAATAGTTTTCACTTGAATATTTAAATTACTTTCAGCCATTTGAATGCTGAAGGGAAACCCCTGCTTAGTCAAAGTTAAATAGTTAAAAAGTTAAACAGATAGTGACATCACTGGGGATTATTTAGAAAATAAAAATAAACATTTCTTTTTACTTCATGAAACAAACTCTTAAAGCTAAGTGAGTTCAAATAGTGCAAATAATACAACATAAGAAAACAAAAGTCCTTTTTATAGGTCAAATTCCTAATAACTTTATATATTTGATCATAGTTTATTTACAGTAACTGCATTGTTTATCTAAAGTCTTCTTTGAGAGCAGAATGAGAAAACTCTTTTCCTGATGAGGATGTGCTGCCACCTGCTAAGTGTATAGCTGCTATATTGATTTGGCTTAATTTATAAAGCCTATTAATTTGTTCTTGTATGGAAATATTTTTAGCTTCTTTGCTAAAATTGTGTGCATTTTTCATAATGCTTACTTAAACATCAAGGACTAAAAATTAGAGTGTGTAAAATATGGTTTTATTTTCTTAATAAATTCACATTGTACATTAGCTTGTCCTATATCCCCCTAAGGGAAATGTCTATGTATGACACCTATACCTTTCGTTCATTCTCATAACTTGTCCTCTGCTTTTAAATTTTAAGTCGTAGACTTAGGTTGCAATGAGATATAATTAGAAATTTGGTTTTTAAAAGCAAGTAAGAAAATGTACAATAATCTTGTTATTCTGTTGTCATCTCTTTGCTATCTATTTTATGTGCTAAAGTCTGAATAGCAACTCAGCTTCCTTTTCACTCTCCAGGAATATATCTTTCCCATTCTTGACCCTACTACCAATGTGAAAGACCTCTAAAATAAATGTGGAATGAAGAATAGTTAAAAGATGTTCTGCTAAAACTTGTATGTCAAATACATACAGATTTGGTATTTGTCCTTTCACTCTCCAAGTCACCTGTACCCCAATATTTTAGCAAGGATAAAACATGGACAATGTGCTTTTGCATGTTATTGTTATTATTACATTTTGTGTGAGTTCAACCTTCTTAGTCGCATAATAAAAACAGCAAAAAGAAGAGGGAAGAAATGTAAGACAGCCAGCCAAACACACACACAGAAAAACCTGGCAAAGCCTACTAAATTAGCATATGCTAGGCTGAGTATTTCCCTCTGTTGTTGCATAATCCCTTTCTAATACAAATTCAGTTCTCATACTTAACCCTTTCAGGAAGTTTGGAATTCTCTCACTGTTATATTTTTATTTTGCTTCATTTATTTTTTCTCACGAATTGTGTAAATCGTCTATTGAGAGGTTTTGATGTCAAATTCTTTCCTTTCCCTCCAGTCTTTCTGTATACAAATGTTCCATTCTGTGCCCAACTTCAGGATTCAAGAATCAACTTTTCTATAGCTTTCACTGAGAGGATCTAATTAGCATTTTAGTCTCTCTTTACTCATGTGCAGCTTTCTTTAGAAAATGTATCAGTTCTATGAGGTTCCCCTAAGGATTCATAATACTCTAGTTTGTTACATGTACTGTGATATTCAGTGTGCCTTAATTATGCACTTGTGCTCATTTCAAAGCCTTTTCAGGGATCATGTGGGATAGAACAGGGGTCCAGCTGTAAATTCACTGTCATGTATTAATGTGTAGGTGGTATTCAGAGAAGGGTATTTCTGAAGGCAATTATATGTCTATGACTTCAGTATAGCAAGCAGTTACTCTACATTCTACACTTACTAGTTCCCCTGCCAAGATAGAATGAAATTCACCATTGTGATACATAATACAGTATCTGTTATTTCTAAGAAGTTCTTTGCTCTGGGAACGAAATACAATAATGAGTGAAAATGTGTATCCCTTATCCTGAATAGGGATTGTTTCTTTCAGTCTCTCAAACAAAGAGAAGAATCAGAAATTGTGTCTAAATCAATATTTTATTCCCTAACTAGCCCATTTACACATTTTGCTTTGGTGGGATCTCAAAGTTATGCTAGTTATTATTTAAGGCAATTGAGTTTTAGATGGTATTAATTGTTTGCAGTCTTTATGGACTGACAAATGTCAGTGCATTGCTAAATTTGAGATATTATATTTTCAGTTTTTGATTTAGATACAATTTGAACAACTGTGAAAGCATATAGAAACAGTGAACTCAATCTGGAGTGCTTTGTATAGAGGGAGACAGGAAAAAAGAGTGAGAGAGAGACAGAGAGAGAGAAGAAGGAGGAGGAGGAGGAGGAAGAGGAGAAGGAGGAGGAGGAGGAAGAGGAGGAGGAGGAGGAAGAGGAGGAGAAGGAGAAAGAGAAGGGAGGGAGAGAGAAATAGGATTGGGATAGCTACAAGAATTGGCTCATTTAAGTCATGTCACCATTTATAAGGAGGATATTTTTCTACATTGCATGAATTTGAGAGTTTGCTTATGTTAATTGTCCCCTTTGACTTGTTTGTATTCCTGTGTATCTTATCAACAAAAAATTTGAGTTTAGTAAATACAACTGCTATTTTCTTTTTATTTATGATGTTTGCAATAAAAATCATTTTGTAATTTGATATACTGAAAATTTTAACCAATTTTCATTTTGTTATTTTGCACAATATTTTGAAGCTGTATTATTGTTAATGGTAGCTTAAAGAATACTAGAGCCCAGAAACTCACAGGAATTTTTTGTTATGAGAATTTTTTACCAGAATCTGATGAATTTATTTAGTAGACAAAAGAATGTCATATTCCTTTTACTGATTATTTTAATCACTTATGTCTTCTTGGTTCATGAGAGAACTAAGAATTTACTTTGCTTATGCTATGTTCTTTGTATATATTTAAATAACCTCTTTGTATATTTTTCTTATTGCACTTGGGATGTTAGTTATTCATCTATCTGTCTCCTCCAGTGGAGTATAACCCCCTAGAGTACAGGGTCTTAGCCTTCATTTTATTTCAAATGCCTAATCGAATGTCTGGCCTGTGTCTTTTTTCAATGTTTTCATTTCAATAATAGATCAGTTCTCCTCCAATCCATTTAATCTTGACACATCTCTTTAATTGGACCCAAATAATATTTAAGTATTTATATTAAAACTGCCAAAATGCCAATACAGTATTCAGAACAGAATAAATATTTGCAGTGAATTTTCATTTGCATGTAATATACAGAGAGAAGACAAAAATGGATACTGAGAAAGGCAAACAATTCTAAATAATGACATGCTTTACAGACATATGGAATCGTTGCTTTCAGTTAGGCTAGTTAGCTCAAATTTGCACTGAAAACATTTGCCTCATAGCTTTGAATCTCTTCAGTTTCTCTGGGTATTGTAACCCCTTTTCTTTATTTCTACTTCCTAAAGATTTCTGTATGCCTTAGCCTCAAAAATATTCCTGATGATGACTTTGGGTAAGCATGGAGCCAACTCATCTTATCGTTCTACTTAGAGTGGGGTATTTCTGGACAAATGTATAAACAAAGAGGAATTACAAACTGACCTTGATCTGCCAGATTATCGCTGCTGTGGACTGACCTGCTTTTGTTATTGCCAGGCTGCAGAGCAAAGAGGTTCTCTGAGAGTCCCTGAAGTACAGATTCAGTATATATTTTTTGCAGTTTAACTGGGGGGATCTACCTGTTTTATTTAAAAGGTCTTTTAGAAGAAAATCCTAAATATTGTTTTGTTTTCAATGCTTACTCATACTTTCGTAATTGAGGACACATGTTTACTGTAGCTGAATTTGATTTATTTCCATTTTTGCATTTTAAAACACAGTGGGAGGTTGGATGAGAATATTAACTGCTTTTGAAGAGAATTTAAATATAGTTATTGGGATCTGAATACCAACGGAGAAAAGACTTTCTACTATTTGTAGTGACTCTATTTGCACATAAAGTGTTTTAGATTACATTTTTTTTCTAAAAAAGTACCAGTGAAATATAGCTTTCTTTAAAAGCCATTTAGTTGTTCTTTAAATTTAAAAATCAATTTCCCTGATGTCTTTTGGATTTTGACTGTTTCATGACCCTTGGTGTTGGAAAAGATACTATTAACTAGGATAATTTAAGATGTACCAGATGCCAGGTACTGAAATCACTGTCATCCTCGTATTGTCATACTCAGTAAATAAATATCCAAAGTAGATGAGAGTTCAGTTGATTAAGGGTTGTTGCCACTTTATAAAGTTGATATGAAGAATTATATTCTCCCACAGCTCTGTAATTATTTAATATCTTGCTTTATTTTAGAACGTGTCAGTATAATACAGCAGCCACAGAATAACTTTTTTTAATGTGGCTTCAGTTTGACCCCTACTGATTGACTTTCCAGAGCCTAGTAAATAAAAAAGAACATAGTTTGGAAAGCAATTTTTTTGACTATTACACTGTTTTGATGAAAAATTATTTTAATATGCTACTGAATTTTATTCATTATATTGAGGATATTCCTATATGTCTATGATTAGAAATGATATATTTTAATGTTTTATGTGTGACCACATGATATTTGAGTGAAGAAGAGTACATCTTCATATTTCTTAACATTTTTAGTCATATTATCCACTCAGAAATTGAATTTTCAGTTTTATATAAGAAGGAAGGAACTTTGTCAGTTACTTTAAATGCTAAAGCATTTCAAACCAACATTCTTATTCAGATTCATCATGTTAAAAATGATACCCAAAATATTCATCAAAAGAATATTGTACCAAGTACACTGTCTTTAGAGAAAGATCTGATGCTAACTAGCATAAAAAGAAGTTGTGTGTTCAATAACATTTATGAATATATTTTTAAAGTCAAGTAAAATTTATAAGAGATAGTTTCATCTCTCTCTCTCACTCTCTTTTAATGCAGAAATGTTGTGGGTGAGGAAAGACTAATAGTGTGAAACTTCAGTTGTCCATATCTTTTCACTTCCATGGAATAAGATAAAGTTACTGGTAAAAAAAGAAGTTAAAAGTTTTTAAGAGGTCTGATAGAAGTCATTAAAATCAGGTTTACATTTTTGTTTTGCTTTACCCAGTTTAATTGACTGTATAAGGATAGACTACCAAAAAGCAAAAAAAGACTATTCTTGAAAGATATGACAGCATAAAAGTACATTTTGTAATACAGCAAACATGTTTATTGGGTGGGTGTGGACAGGTTTGAAAGACTAGTAACCTTTTTATTTTTTTAATGATGGCCTTACTATAAGATAATGGTAAATTTGGTCAGGCCTAAGGAGTATATCCTCTTAAGACCTTTGCCTCAGCAAAATGAAGAATGGGGGTGACTTGGTGATAGAAGAAGAGGCAGTAATAGGTACCAATGATCCTTGAGTGGAGCAAAGTAGTAGCCATACCAAACTACAGTTAGTGCGGAATTGGTAGTGAAGCTGGCCTGGTAGGTGTCCTTTATTTTGTAGTAAGAGTTCTCTATTCTGTAGAGGGAAGTGATACCATTAGACTAATTCAGGGTTTGATTTCTGGACATGTCCTGTAGCAGAAAGACAAAGTATTAGGAATCAAGGGACCTAAATTCTCATCTAAGCCTTGCAACTATTTTAGACACTTTGAGCAAGTTATTTCTCTTGCAGCTTAGTTTCTTCATCTGCAGGTTGATTGGCAACACATTCATTCTTTGGTGATGTGTTGTAGAAGGATCTTGTGGATGATGGCAAACTGTAAAAATGGCATATTTCTTTTCACTTTCCACCTAAAGATGTTTCATAACATTAACTATGTATTTTAAAAATAACTTTTACTAAAATTTAATTTTTTTGTAGCTACTCATGCATTATTCAGTAAAGTTTTTACACATGTAAAGAAATTTTAATTCTGATACACATGTCTGTACAATTTCAGAGTTTTTTTTTTTTTTTTTTTTTTTTTTTTTGCTGTCAATGAGTTTTATAAATGAATTCAGTAACCATCAGCCTAAATATGGGTCACACATTGTTTTCTCATGAAATTACATCCATCGATCAAATTTGAAAATTAGTAAATTGTTGCTCTCTTAGTCATTTTTATCACTAGGGAGTGGACTGAATTAAGTGTCTCAGTTTTGTTTTTCTGTGCATTTAATGTGTTTGTGTACATTTTTACAATCATTTTGTTTAACAGATATCTATTTGAAAGCAGTGTTATAAATGGTGAATATACAAGTAAACAAGATGGAAACAGTTTCTGCTCCTATGGAGTTTACAGTCTAGTAGCTAAAATACAGAATAAACCAATCAAAATATTTAATGGCCTATTTCTTTTTTTTTTCCTGAAATAAAAATTTATTTTTACGGCATACCTTTTAAAAAGCTATAGAATGTGGATATGTCAGTCAAGATATGAAATCACTGGTTTAACAATGTTATAAACCTCATTTGGCTTTTAAGAATTTTTATTTAAAGTTGGATTAAAGAGTTCTTATTTTCTCCATTCGTTTATCCTGAAAACATTCTCAGTGTGATGCCAGTTTCTTTCTTTCTTATGTTCTTTTTTTTTTTTTTTATTAATACAACTTAAAAGAGCCTGACAAGTGAACAAGAAATATTCAAACATGCTCCATTCTAACTGATTTGTTCAAGAGGATGATTCATTTAATTTCATAAAGGCTCAGTGGGCCAGAACAGTAGATGACCTGGTCAGCAGAGGGAATGTAGGGGAGAAGAGGTCTGTGAGAAGGCTCTATGTAACAAGCACCAATATTTAGTTTTTTTAGAGCTGAAGTTCTGCTTGAGCAATTCTGATGTTACCAGCAACAGTCATTTAAAGAGCTGCTGGTGCCTCAGGGAAAACATTTTTAAAGTGTCCTATCTAGAAACAATGCTTCTGTACAATGCCATATATATTAAAACTCCATCTCTTGCTTATATTACAATACATTGTGCCTGATTAAAACTTGTAATACTATAATATGGCTTTTTTCAGAGTGCCGATTAAATGTTGTTCCTGAAATATTTCCTCATGCTCAGTCGGCTCTGAATATTATTGAAAAAGCAATCATCTGGTAAATAAGAATAGAGAATAGATGAAAATACCATTTAAAAACTTTTAAAATAAAATAAATTTTATATACAATTATTTAAAACATTAGAGAGAAAATACAAAATTATATGAAAAGAGCACAAATATTTTTGCTGTCTTTATATTATTTCTTTTAGAATTTAACTTTAACTGATAACTTTAGCATGCAAATGATGCTATATTTCTAACAAATACTATGGCATTTTTGAGTGTTATTATTTATTGGTCAATGGTGTCCCTGGCATAGGTGATATATATCTTGTAGTTGTTAAGGTAAAACAAATAAGTAAATAACATACTTTGTAAATCATAATGGTGGTAGGCTAGCATGTATAGTTACTCTAGAAATTTATTATCTGGATAACATACAATACTACAATGCACAGCTAGAAAAATCTTAGTTAAATCATTATCTTTAATTTTGTGCTCTTTTTATTTTGAAAAACAAAAACAAAAATAAAACTCTAAAATGAAAGCAATTCAAGTAAATACTGCAAGTTATAATTTGCAAGAATGCGGTTTTACACTAAATGATTTATTTTGAAAATGTATTCAGTTTTCCAAAGTCAGAGATGCATACATATTTGGAAACTTTTACAGAAGGTACTAGGTGGTGCTGTTCTGTCATCTTTGTGTCTTAGTAACTTCTTTGGTCCTGTTCTCAGTTCAGTAAACATTTTTATGCAATAGGTGCATTAGATAAAATACAGTTTTGGTCTCCTAGTAGCATTTCTTTGTATTAAGTAAGTTTATATTGATCTTGCATCTTTGGTCTCAGCAGTATTTTCATATAGCATTAAGAAAAACCTTTTTCCTAAGCAGTAGGATATGTTGTCACAGTTTATAAATTTTTCTCATTTCTTTGACATTTAAGACAGCCTATTAAATTCTGAAATATTCAGATATTTATGTTATATGTTTTTAAAACCTTTGTTCTTGGCTTTTTGTTTGCTGAAACTCTTACTGTTAATTGAGTCAGAATTTAAAGTGATGAAATTTTTGTATGGTTTGAGTTGACTTAATATAAGAGTGCTACAGAATATGTAGCCTCAAAAAAAACATATTTTTACTACTTGAAATACTAAAATTGAATTAATCCTTTAAACAATAGAAATGAGAAACTTTTCCTTGGAAAGAAATTGTTAGCTTAATTTATTTCACTATAAGAAGAGTGACCTCGATTAGGCTCTTAGTTAATAATTTAATGTTTCAGGATGTCATTAAGTTAATTGTGCCTTCCAGTGATCTTGGTGTTACACAATTTTCTGAAATAAAATAACAGACTTATTTCAAACTAAATAACAACAAAGTTATTCCACTGTTTATGTATCTTTAGTACACTAGTATCTGAGGTATATTTTTTTGGTAAGAAATACAGCTTCTTTCAGATACCTTTAGTTTTAAGGAATGCGGATAAGAGAAAACTTAAAAGAATTTTTTTTTCTGTCAAAATCATCTTGTGTTACATATAATTATAAGTTATGCTTAATGAACTTACGATAGCTTTTGGAGAAGAATATACCATATAATTCATTCTTTAATGCAAATCTAGATATAAAACAAAGATGAAGTACTTAAAGAGTTATTATACCCATGTGCCTCCATTTCTATCATTTTGAATAGAGACAAAATAGATTATTTAGTCCTAATATAATAATCTGTTTTGCTGCTTTTTACATTATACATTTTTTTCCTTAATAGAAGAGTGAATATTATTAAAAAACTATGGTTTCTGTTATCTCACAAATCTTATCTATGGAAGATAGAATCAATACAGAATTTCAGAATGGCCTATGGCATATCATCTTCTGATGGAAGAGATAATCTCTTAGATGAACATTTTCTAGACTAATAAGCCTAAATTAAAGTGCTGCTAAACTTCTTTGCTCACATCTAGACTTCTGGCCTCCTGAAATAAAAGGAAAGTCTCAAGTATTAGAAAGAATGTCAGCGGTTAAACATTTGTCAAGTAAGAATTCAGAATGGGGGAACTTTATAAGAGAGTTGGGATTATTCATTCATAAAAAATGCCTTCATTTTCTATCAAAATTATTCCTAAGAAGGATCAGGTAGCTTCCATTTTATACCTCTATAACCTTAAAATGTAGAGAAACCTAACGATATATAGTTAAAATTTTCAAGATTATTAGAAATGTTTTGGGTATTAATTATTTGTATTGCAAAAATACTTTTTAGCTTTTAGATGCTGACTTTATGAAAGTAAAGCTTGGACTAGACAAATAAATTATGGAAGGTACTCATAATTTTTTGTGACTATGTGCTCAAAAATATGCAGTGTGTGTATAATAATGAATGATCTACTTTTTGAATGTTGACATTTTGACAGCACTACTAATTAAAAACAATCCACTTTAATATATTAGATACTAGATTTATATTATGAAATGTTAAATGACACAATCATCAGGACCAAAGCTTTTTAGTTAGCCTATTTTAAAAATATACTACACTTCAAGAAAAGCATGATATTTGGTGAAATATATCTGGATCATGAATGAATATATTTCAAAATTAATTTCCTTTCAGAACATAGAACATCTACAGGTTATTTCATTTTCTTTCTTTAATGTCAAAATAGCATTATATTGTAACTCTGGTGACTGCTTATTACTTGAGAAGTAAGATTAGAATGGAAGAGACTAAAGCACATCTCCAGCAATATGCTTTCTTTTTGGACTAAGGCTCCAGAATTAATGAAAATACTCTATGTATTTTTCATAATTTCTTACGTTCATTATTTATTTCTTGGGGATTTAGTATTAAAATAAAAGATGCTTTTTTCCACATTATTTTTGATGAAGATTAACCTTAGATGATGTAGCAGAAAACAATGACTGTAGTAATCAGTGGCGGCAAACAGATTTGGCATGTCATTTTTTTTTCCCAAGAGTTTCATCTTATCTTTCCAAATGCTCCTTTGGAAACTTCTATAGAGGTTTCTTTTCATCTCGCCACGTTTTATCAATGATGAAAGATGTATATCTCATGGATCTCAAGGTGTTTTTCACTTTAAAAGGCAGATTAAAGAAAAACAACAAGAATAAGTCAGAGATTTCTGGATTTCTTTTGAGATCATAGTTTGATAGCAGAGTAGGTGAAAAAGTAAGCAAAAAGACTGATAATAATTAGGAGAATAAAAACAGTATAACGGACAGGGTAGATCTAGATCTTTTAAACTTTTAAGTGTATATTTTTCTCTATTAAATTGATAAAAAATAGAATATCCAAGTAAAGGTGGATATAAATTATAGTTGATATCAATAAATCAAGTGTTAATGGACTCAATGGGTACAGATTTCATAGATGGTGATAAAAATTAGAATAAAACTAAATGAAAATTTTAGATGATCTTTGGTACAGCACATTCAGGACCTAATTGTAATGGGACAGCACAGGAAATGAAAAACACTATATCATGTAAGTACAATTGATACTAACCCACATCTAACCAAAAATAACACAATGAATAACCCTGGGGGAAAATATCTAACCACAAACTTAATATACTGTATTATATAACTTATAACAAACTGAAAACATTCTAAATATATCTCCCCTATTTAGTTTGATTGTCTCAGGTTCTAATTTGTCTTAAAATTAATACTCTAGTCTTTCTATCTTGGTATTATTATGAGTGGAAGTGATAGAGTACAATAATTAGAAATACTTGTCTTTCACAGGTAAGTCCCAGGAGAAGCTCTTCTTATTATGGTTGTGTAATTTACAAATTGTTACCTTTTCAAAAATTATCTTATTTTGGCTCCTGGTGGTCAGTGGTGAAACTGGGAAAAACAACACAGTAGAACAATTCTTAAAAACAGCAATAGTTTAATCATTGATTTCTTTTCATGAAATATTGTTTTCAAAACAAAACAAAACAATACTTACAAAAGAAGTTACTGAATTTAATTCCTGATATGTCAATCAGCAGGTGTTTCAAAGGGAACATTACTAGTTTGAAATTAAAGTCTTCAAAGTTGGTGAAGTCTTGGCATTTTAGGGAGCCACCTTCCAAACTCTAAAAATAAATACAAACTTTAGAAAAAGAATAAGGGCATTTGAAAAATAATTTGTCTTCTCCTTTCACTTAAGCAAACAAAAATATATAATGTGAATTAGAGAAATATGATAAGAATTTAGAAAATGTATATTTGCAAATATAAGCATCAAGAAATTAATCTAAATATGCTAATAATTGAAAGTAGTCATTTTGACATAATCTAAAACAGTGTCACTCTCAGAAATTATTGCATTGTCTTGTTAAATTGTTTATATTTTCTACCTTTTCCATATAAACACTAAACTCTCTGAGTACAGCAATACTGTTTATTGTTTTTATCTTCTACTTCTAGAATCTTGTCTGGCACACAGTTTGATAAATTTTTGTGCATGAATGAACATGATGCTTTTGATTTTTTTTTTAAATAAAAAAGACATTTTGAGCAACTTTTTACAGTGAATAGAAACTAAATTAACACGTATTTAAAATATACCTACTTAATATTAATTATGATTCAGTAGTTCTTTAAGTCTTTTTTTAGACATACAGATTTTTTGTTATTTGAGAACATTTGTAATCGTGTTTATTGCATTAGGCTTTAAATAAAGCATAATACTGCTGTCATTCATTGAAAACAATAAAGAAAAATAGAGCAAGTGTATTTACTTGCTTAAATGTCACAATAATATTTTTACAAAATATTAATATATTTCCTATGTTAGCTGTTTATCATTGCTATTATACAGTTTTGTGTGTGTGTGTGTGTGTGTGTGTGTGTGTGTATTCTTTATTGTAAATTTGTCTGAATCATGGATTTATAACTTCATTATGTGACAAAAAAATAAAATCAAAGATCATAATAGGCCATATGGGAAATTCTGCATAAGGAGCCTGTTAAAGCAAAATTGGATGAAAGTTTAAAATAAGCTCTGCTGCACTTTAGATTTGAGCATGATCTCTTTTCTACTCTATTTAAATCTTATTTCAGAGACAGCACAGTGTAAATAGAAAGGACAAGGGGTAGAGTCAGTTAGAGTTCTGAAGATGACTGTGCTACTATCTCTCCATCTCCTGGGGAAACAGTTCATCTCTATGGGGGTCAGTTACTCAGAAGGTGTTAGACTTGGATCATCTTCAAGATCCCTTTCAAACTAAAGACTGACTTCAATTCAGTGGTTAAAGTAAGTGCATATACTTTGCAAAAGTTAAGATATGATTATGTCTTTCTCACAAATGAAAAGTTTTAATTAGACAAAAGTGTTATAAAATAATGAAATAAAACACTAGTTGTCTTTATGAAATTTTACTGATACACAATGCATGTGCTTTAAAATGCATGGGCGTTATGTATAAAAACACATATATTTATGGATATATTGGCATATTACTGATATATGAGTGTATAACTGATTAGTCAGATTGTTATATGATTCAATTTGTTTTAAAAATGTGTACATAAGTAGATAATTCATTGCATTTCTGACTTTTTATCCTATTATCTATAAGAAGAGACATGAATAGTGGATGAATCATTTTGTAAAAACAATTTTAAGAAAAATCTTAAACTGTAGAAATTGTCAACTTTAAAGGAAGGAAAAAAAAAAACTCAGAGATTCCAGTAACAGATTCCAATAAATGAAGGTACTTTTACACTGTGCCATAAACAATTTTTTTTTAATTCATTAAGGTTCAAAACAAAGATAATGTCTTTAAACTACTCCAAGAGTATTTTAGGTATAATTAAGAAATTATTTCTACTTAGGACTACTAGACTTTAAAATAGAAAATGGTGAAATACTTTCTTGGTGTCTAAAATAATTGATAAATCATCTTTACTGGATGATTTAAAAGTGTACCCTTTTAAAAGTAAAGAGAACTGAAGGGCCTCAAATCATGAGATAGCTCTTCATGAAACCAGTTTGCACAAGTTGTATCTAATCCAAAATTTCACTTGTATCAAATAGAATTTGCTCTTAAGAAAGTCAAACACTTGTTATATCCTTTGTGAATATGTCATTAAATAAAGGTTGCATTGATTAATTTAGAGAGGATTTCATAATAACCTCTAATCATAATCGTACAAAGAGTTAAATTCCCTTCATTATGTAGCGAGGCAAATGCGAAGTGTTTATAGGCGATCTAGAAGGTCAGCACTCAGACTAATTCACGGACAGCCCCAGATGCCTGATTAAGCTGCCAACACAGTTGCTTTCTGAGTCTGCCAGAAAGTCAGCTGCAGCTGCAGGGGACATTCTTTTTCCTTTCCTTTTTTTTTTTTTTTTTTTCCCCAGCCCATTTCTAAGCCTGTGAATTTTATGATTGCCACAGAAAGAACAGAATTTGAAAATGTAATTCAAGGTGATGATCCTCTCGCTTACCCTATTAATGGGTTTCAAATTAATTTATTATCAACAGCAAAATATAAAACAGATAAGAGTTTTAGCACATGTGCATGTTCTTAAATCCATTTAGTCACATTTTGAAAAGTAACCATTTCGGGGATTCCTAGTATTCATCATCATCATCATCTAAAGTTTTATGTTGTATTGGCATCTGCAGCTAAAGATACGTAACCACAGGTTACAGGTGCAAAGGGTGGGTATGCTGTCTGAAATTACACAGGCCTGATCTCTGATCTTGATTTGCTGCGTAACTTTGAGCAAGTGTTTTTACCTCTCTGAGCCTAAGGTATTAAACCTGAACAATGAGAATTCTAGTCTCTGTGTCACAGGGTATTGTGAAGGTTAATTACTTAACATAGTAACATGCCTGGTTATCATGTCCAGAAAATTATGCACATTTCATAAACTATAGAGACATTCTGAGAGAAAAACAGACCAACTAACAAACATTTAATCCAATGTTTGCATTATTAGGTCCTTAGAATTTTGAATGTAGATTGCTTAATATTTTTTTCTAAAACATTTTAACAGGATATTATAGGAATTAAAAGAAAAGGCTACCTAAAAAGAAAGGTTGGATAATGCTGAAAATAATCACAGAACATTTGAAAAGGATATCACATTATATTTCATTTCAGAAGCTAAGGTTTTGGGCAGACGCGCTAGAGAAAGAAATATAGAAGGAAGCTAAAGTAGACTGTAATGTATTATATAGCTATTTATAGACCTTTAAATAAGTATTGAGAGAAGTGGCCATAAAATGTTTTAATAGCAAAATACTTTAAAGCAAAATAACTTGCATTTTGGATACTCTACAGCAATAAAGACAACTTGAGCACTTTTCTATTTGCGTAGAGGCTTCAACTTTCCTATTTTTCCTTTCCTTCTTTTCTTCCTCCCTTCTCCCTTCCTTTCTTCCAAGTAAATAAGAATGTATTGCAGAGTCACTTTCTTCATTGGAAGTGTTAAATACATTTATGGAGTCACCTGATTCTTTACAGATGGCTTTCATAAGCTAAAGGAAATCAATTATCAACATAGCCAAAAATCATATTACCAAAGTGGGAGCCGTTGCCAAGGTCTGTGGGGTGGGGTGATCACATTCTCTTGCTTTTCTGGTTTTCAGTACAATTATATTTTAGTGGAAGGCATGAGAGAAACCATGAGAGAAACCCTATTCCCATTGTTTCATATAACTCCTGTTTTAAGCAAGGTTTATAGAAAATCCACCACTTTTAAAATGTGTCATTTAAATAATTGAATTAAGACTTTAAATGGCCATTCTGGAGCTTTGTGACTGACATGCATTACACACATTTGGGATAAGATTTGATATCTCTCCTCTCTCATTGACTTAGTTGAATAAGAAAAGTGTGGACTTGTTTTCCCTGATATTTCATTAAAAGGACACTTTCTTAGTGAGAAAATAATTCTTTTTAGAATTCATCACAGAAGTCACAGAATATATACATTGGCCAACTTTTTTTACTAAATGAAATATTTATGTGTGCTTCTGAGTGTAGCCATAAAATACCATCCATTTTTAAAATTAATATAACCCTTGAGCTTAAAATTAGTGTTTTAAACACAACTATTTTTTATGATGATATATGCAGATAGTCTGTATCAATGTGAGCTAAATATCTGGATATAAAGCTAATAATCTAGGATGGATATTTCTATCAAGTATAGGAACAAATTCCATTTTTAGGTTTTTATTAAAATACAAACACATGCCATTTTTAATTAAGTTAGTTTTATAGAAAAGGCAAAGAGTTTGGATTTGTACTAAGAAAGATTACGGTTTGTGATTATGTTACTTTGGTTATAAATGTGAGCACTCTCTCTTACTCTCTATATATATCATGCAATAATTTTGTTTTTTTAAATCTTCAGAGCATGAGCTGCAATTTAAAAAATCATACTAATCTGAAGATATGAAAATAATTTCTTAATAGACAATACAAAATCACATCTCTGTTAACATAAGATAGATTAATTATTCAGTACAAAAAGTGTGTCAAGCACTAAAACATGAAATGGTAACATACTTTACTGAAATATATATAAAAATTACAAAGCATACAATTTTTTAAAATGTCACTTTAGTGAAGATAGTTCTTTATGGTAACTCTTTTGAAATGAAAGGGTTACACTTCCATATAGTCTATTTGGCTATTAAAGCATTGATATTTGATTTTCTAATGTATCATTTTTGTGCTATATCTAGTAAGGCCACTGAAATGAATATTAAGGTATCTTTGATCAGTTTCTTATTCTGCACTAAATATTTTAGAGATCACATCTTCTAATCTTTTACATGATTAAAAAAAAGAATCCTTAAAAAATCAGTTTGTTACTTCTCTTGAAGAGCTGTCTACATCCATTTTTTGTTCATTGGAAATATAGATATTATTTCTGTGTAGTCATTTGAAGTTTTACTTTTATGCTTAGAATTATATAGATGTCAGTTTCAAATAAAACAAATTTTATGAGAAATCCAAAGGAAAACTTAAGAGAATGTTGATGAAATAATACTTGCACATTGCTAGGAAACCTTTTTTTCTGTGAGAAGTTCTTAGAAGTGTCAGAAATTGTTGTCTACTTTCCTTTCTTTCTGCTGAGAGCCAAGCAGGGAATTAGGAAATGAGGAGAAGTGCTCTGTACACAATGGCCTTCAGTGAATATTATTGATGACTAGACACCTGCTAGGATGTAAAGACATTCAATCCATATTATTTTGCCTTTTAACTTGTCAACTCAGACATGGCAGCCACAAGAGTTTTCTGTCAAACATTGGCCTTTGCATTGCATTATGATTTTTATTTTTCATCCTTGCAATTTCAGTATATAACACAATTTGGGCATTTAGATAATATATTTTTAGCTGTATAAAGATGAGCTGGAAAAAAAAATGTGTTCTCTGAATGTCAAAATATCCAGAGAATGTGCTATACACAGGTGAAATTATCAACTTCTCAAAATTATTTTTATAGGAAAAAAACTGTCCAAGATTTCAACTCTTCTCTGGATTTTCTAATTTTACTAATACTTCCTGCATTGCCATTAATGATCACATGCTATTAATGAAACACTATGAATTTATTTTGTTTGCCAATAATTGGAAGGATATTTTAAAATGGAAGTAATGCAGTATTTTCCCCAGTGATCAGACTGAATTATGGTATTTCCAGGAGATGGAGACTGTGAGTTCCTGCGATATGAAGATCTTTGGGTCTCCTGTGCCTAGGTCAGTCTAACACATGCTGGCTCCCAGCCTTACAATTTGAGAAATCAGTTCACTTAGACACGTTTCAGTGAATATCATCTTTATCTAACTTTTCTACTTAGGATAGGAATATAAACATTATATTTCAAATTTTGACCTTAGAGTAAGTAACATAATATATCTAGCATTAGCATCTTCAGAAAAATGTTTTGTGACACATATAAGCTTTATAGGCATCTGGAAAATTCTTTTTACCAGTCTGGTTAGAAACCTTTCTATAATATACTATGCCTTCTTTATTTAACCTTTTCTCAATATTTCAGCCACATATGATTGGTACTTTGTTATACCAGAGAACAGAATTCTGAAAATATTTTTGAGCTTTTCTTTCTCCTAATTGTGTATTATGTTTGCCTTTTACAGTTACTTCCTTTACTTCTCTTTACAATTTAATATTAAAAATGCAGATCAAAAAGAAATAAAAATGTTAAAAACTACTTAAATGACATATTGATTGACCTATTTTAATGAGGCACAAATAAGAACCTGAGGGGCAGTGCTGAGTAATCCAACAAATTTAACTATCCAGGCCTGAACTCTTTCCCATGTTAGAACCCTTTATTTTTAACTGCCTTGTGGATATTTTTACCAGAAGATGTCTAGGCATGTGAAAATGTAACAGGTCCAAAGAATGAACTAATCAGCTTCTTTATTCAACCACCCGTCCCAATCCTCTGCATTTCTAGAATTCCCCTTCTCAGTTAATGCCATTATAGCACCCAAACATCTTTGCTTAAAAGCTCTGATGCAATTCTTAACTTTTCCATCTCTCTGACTCCCACTTTAAGTTAGTCCACAATCCCTGTGTATGGTCTTTCCTCTTCATCTCCACTGCTAGGACCCTGTATAAATTCTTGTGGCCTTTTGTCTATACTATCACTATTCTCTTATCAATCTGTCCCCACACACTCTGATCTTCCACACCATTTCCAGGTCTCCAGAGTTATATTCCTAAAAAAAAAAAAAAAAAAAAAAAGAAGTCTGGTTGCATTTTACTTCTATAAAGTTCACTACAGGCTTTCTTTTCAACACTAATTAGTGTTGAAAAGCACAAACTACTGACTATGACATAAGCAGCATTCCCATTCTGCCCCCAAATGCTAGCTACTTACTGCTACCCATCCCACCCACTCTCAAGGCCTAGTTCCATTGAACTTGTAGGATTTTCCAAAGCACATGCATTTTAATATGACATTATGCCTTTCACATGACAAAAATTAACAAATGAGAAAATGTACTAATCATTGCATGTGGAACTCAAAGTAATCTTGAGAATAAGCCATATTTGATGCCCAGAGCTTTATAAGAATGTTTCTAATAGTTAAGTTTAATAGATAGTACAATTGTGAATTCAGTTTTATAGCTATAGATATCAGAGAAGGCAACAACAACAACAACAAAAAAGTAAAAGGAAACAGATTTTGGGTTTTGCTCATGTGGATTCATGCTTTGGCCTCAGGAATTATTGTTCTAAGTGTAATCAGTTTTTTATTTAATTATATAATTCTAGTATCTAAAGCTTAAGTTCTAAATTTTTATAGATCTGTGTATGTGCATATAGTTAAATTATTTTAATATTCAACTGATAATTTTATAGCCTTTTGAACTATATCACATAAATCAGTAATTGAAGTTAACATATTCAAAAGGCATGGGCACTTTTGGTCAGCAGATATTTTAATTCTTTATCAATCAAACTTACAAAATTTGAGTCAAAATAAAGTTGATTAAAACTTTTGGGTAATAGCACAAGTTTTTAATTAGATAATTTTTATTAAGGTGAGCTAATAGAATATACAGGTTTTAGTTTATACTTTGTCATATAGATATAAATCACTCTAGCAACTGATTTTTAATTATGGCTCATTAATAATAATTAGGATGAATGGAGAAGAAAAATGTGTGTTCATTGATATTTGCTTCTGTGCTACACAATTATTACATATATTCGATTTAAGATATTTTGACATACTTCACTATTCCACATGTATAGGAAGTGAGCCATAATGTCACTAAAAGCAAACTATTCTGTAACATCTTTTGCTCTTTAATAAAAGCAGTTATTTTAATAGCCATGCTGACCTGATAATTGCTAGTGGGTCTAAATTGGATGTACTTTAGTTAATGCATCCGTAAGTGATGTACCTTCAATGCAATTAAAAAATTCTAATCTAACCTAAGAAGAGATCTTGTTCATATTGACTGCTTTAAATTCAGACTATGATTTAATATTTTTTAAGTGGCCCATGGCTTGGCTGACCCCATTAGTGGATACAGCTCTCCTTTAGCATAACCAGTTGCTGCTGAATAAGCATTTTTGAAAGCCTCTGAATGAACTTCATCAGACAACTACCAATGCCTAATTTCAAAGAAGAAACACTGGGTAAAAAAAAAAAAAAAAGAAAAAAAAAAGAAAAAAAGATATTTAACATGGAGATTAAGAGAATACCAGGTTTAATTGAAGGATAATGAATTATCAAGTAGCAATAGTTATTCCATTTTAAATAAACTTGATTTTAACTTTTTTTACTTGGTATTAACTTTTTCTGCAAGATACTTATTCATATTTTATCAGTCATTTGTGACATGAATAATTATTATTTTTTTTAGTTTTCCTTTTGTAATTGATTTCGTGATTGATTCTTTCATGTACCTGCCCATAGGATATAAGTTGTGGGGCGTATATTTCTCTGAACACAGGACAGTAGTCCCACTCGATCTTCCACTACCATTATGGGGACTACAATTCTTGAATGTAGCAAGGAAAAGTATTAATAGTGTGCCAAATAGGTACACCTGTAGGGTAGAACGGTGCTTCTGATTTTCTATTTGGAATGGACCTTGTGTTTCTAAATCAGAGAGCAGAAATTAAGAGAAAAATGAACTTAAAGTGGACTTCCTGCCCACTTTATGAAGGGTGTGGTTGGTTTGCTAACTGCATTTGGATTTCAGATACATTGGAATCCATTTGCATGGAGTAGCACTACCTTCCTTAATCTTTGCAATGGGTATGTGCAAGCGTATAGCCTGGCTAACTATTTTGGTGGTGTCTTCTCTTAATATTTGTACTGAGAATTTGAAAGACACTATACAGCTCTGCTAGCCAGATGCCATTTTAAACTGCTGGTCTCTGCTATTTAGTGTAATGCAAGATAAATTGCTGAATATAAAGGACTTTTTACCCCCTACGAGCTGTGAAGGAGAATTAAAGTTCAGCTCCAATTCTCTTTTAAGAAATTATCTCTGACAATCTGAATTCCTCTTCTATTGAACTCAGTATACTTCTTCATATTGTTAATGCGAATGTCTTGCCCATCAGATGACAGACCTTCAAAAGTCTAGCTATTCAGGTTTACCCTTTTTCTGTTACATAATGTATTCTACTTAATAGACCTTCATTCATTAAGAAATGCGAATTGAATTGAAATTGGCTAATCTGGCCTGATTGTGTGACCATGTAACCACAGCAGTATTAACTGTGATTATTAATGTGTGTTTATTAAAAGTTATGGTGTATATAGAACTTTCCAAGCAGTCAGCATCTCATATTTGTTTATGCCTAGCCCAGCTGTCTTCCCAACTCCCTAGACCATGCAGTGCCTTGCCATCTACTAATGCACCACAACTGTTCTGTGATGCATCTGTTTTCCTAATTGGTGGAACTGATAAGGATAAATGAGCCCAGCTCTCCCCCTGCAGGCGTGTATGTGCTGTCATAAACTCAATAATCACAGCCCTTATCTGGGGATAGAAGGTTGAGAATTATCTCCAGGGAGGGTCCTGATTTGGAGCTGTGGCCACAGCCGTGGATGGGGTGGGGGAAATGCCGAGTGAATGAGTGAGAGAGAGAGAGAGAGAGAGAACACACCTGAGTTGTTTTTGTGCTCCCCATTTGCTTATTTACCACTACAAAGACAGAACCAGGCACGATACTGCTTTTGCATCTTCGGCCTGCCTGTTTTAGAGTTTCTGGAAAATATGGAGGGATTTTCCTTCTCCTAAAGGATATTTTGGTAAGATTCCAGAGCTTAGTATCCTTTGATATAGCTCCAGCCTCTATGGTATATATTTTATCTACTACTTCTATTTCCTTTTCCTTTACAGCATTCCTGATCACATCCCTTAAGCTGAAGTCTAGCCAATACTCACCTCTATTGTTTTTGTAACTTCCTAGTTATAGTAACTTTATAGCCTCATTGAAGGTCAGGGTTTTTAGCTGTTTTAATCATTGCTCTATTCCTAATACCTAGCACAGTCCCACATAGAGTAAATTTTTGTTGCCATTATATAAATTTAAATCTCTTTTCAATTTAATTATATTTTAGGACTATATAATATTATTACACAGTTTGTCTTAGGTTCCTTTCTTTGAAACTATTATTTGCCATCTTTGAACACCTACTTTTTTTTTTTAGTTTTTATCTATTTTATCTACTGTTCTCAGTCAAACTTATGTTTAACTGAATTAGATTGAGTTTATGATTCCTATTCAACCTTTCAGTAATATTCAAACAATTTGGTTATACAATTTTTATTTTCTCTCATATCTTTAAATTCAATTTTAAAATCCTAGATTACCTTTAAGTTATTTCTTTAAGTTACATAATGGACTAATTAGTTTATATCTCCTTCTACTGCCCTTTATTATACATTGCTTAAACTGCTGCATTTCTAATACTTAATTTAAAAAAAATATTTTAAATTTAGAAAATATGTATTAAACACCTATGTTATACTTAGGTTTGGAAAGATAGACAAGAACAAAAGACAAAGTTGAGGCAGTAGAGCATCTTGGGTAAGCTACCGTTCATGGTGAATTCAGAATTCACTTTCTGCTTTGCTACTCATGCAAGCTTGGAGGCTAAATGTAGTTTTCTTCATATGAAAAAGAAGGTAGATATATAATACCACATCTGAAGTCTCTTGTGGCTTTAACATTTAGTTATTTCTGTGTTAAATAGCAGCAGATTTAAAAAAAGTAATTTATGGTTTATAATGTGAAACAAGGTTGGTCAAACTATTCTATAAAGTTTTCACCTAGATTTCAATTGGCTTGCCCTTTGGGACAGTTTTCATTATAGTTGATTTTAAATCTGTATTAGTTTTCTACTGGATTATCAGGTTAACATTTAAAAATATGTAGTTAATTATATACATAAGTCATTAAGAATGATTATTAAAATGAATATATTCTGCAAACAGTTGTGAAGCTAGTAGCTTTTGTGTGATAATTATCTGTCGTCAATGGTTAGATGCTTTCTTTATTTTCATAGATTTGTGAACAAATACTTATTTAGCATGTATATTCTAAAAACTAGTGGTTGTCAATTTTCAGATTTTAGTCAAAATTGAAACCCTAAATAACCTGTGCTGTTTTCCCACTAAATTACATATGGTTTTGTGTATACATCTTAGTTTTTTAGCTATAAAGCTGTGAAGTTGACTTTAATAAGACTGTCCACCTCATAGTGTTAATGTGAGAATTAACTGAAATAATTTTTTTTTTTACTTAGTACTATGCTAAGTTAAAAATATCCTTACCACGTGTCACATGGTAAGGATTCTGTTAATTTTATTATAATTTTTTTCTTCTCTAACCCCTTTATCATTTCTCTACCTACTTGTTTATAAAGAAACAATATATATGAAAAGAGTGGTAAAAGAAGAGAGCGTGGTCATTTCAAAATAAGAGAAATAAACTCAGAATAAAATTTAATAGAAATACAGATTCTTTTGAAGACAAGTAATGAATACTAAAGTACCGTACTTAATTCACTGAGTAGTGTATATTCTGACAATATTCTACTGAAGGAAGTATTTAATATTTAATGATCTCATTATATTTAATAAAATATGAGAGGGTATGGATTTCAAGATATAATTTTTTCCATTAACAGGAAAGTTTCATGTAAATGAGTATCAGTATAATTGTCCTTAAAGACTAAGCACATTTACAATATATTAAAATGACCTCTAAAAATTGTGTCTGAATTTCTTGGTATGTTAGGTAATTAAATAAAACATTTTACTGAAATAATTTATATATTATTTTATTTGAGCACTTGATCTGCTACAATTTTGTATAATGATTTTGCTCTGGAAGCACTGTTTTGATTAATTTTAAAATAACTACAATGACTGGGATATAACTAAATTGAAAATATTTTTGTATTAAAATATAAAACATTGATTTTAAAATAGTTTAGATTTATTATCTTGCTTGAAGAATCAATTTATGATTTAAATTAATGTATTCTTATGGTAGTATCTAAAAAAATGCTCCCTTTGCCCTTAAATAAATAGAGAAGCTTCATACATAGTTCAGTTATTAAAATTATTTTTACAGTATTAAAATAAATATATATTTTATAATTTTTGATTATATGTTTACCAAAAATGACTTGGAAGAGATATATCTATATAGGAATCAAAGTGATTTGAAATTAACTCTAAGTCTAAAATTTCTTGGATGTTAATTTTCCAACTTTTTTCTCTATTTAAAGAGAAAAATCAAATGGAGAAATAAATTATTTTTTAATTTACATAAGCTTATAGATTCTTAATTCTGTTTTCTTATGACAAACTACAAACAAAAAAAGCATCTGTCCTTTGACTTTTTTATTGTTTTATTTGAGAAATAAGGTAAAATAATGCATAGACAGCGAATACATGAGTTGCAGTACAGCTCTCTTCTTTAACTTCCTATTTTGATAAATGCCAAAAAGAACACAGCAGACCTATGTTTTACTGACTTTCACTCCATTGGATGAGTCAAGATTAATTAGTCCAAGATAATTTCAGGCCTACCAGATTTGTTCACTCTATTTTTGTACTATTTTGTACTTCTGCATTTGTATTACTCTCATGGCTTGTACTCTCTAATATTTCAAATTCCTATTATACACATCTCTCAGGTTCTCTTTTATATTTAAGTTATACACCTGTATAGGATTCTGATTTGTGCTGGTATTCTCACTGGACCAGAGGGCCTTCTAGAATACGACCAATGATCTAGGTCGAGCACTTCCTAGGTTGCAGCCTACATACTAAGCCTATTCTGGACATGAGCTGAGTGCAAAATTGTGGACTAAAAAGCATGTTCATTGTATTTGTTAAATTTCTGGATAGCCCTCTGTCTCTTCAAAGCTTTCATGATCTCTTTAACACCATAAAGCAATTTGATAAGACCAATCAGAAATCCTAGAAATAAAACATGATGTTTTAGACTGATTTATAAAACTTATATTAAAAATAAAGCCCTTAGAAAATGCTGCTTAACATACAGAAATGGATCTTTAGTGAAATAATCAGTCTCTGTGGTACTCTGATTGAGTAAGATCGTTGGGGACTTTTTGCACCTCAGATCATATTATATAGGCAGCTGTCAATTAGTAAGACTAACTGCTATTAGAGACCCACAGTTCCAACATAAATGTCAGTAATATTTCAAAAGTGGCAAAAGAAAAACACACACAAAAATTGCTCTTTCACAACAACAGGTAGAGTGTATCTGAGAATTTGTGCAAGAGGTGGAGGTGGAGAGGATCAGAATTTTTGGGTAGTAAATGTCATGGTCCTGAAATGAAGGTTGATTTCCATATTTAGACTGGATGTTAAATGTTGTCAACCCTGAATGTATGTTTGGTTGAGAGTAATCTCAGTAAATCAGTGATCACAACTCTTACAAAACCTAAAATAAGAGAAAAAATAGGAACAGGTCTATGAAAGTAGGAAGACATCATTAGCCCAAGCTGATTCATTATCCTACCACTATTTCCAGGGGTAAATTTGTTTATCAGCCTCATCAGGAAAACAAAGTTGGAAAAGAAATTCCCAAAAGGTGGGATTGTTATTAAAAGAAAGATAGGAATTTGCCCATCTACCATGATTCACTATAGTAACAGACAGGATCTCGAGTAGTGACATAGTTTGATGCCTGCTGGTATGGTCAGGTAACAGAAGCTAGCTTAATGAGTAAAGCACTACAGGCTTCCAAATCACGTGTAATAGTTTTTTTGGTTAAGGAAAAAGGAACATCAGGAGAAAAGAGGTAGTGGGCCTGTGGGAGAGGAAATAGTGGTTATAGTTAAGATCAAGTTACTGCATGTCCTAGTTATGACTGTTACAGGGTCAGCTTTAAAAAGTAGGCCTTGAACTGCACACTGATGGTCAGTGGTGCACCATTAAGGAAGGAAGAGCAGAAAGTGACGAAGGTGTGGGTGTTCTACGGAAAACACCATGACTCCAGCTTCCTGAAGTGAAAATCTGAAAGCCATTATCAGAAGCACACTGGCTGATATGAACTGTCATTTTTCCTTATAGAAATGTTCTAAAAGGAGTTAGGTTGCTTTATTTAGCTTATTCCATACTTTGTAGCATTAAGGACCAGAACGAAGAATGAACTGTAACCCTTGTTTCCTGCTATTATCTCTAAATGCACCTTAATATGACACTAAAAGTTAATGATATAATAGGAATTATAACACAAAAGTAGCAAAATTAAGGTAAGATTATTTTTCTTCTGTTAAAATTATATTTCACTATTGACACCCTTGCCAAATAGTACATGTTCTTTGAAATTGTTATACTTGTTTAAAAGCTTGCAAATTAGCGTAAACTCAGGACCTGCTGAACATCCATCAGCATTATGAGATCCAGAAAAAATGAGAATAGGATGTTTTAGTTGTTAGGTAATTTTCCAGATGTCTTTTTGTGTGTGTGCTCAGATAATTCAAATGGCTTCCTTTCAACAATTGAAGCTTGCCATGTCCACTGTGTTAGAGTGTGTAATGTTTTTGATGGAATTTGGCACAGATATCACATTTCCACCTTAACTTTCTAAGTTTGAGGAGTGCAGGCCAGGATCACTATAAATACATCCTAATAAATATGTTTCCACCAATTTTTGAGGAATTTGTATTTCAAGTGTAAGTATTGTATGTGTTATGACAAGAGTCGTTTAATTAGTTATAGTTTTTACTGATATTTTGAATCAATATATTTAGACTGTATTTATAGTGAACCTCAACTTTTGCAAATGATAAAGACAGCATTGATTCATATGTGAGCATTCATTAAGATGCACATTTAAAAATTTGATTTTAATCATGATTTCTATGTCCTTCCATAGGTAGGAAGGCAGTTAAAATTCCCCTAAACCATATAATTTAGACACTTAAAATTTAGAGCATTTCCTTTTCGTCTTTATTTTTTAATGCTTTATTGGCTTAGTTGACTTTACACATTACATCCTGCTCACCCCTTTTTTCACATTAGTATAACATCAAAATGTGTAGTGGTGATTTAATAAATTTCTAAGAATAAATCTATTTTTAGATATAACAAAAACAAATTTTAACTAATTTAGAATGTATAAGATTCTGTCTATTCACATTCATTCTCTGGTTACTTTTAAAAAATATTTATTTATATATGAGCACAAGTGATTTTATTTATTTATTTGTTTAATTAATTTATTTTTTTAGTGCCTACAGCACCTGGTATTCCTAGGTGGTATCCCATCCAAGTACTAACCAGGCCAGACCCTGCTTAGCTTCTGAGATTAGAGGAGATCGGGCGTGTTCAGGGTGGCATAGCCATAAACTGTACAAGTGACTTTTAGAAACTATTTTTTTTTATAAAATAGTTGAAACAGCATGTATATGAGTTAGCCGTGTTCTTTTCTATAAGAGCACTATATTTCTGAAGATGTGCTATAATAGCAAACTGAAATAATTTAAAACCGATCCTGATGGATGTTGGCAAATATATTTGTTAACCAGCACCAACATAGTGTGCAATTGACTCCATCCACTAACTTTGAATTTATGTGAT
The DNA here is from genome assembly GCA_030015415.1 of Cynopterus sphinx. Taxonomy (NCBI): domain Eukaryota; kingdom Metazoa; phylum Chordata; class Mammalia; order Chiroptera; family Pteropodidae; genus Cynopterus; species Cynopterus sphinx. The sequence goes on along the minus strand of CM057380.1, from coordinate 78,470,260 downwards.
TCTTGGAAAATTTTACAATTTCTGGCAATAATATAATTTCAAAATAAGTGAATTAAGAGAGAATTTTCACTAGCTGAGATTTACTTAACTGCGACAATTATAGTGGAAAGAAACTTCTATTTAGATTTGAGAACATCTGTATTTGAATCCTAGCTATGGGTAAGATTAGGGAAGTTGCTTAACCTTTCCAAGCCTTGGTTTCTTTACCAAGGTAAAGGTAGTAATACATACTTTGGACAATTTTGGACAAGTGTTTGTTTAAGTACTTGGCTCAAAAAAGAGATTCATGTTATACTATGTTTTTCATGATAGAGAATATTTGACCTTTCCTCTGGCTACTTGTTTCCACCACTGGATTTTAAGCATTTGTGGAAATTTATTTCTTCTAAAGAAGAACCTAGATATTCTAGGGTTGATAAAAAATGGCTTAAAATTCAGAGATGTTCAGGACAAATGCCTGATTAATAATCCCAATTTATTCTGTCATGAGATTTCTGATTTTTGGTATTTGTCTTTATACTGATCAAGTGATGAGTTTTCCATGCCTATTGGTTCTCAAGAAGGAAAGTGAGAAACTGATACAACTCCAATAACAAGAGACTGTAACCTATTATCTTAATTAGTCATGTGTCCCTTATGACGGGGATATGTTCTGACAAATGCATCATTAACACAATTGCAACATTCTTCAAATATCATCTATAGTGCACATATAGCCTACCATCGTTCCTGTATGAGTTATACTTTGATATGACTGGCAGCCCAGTAGGTTTGTTTACAACAGCATCTCAGAAACACCTGAGTAATTATAGTGTAAGCCCTGACAGTTGGCTTTTATTTTTGTTATGCAAGCGTTTGACTTAAAATTTTAATTGCCAAGGCATCCACTTCAAAGCTGGCTAACTCAAAAGCATAGCCAGCTCAGACTAAATAAAGAACCCAGTCACCTCTCCATCACTACCACACCAAGCTCCTTTGTTTTAGAGATCCTGGTTGATTTCAGTAAGGGCTTCCTATTTTTGTTGTTGTTGTTTTGTTTTGTTATTTCTTTGCCCTCACTTTAAATTCCCACTCTTCTGTTTTAAATTCACAAATGGAGAGTGAGCTCCTGAAACCCGAGGCCCCACCCTTGACCCCAGTAAAAGGAAAAGCCCAGGCAATGCACAGAGTCTGTCTCTACCAGTGACCTTGCTGCATGCCACCCCCTCCCCCTCAACACACACACACCCTACCTGTCTTGTATGCTCCTGGGCCTGTAAGCAATAAACTCTTTTTTTATTCAAAGTTTTGTATTGATTATCTCTAAAGAGCATTTTGCAACCATAATAAGAATCACAAAGGACAGTCCAGTGCTAACTATGGTTTAGAAAGAAAAGACAGCTGTGGAATGCTCCCTGAAACATTTCCAGTAGATAACATTGTTATAGATAGGCTGAGATGTCACACAATAGAAATTCTTTATTTCATCACTAAGTAGTAGTTTTTCAGCTCCCTTGTAGTCTTATTTGACTTCTGCCTCAAGTACAGTCAGTCTCTCACTGACTGGCATGTGACTGTTTTAGAAGTGTGGCAAATACAAATAAAGGATCCTTTAGCTCTAGAAAAATCTGAGGAGTCTACCTTCCCTGGCTTGTTTCCTGCTAGTATTGTTCACTTTATGTGTTCCCGGTTTCAGATGAAATATGAATAACATCAAATTTATTTAAATTAAAATGTATTACACATTAGAAGAAAAGTGAAACATCTTTGTATTCAGTATAATTGGGTATAGAACTTTTTATTGGAATAGGGTTGTAACAAATGACAGGTTTTTAATATTAAATTAAATTGCTTCATTAATGGTAAAGTATGGTTGTGAGGAAACAATGGTGTAACTCATAAATATTAGTGTACTTAAATACTGCAATCTGTGCTTCACCTTGTATTTAATTCATTTGTATAAGAAGGACTTTATCATGTTATATGCTTGCTATATTATCAACTGTTCTAGATTTGTCTTAAATAGACTGACACTGAAAAAGACTATTTTTATCAGCTTTATCTTATTATTTACATCGCTTTACTTTTTTTTTTTTTTTTTGGTATGTTTTAAAAAGCTAGGTTACAAATGAACAGGGCAAACAAACAGAGACTCATGGACATGGACAATAGACTAATGGTTACCAGAGAGAAGGAGGAATGGGGGGAGGGGGGAGATAGGGTAAAAGGGGTCAAATATGGGGTGACAGAAAGAAATCTAACAGTGGCAGGTGAACATAACAAATTTTATATATGTATGTTAAAATATACAACTGAAACTTAATGGATTTTGTTAACCAATGTTACCATAAAAATAAATTGATTAATTAAAATAAAAAATAAAAAACTAGGTTACTCATTCAATGGCTATAATGGTAAAAATTATTATATATTTTACCTTATTAATTAAAATTATGCTTTGTGTAATTTATCCATGTCATATTCTTTATATTTTATGTAGATGATACATTTCTCCATACTTTATTTTTCTTCATTCAGGAATTTTAGACTATAACTTATTTGTCTGATATCACTGTCTTCTAAATTAACAAGTCAACATCATTAAAAATATTCTAGTGATGTCCTTTGGATCAGTTTTACTCCACAAGTTTGAATAAACATACAGTGCTAAAATATTGCTTACAAATGCATTGAATTGGTTGGGGAAAAAAAGAGGGGGCAGTTTGCCTTGAGAAAATGTTTAGGGAGTACTCTCATTGAAGACACTGAAAAAAATATTAAATGTTTCTCAATCCCTACATATTCTACTGATAATAAGAGGGATTGCCATAAACATCATTTGGATAGCAGCATGATTCTGTTTCAAAACTGTATAGCAGAACTCAGTCCTGGATTCAAATTTTAAAAATAATATTTAAAAATTATCTTTATCTGAACAGTATTTAGAAGATGATTTATGTTCAAAAATATTTGAAACTATATTACTGTTTTCTGGAATGGATTTTCATATTCTTGCGCTGCACTGAGTTATATGGGCTTATGTATGGAACTGCTTTCTCTGTTACACAGTGTCACTCACACTGTTATCCCAAGATTCATGTGATGCACTTTTGGAAATAGTGACTCCAAGTCTAAGTGAGTTAACAAATACCTGAATTTTTAGATCTGATTTTCCAAGTACTTTCTATATTTTCTGAAGTATAAAGAATTGTCTGTTTCCTTCTAGAATTTATGTAAAAGCCAGAGACAATATTTTACAACATAAAAAATATACACATTTCTCTCATTTATTTTGTGAAGTGAGAAAAACATTGACTATTTCTTAAGAAAAGAGAAAATTAAAGTAAAAAATGAGTTTAGATAAATTAGAGTTTATATCTTTCATATGCTGTTTTGATTTTATATTTATTTTATAAATCATTCATCTGTGAATATCTAGAGGTTATTAACCTGTTTGCACTCTTAGTCTCCTTTATGATTTAAATGCTATCAAACTTATACATGAATGTAAAAAATATCTCTATGTCGATATATTGAAAAACAACAGCAACAACAATACTGTTCTCTTAGATGATAATGAAATGGGTAATTTTGGGTTCATTTTCATTTGATAATATTCCAAGCAAATGCTAAAGATGGTGACACTCTATAGTAGAAAGCTGTTGTTGACTATCAAGGGAATACTATTCTGAAACTCATTTTCTTGGTCGTCATCCCAACGTATCTCTTATTATTTGACTGTGAAGTTAATCTTTCTCCATAAAAAATTGCAAACAGCCATTTTACTTGATCTTGTTGGGCTCTGTGCTTTAGCAAGTGGGCTATCGCTTCTTAATTTGTTCATGATAGGGAAAAGCAATTTGTAGATTCAAATCTAACTAAGGCTTTCTTACCTATTGTTTTTCATAAAGGTTCATTTTGAATCTACTTGAAGTACATAGAGTAAGCTATATTTTATGGGGTTCAAGTAATGGGCATTATTTTGTGTTACCTGATAACATAGCATGATCTTCTAAAGTTATCTTTCTATTAGAATATCTTTATAAACTTAAATATAATCCTGTGTTCATATTTTATACCCATATATTAAATTCATAAAAGTTTCTGCTGCTAGTTTTAATATAGCAAATATGTTTTCTGGAGCCAATAATTCCCATCCTATTTTGAGGTTCTGATGTTTTTTTTTTAATACCTGAAATACAGGACTGAAGGAAAGCATTTAATAATAGGGTCGGATACTGAGAAACAAATCTCAGAAACTACACAATTATTGATCAAATTGCAAATATAAAATTTTATTAATGTTCATAACTAAACGAGAGTATGGATTTAAATCCATTGCAGCTCTGTAAATATTTACAGTAAATTTTGAGTTTTGCAGGTACTGTTAGCAATTGTTTAGCAACTCTTGATTTTTTAGGCTTCAACTGCCCTACTAAAAGTTTGACTTGACGGCTTACAAGAATGATCACGGAGCAGTGCATGTTTTCCCTTTCTAATTAGGGGCAGGTAGCTGGAGGTTCACATTTGCTGATTTCAATTTGATTTGACACTAATAAATAACCATCTGACTGAATGATACTTAGAGTTTTCAATATACAGAAGTGAATGCTTTATATGTTATCGCATTTTCTCTAGATAGTCCCCCAGATATCTTATAATGTGGGAGTAAGAATGAGACTTAGAAAGTTATGTGTGTATTTACATGAAGGAAAGGAAGATTTTCCCATCACAGAGTTAGAAACATTCTCTAAACATGATTGCTTTTCTCATTGATTCACAAAGAATAACAAGCCATAAGGTTTTCATTTGTGAAGTTAATTTTCATCTTGATCTTTTCCTCTTTATAATTATAGCAACTTGGAGATATTTATATACCCAATATTAGCTTTATATGGAGAAATACAGTATATTACCATTATTCACAGTAGTTGTTTCTGTAAAGTTCCTGGAACACTGATTTAGTGAATACTGAAAAATACAGTGTTAGATTCCAGTGAGCCTCCAGTCACAATATTTTAATCAGTGGATGAATGCATAACTTTGTTTATGTGTGTTTCTGTTTAAAAATGCCATGTTTAATATTTATTGGTGATTCATTAATATTAAACTCATGGCCAACAGCACTATAACTCAGCCTGAATGAAGCTTATCTAACACAATTATTTCTTCCCTAAGGCACATCCCAGTCTTCTTGTGCTTTGGAGTATTAGATAGGGCTTGAGCACTATGCTTGGGGCCATTTTAAAATGCACAAAAATGCAAAAACGTGGCATTAAATATACCTTGAAAAGGACACTCGTATAGAGTATGAAAGCTAAAACAAAATGGCAGTGTTGCCTTTTTTGACCTCAGCTGGGAATGTGTACATCAGGTAGTTCAAATTTTTTTTGCATCTCTGAACATGTATGTCCTCAAATGATCCTGAAAAAAAAAAATGTAACAGTTTTAGGGCTACAAATAAGTTTTAGTGAGTAGATAAATTTGCCAATTACAGAATCCAGGAATAATAAGGATTAACTGTACCATATGTTGCAAACCAGAATGATTTTGAAATGTGTTTGTTTCTGTGATGACTGTATGAAACTTCCTCTTAGTTTTAGAAAGTAATTATAACATTTTAATGTTGCAAGAGATCTTAGGAATCAACTAATTCAAACTCCCATTGCATAAAAGAATTTCCTGTAACATATCTGAAGAATCAACATCAAATTTCAGCTTTAACATTTGCTGTGATTGGGACCTTACAAATTTTACAGGTACTAATTGTGACTTTTGGCTGTTTTAATATAATCTTTATCAGTTCCTTCTACTTCTCATTTTTTAAAGCTGCAGGAAATAAGCCCTTTCCTTCATTCACATTAAAAAATCTTTTAGAAATTCCAAATTTGCTAAATATTAATATACTCATACTTTCCTAAGTTAAATAACTCCTTAAAATGACTTCTTAATATTTTTTTTTAATTTTCCTATGTTTTCATCCAAATTGTTTACAAGAAATAAAAGCTGAATAGGTCAGTCTCATGTACAGTTTTAAAGCCCCCTACCATGATTGACTATAACTTTGGTTCAACATTTTTATACACCAGTTGACTGATAGTTTATTTTTTTTAATCTTCAGTAGCGTTCAGCAGCTTTGTCCAAATACTTTTCTATGTGTGTGTGGGTGTGTGTTTATACACAAAAAATTTGTCATAGTCACTCTGGTGACATTGACAATGGGAATACAATGTCTTTACTAATGAAATTTGGTTTTACAGAGGATTAGTTTCATATGATTATGCTATATTTTACATTCAGTATATTTTACAAGAAATAAGTTATAGACATTGTGGATATTCTTATTGTTATAGTCATGTTAACCTAGATCCCTCAATCTGTTCTTGGAGTTTAATGGACAAATTAATATGAATCAAAAACTAACTCTTAAGGATGATATATTTGGATTTCTATCTTCCACATGTCATTCTCTCCATTTCTCTCTTTCTTTCCTTCCTTGTTTTCTTTCTCTGTCCATTTAAATCTTTAGTTTCTTTAGAGTTACTTAAATTTTTTAAAATTTCTGTTTTTCAGTTCATACAAAGATTATATTGTTTGTGTTCCTATTATTTGATATTTTAAATATTTTATCTTTACCTAATTTTATTTGTATCTCTACCTATCTATCTACTGACCTACCTACTTACCTATCATCTGTCTCTTGGAGCATAAATGTAACAGCTTACAGTATGCTAAATATGTGGAACATATTTTTTACATGTTCATTTTATTTAAGATAATAATAATAGGTCTAAATAACAGGAACACAGTTATTTTTCTTGCTCATTTATAGATGGTCATTTGTTATTCTGAATGTCTTTTTTCACAATCTATAGATATATAAGTGATAAATATCTCATAGTGGTATATCAAAGATAAGTGAGATAATATTTAATATATCATGGGAGTAAAATCATGGTAGTACTTTCTGGAAGGAAATATTAATACTGATAGTTTGATACAGGGGATGAATATGAAATAACTTAAAAGCATTAATATTCTTGAGGCTTCGAACCATTTTTCTCTTTGAACACAGCTAAAATGAAATTTTTTGAAAAATTAAATATTCTTTATCCCTTGGTCTTAATCCATTCAGGCTGTTCTAAAAAAAATACCGTAGACGGGGTGGCTTTTAAACAACAGAAATTTAAACCTCAAATTTATAGAAGCTACAAAGTCTGAAATCAAAGCATTGGCAGATTTAGTGTCTGGTGAGAGAAGCTTCCTTCTCACTATAAGTTCACCTGGTGGAAGGGTTGAGAGATCTATGTCTGTAGGGTCTCTTTTAAAAGAACACTAATCCCCTAAAGGAGGGCCCTACCCTGATGTCCTAATCACCAAAGGTCACATCTCCAAATGCTATCACATTAGAGGGGTTAGGTTCCAGCACATACACTTTAAGGAGACTCAAGCATTCAATCTATAAACCTCCCCTCCCTTTCCTTGTTATACACATCCCGTTTGAAATCGTTAAATTCCTTGCTTTCAAATATCGGATTAACGTTTGCAGAAACACTCAGTTGAATCAAAACTGCTAAGTATTTGCTTGTACTCTAGTCAAGGAAAATTGGGGTAACTTCTTCAATTAATAAGTATTTCTTAGGTAAACTGATGCTTTTCAAATTTCATTCTACTTTATTACTATTGTGTTGTGAGGATCATACATTATTTTTTTTTTTTAGCATGATTGCTCAATCTGATATTTATAGTAATTTACTTTTATTTATAGGTATTTTAAGTGAACTTCTGCCCTAATTATTGTACATATCAATAATATCTTTTCTGGCCCTTTTTTTTCTCCATTTCTGCTATATGTGTATTTTATTCCTTCCCTAGGGACACAGCTTTAGTTCTGTGGTGCTTTGCTGTCATGCCCCTTGGTATTTTTCAAGTTTGCACCTCCTGCTGTGCACTATTATATACCTTTTTGTCAGTGAATGACAGCAAAGGGGAATTTCCTAGACTCTTGATCTTGTTAAAGTCAGTGTTACAAAGACCAGAATTAGAGTCAGTTTCACTTTACTGCCTATCTCAATCAGAAGAAAACATATTCTAAAAGCATACAGATCCATTCAAAAGAAGCATAGACAAACCAGTTTTCATATAGCTTAAAAAAATCCTATGCTTCTAAAACTACAGCTTATTTAGAGAATGATTTGCTAGAATATATATTTCCCAGTTTTCATCTTTGCTTTTTATTTCTTAACAACTTTGGCTTTCTAACAACTAGCCAGTGAATATGTTACAGTTGAAAGTGTCTATATACAGTCAGCAGAATTTCTAGGAAATGCCTTTTACCTGGCTTTTCTTTGAGACTTTTGTCATGACAGAGATGCATCTGTTACAATTCTTGGTAACTAGAAATAAGAGCAAAGTATTAAAAATGATGTTCTAACTTTTCATTAACATAATTTTTTCCCAGTACCATTTTTTTTATTCTCAGTTTATTTGGTATGAAATGGCATGATTTCTAAAGTTAAGGAAAAAACTACTTTAAATTGTTTCTTATTAAGAACTAAATAATGTATTTTGCCACAATAATCTATTGTTATTTTTTTTCAAAGATGAGATTCTTTTTTTTTTCAAAGATGTTATAACCTATAAATTCTATGGAAAAGCTAGAAAATTAACTGTAAACATTAAAAACATTAGATGAAAACATATTAGAGAACTTATGGTACTTGATGAAACATAAAGATAAGACAGCAAAATGGAATCTGTTTTTGGAATTCAAGTCTTTTGTTGTAAACTTTTAGGCTGTGACAGTTAGCAAGTATTTTTATGACCACTCTGTTACAAAAGTGATTACTTAGTCTAAAAAAATGATTTTGTGACTTTTCTACTATGACGTACAAATTTCTTGCAGAGTGTTGTGCAACACTAAAGGACTCTCAGGGAATTCTTTGATATACTGTTATACAAATAGTTCTTACCTTACCATTGATAATTTTGTAAAGAAAATATAACTAAAGTCATAATTTTAAGCATTAGCCCTAGAAAAGAGATGGAAATTTATTCTTTTACATTTTCATTACTTACATCTGTCCTTGAAATAGTTTACCTGTCTATATATGTTTTCTCACCTATAAAATATAAATAATAAGCTAATTTGAAGGTGTAAACTATAATTATATCTTCCAAGTTATAAAAGTAGAGGTCTCTAGTAACTATATAAATAATATCTACAGGTAGAATACATTTTTTTTTCAGTTTATAAACTTTTTAAGAAGTTGTTATCAGTAGCCATTCTTCCACCAAATTTTGTTGTGGTACCACAATATCTTAATAATTGAATTATTGATTACTAAGGAAGTCAGGGTTGGTTTCTTGCTTTTTTTTTTCTGTTGGCCATTTTGTTTTTTTTTTTTTTTTTCAAATGTTACCTAAACTATTTAAACTTATGGTTGTAGAAGAGAGAAAGCAGATAGGCTTTTGTTAATTAGCACACACATAATAAAAATAGCTTTTTTCTCATTCTACATATTCTTTCAAGAATTATTTTCAACTTGGCTCTTGTGCCTCACCAAAGCAGACTCAGTACTCTTCATTCAGTGTTTAAAAAGTATTTTATTTCTGCTAAGCCCTTAGAACCTAGAAATCAAAACAAAGTAAGGTCATATTTTCAATAAGCTTTCTTTTAAATGTCATTGAGAAAAGTGGATAAACCAAGCTGATATTAGGTCACACTGTCATGTTTGGGCTAAACAGAAGGTGCTTCAGAGGGACACATGTGAAATGCTTATACTAGATTAGGGATCAACGTAAATTAAAGACATTTTCTTGGTAGTAAAATAGCGAACTGGTGCTTAAGATGACTGGTCTTTGAAAATGGGCAACTGATGGAAGGCTCTGAAGCAAGAGAGAAATTTCAGGTAGACAATTTTCCAATAAGTTAGAGCATAGATCTGATCCATCTTGCAAAGATTATGCTAACTAGTTTTATTTTGTTTTAAAGGATATGGAATGGTGCTTACAGATTATATGTAGTACTCAAAAATACATGATCAGTTTTATCTTTTCAAAGCATTCTCCTGCAGTAATTTGGAAGAATGGTTAGAGGATAGTTAAAACTAATGTCTGGGAAAAGGAAGATAATTTAATGACAGTATGTCTGAGTGGTAATATGGCTGAATGCTCTGATATGAAGCTCAAAAATGTGTCACTCTAATGTCATGAGAAACCATGTTCCATGCCTGTGGTAAATTTATAGCCCTTGGAATAAATATCTGGACTTCTTATACTTCCAGTGCTCTTGGTAATTAGAGATAGTAGGATTTCTGATTTGAGACCACTGTCTGAGATTCAAATATTCTAGAGATGCAGTTGGCAAACTTTTCTTTAAGCTCTCTTTTACTCAATAGGTTAGGCTTCCTGTCCGTACAGTCTCTGTGGAAACTATTCAGTATTGCTGTTGTAGTCAGAAAGCAGCTACAGGCAAATATAAATAAATGTGTGAAGCTATGTTCCAATAAAACTTTACTTACAAAAGAGGCAACTGAGCCTCTGGCTGTAGTTTGCCTCATGGAGCATAGATGGCAGAATTAAAACCACCACACTTCAGTGGAAAGAGCTGACCTTTGACTTCACTGTATCCACTGATTGATAAAAAAACAAAACAAAAACAAACAAACAAAAATCCCTAGTTCTTTTTTTGTATTGTTAGTTTATACCACAAGTCATAGACAAGATGAAAAAATCATAGGGAAACAAATTAGGATCAATCTACTAGACAATTAGAATAGTAGTATCTCATATTTTCATGATAATGAGCCAACAGTATTGTATATGAATATGAAGTCCAGAGATGACATAAGGCAGTTTTGCCAAGAAGCAGATGATTCTAAGATCTAATAAATACAGTTTTTATTACATCTATCTATCTATCTATCTATCTATCTATCTATCGATCTATCTATCATCTCTCTATCTATCTATCTATCTATCTATACATGGTACATTGATATGATTTAGATTAGGTCCTAGTTTAGTGTGCTTTTATTATTTTCCTGTTTTTCTTAATGGAATTGTATGTTTTATTTTCCAATTACCGACTCTGAGTGCTTTAGCAACAAATTCTTAATTTCTCAATTTAAAATGGGATACAGTTATGACTGTATCATTAAATTTTTTCTTATGGGATTTTAACTGAGTAGGAATCTAATATTAATTCTAATTGCAGCTTCATTAATAAATACCAAAGAGAATGCTCTCCTAGTATGTATAGATATATGACCAGCAGAAGTAATTGCAAACAGTCGTAGAAAAAGAAATGCTTTTAAGACCCTACTGAAAAAACAGATGTAGACAATGTGGCATAGCTGGATAGCTGTGAAATTGAAGCAGTGAACAGATCAACTTTGCATGCAGCTTTAAGAAATATTAATTGCTTAATAACAAACTTAGAGCTGACTCTGAACCCCAAAAAAGTTATGAACAGGCCTTAGAGAAGGAGGCTAAAGATTATATGCAGAGGGCATATTTTGTGTGTTCCCAATGGGGAAAGCATTGTAGGAACTACACTGGCTATTTGAACCACAGAATCTTAGATCACATTCACTGTCATAGAGATTGTCTGCAAACCTGAAGGAAAACATCAAAAGAGTGTCTTTCCTTCTAGTGGCATGCGAAAAAAGAAATAAAGTTGGAAATGTTTTTCTTTGACCCACAATTAAACATATAATTTATTCTATACTGGAGAAAGATTGAAATCTCTAGAAGTCTTAATTTTGGAATGAAATTTCTATACCTAGGTCTCTGGATGTATCTTCATATTAAGTACCAAGAACATTGTCAAAGATGAAAAAGTTGCCTCTTTGGTTATCCTCAGTTTGATTTAACCACATAAAATAGCAATCATATTTATTGAATTTCAAGCTTATATATATATATATATATATATATATATATATATATATATATACACACACACACACACACACACACACACACACACACACATATACATATATATTTTTTGCATGATACACACTCCATTGAGAGAAATAATCTCATCTTTCACTATATTTCAAGCTTAGTATTAAAAGATTATTTATAAAGTCCCTATTAAAATAATATTAAGAAAGTAATAGGTTAATATTAAAATGAAATCATCCATGCTACTATTTTAATTTGTCTCCTTCATTTAAATATGTTTGTCCTCTATGTTTCTTAAGTTGACAACCTAATTTCTCTTCATTTTGAACATTATACATACCTGCATTGAATATCCCTTAAGGAATTTTTCATCTACCACTTTGTGTCCAATAATGTTTCTTCTCTTTGTTCACTTTGAATGATCGATCTATGTGCTTATTGTGTACATATTTAGTGCTGACTATATTACAGTTACTGAATCGTTCAAATTTTATGATAATTGCCTCTTCTATAAAATGGGGCATATGTAAAATACTAAGAAATATGCAAGATCTGGAGAAAAAAAAATTCAACAGCTATTTTTATCACCTACTGAGATAGTGTGCAACTTGTGGATACTAAAAGGTGAATGTGGCACAGTGTATCTTATTTAAGAAATTTCAGTCTAGTGTAGAGGTCAGCAAAGTTTTATTGTACAGGGAGAGATAATGAATAGTTTAGGATTTGAGGCAATATAACCTCTGTGGCAACTACTCAGATTTTGCACAAAAGCAGCCCTAGACGATGTGTAAAAAATCTAGTGTGACTGTGATAATGTAAAACTATACAAAAACAGAGGGCCATGTATGGGCCAATGTCAAAAGCTTTTCAATCAAATCTTGGTCTAGTGGGTAACAGGGACATATAAAGAAATCGTTAAATTTAAATGTGTTAGTAATAGACTAGAGGTGTTCAAAGAATGTAGAGTTTAAATGTATCTGAGGGAATGCTTTACACAGAATTTGGCATTTTAAATGGATACTAAAATAATGTGTAAAAATTAAATAACGAGAAAATAGAGAATAGCAAATGAAAAGAGCTGAACACAAATACAAAATAGATCATAATGTGTTTAGACGACTCTTAAATATAGTATTGGAACATAGCATGAGCACCTAGAGATGAGGCTGGCAATATTACTGGTGCTTCGAATGGAATCTTAATAAATTTGGTGTTTATTGAGTAGCCATCAATAACAATTATACCATGGAAGCGAAATGACACTTCTGTGTTATGAAAACACTTCTGGTAAGAACTAGAAGAGGAAGGGCCTGGAGGCTGTCACTAGTATAGCTGGCTTTGTCAAAAGAACTAATGGAAATGCAGAATTTCTGGGAATTTGAGAGTAGGGGTGGATATTTTTGGAGATTTCAGAATAGATAAATATTTCTATAAAGCTGTCTGAAAGGAGTTACTGACCCTGGGAAAATTCAATGCCCCTGAGATGACCTTGTCCAGCTACTGAAGACATTACCAATGGTGCATGCAAAAAAAAATTTTTTTTCTCAAAATGCCAAGAAAAGTGGGGTGGGGCTCAGTACTCATGTTTTCTCTCTATTTTTAGAATGGAGATGAGCCTGAATGAAGTATAGCCAATGAAATCTATACTCTGCATTTTAGAGACAAGGTAGCAAGAAAAAGAATACAGAAGGTAACACAGGGAGAATCAGGGGAAAAAATGTAAGGTTGGTGAAACTTGTTGTCAGCATGCCCATAGTTCTTTCTGGTTTTCATTGCTTGTATAGATGTCCCTAGTGTATCTACATAAGAGAACCAGCCTAGATGACAGAAACATTTTAAGGCAGGGTTTATTTCAGATCTTAAACACATACTGAAACTTTATTCTCCTTCAAAGTAGTAGATTTAAGAACAAGTGAGCCTAAACTTTGTCTCTCAATGTTTGGTGTTTCTTCAAGTATATAGGGTTTCTCTTGTTTGATTTTTTAAACCCCTTCCTTGATACTCATTCACCTAGAGATGGAAGTTGTTAAAATAATGTATAAGAATTATCTGTGAGTGATAGAATCTGAGTGTAAAATAAATTTTATCTGAATGGTAGACCTTCATAATTCATAGCTCAAGAGAAATGAGAAGTCCTGGGTTCTAATTTTTTAATTTGCAAATATCTAAATATGTAGCTTTGGGTAATTCAAAAATCTTTCTTATCTTTATATGTAAAATAAGAGGACTGGACCATATAACATTGACTCCAATCACTTTATTTATATCATTTCTGAATAATTACCAATTCTTGGGCCTTAGTAATATATAATTTTAATTTGAAAATATAAAACATATCACCATGAATAGATAACATGAAACATATTATATACATTATTTCAACCCCCAAAACATCATAAAGTAAGCTGTTGACCATTAACAAAAGAAAACTAACAGCATTAAATTTATTATCAGAGCCCTCATCATATTGGTAACCAGGTTGTCCCAAAAGGGATTTTGAAGAAAATAATGAAAAACACCGTTTAAAATGAAAATATCTCTAAAGAGTGTTTAGTATTTTGGGGAAATTGAGTAATGAGAAGAATTTTTATTAAAACAACATAATAACCTAATATATTACCACATTAGAGTTGTAATAATAACCCCCCCGATTAAAAGAACGTTATAAAATTTATGAAAATAGCACGAAAACAGATTAAATTAACCTAGTAAAACAACAACAAAATCTGAAATCTATAAGGATGTTTGACACAGTAGCTAAAACATATGGTCCATGAATATCAAAGTCCTGTATTTTATCATAAAGAAGTGCCAGTACCATAAATTGAACAGAATGACTTGAGCCATCTCAAGTCACATTAAAGGCTGAGAGTACTTCTACCTCTGACGTTCCTTGAGTCTATTACTGACACTGAAGGTGAAATAACCTTGTAACTCCTAATTTGAAGTGCTGAGAAACTTATCAATTCTTGGCTTTAAATTTGCTTTTAGGATAAAAAGAAAACATCTTTACTATACCTTAAAGACTTCTTGCTGCAACTTGTCCTTGTTTCTCATTTTCTATGGAAGGTATTTAAAGACTGTCATATGTGTCTTAGACACTTGAAATTTTTTCTCTCCCTAAATGTATTAATTATTGCAATAGACATTGCAAAAAATAATTTGAAGATTTTCTTATATGCTTGCTGAATTTTTTTTCTTCTTCAGTTTTCCAAGATCATGTTTACATTATTTTTGGCACTTACATCCTAACTTGCAGTACAGCTATTAATATACTTGATTTATCTATCATTATAATCTATAGGTGTGTATATCTACCCATTTGTTTGTTCTCTGCACCACTTAGCAGGTTTTTAATTAAAATAATATATTTTTATTCATTTAATTACCACGTCCTAGTATGGTTTGCTTATAGGTATGATTTTGATAGAAAGTTTTTAATGTAAAAGCTTCAGAATTAATTGTAGCATAAGATTAATCTTATTTAGTGTAAAATCACATATAGCATCATAGAAATAATTGTGTTACTTTAAACAATAATAAAAATGTGAATTCCATGTAGCTTCACTTGTCAAATATAGTAATTTTTTTCAGAAGTAAGATATGTAAAAAATAAACAAAAAATTAACATTATGTTTGTTTCCCAAAGATTCAGTAGAATTTAGCAGTCTTCTGACTACCAAAAGAAGAGCACAGAGAATTTTAAATGTATGGGGGACTGACATGTTTTGCTGTTTTTATTAGAAAGATTTCTTGCATTAGTATATATTTAGCTATAAAATATTATCATCAGTTCAACACTTGTTTTAAACTCTACTAAAAAGAAAAGTTTAGCTAATGAGATGAAGTGGCAAAGAGTCTGCTTTTTTTGATATTTTACAGAGAGATATATGAAAATCACTTTAGTCGTGATTTATTTATGGGTAATTAGATGCAAGGCATTAAAACATTGTTACATCTGTCTTTGTTATAGTAAACTTTTAAAAATCATGGTGGTTGTTGGGTACTTTGGTTCCTATAGGACTGATAGTATATCTTCTGTAGTAAACTTGAAGGCTTTTCCAGTTTCTTCATACTGTATTTATCTTTTTGCAGAAAAAACATTTTTTCTTCCCAAGATAATCTATTTACTTTATTTTCATTAATTTGTATATTTTTCAGCTATTGAAGGCTTTTATTTCTTATAATACAAAATAGCCTATATTGTTTAAATATATGTATATCTTTATAGTATTTACTTAAAACATGTAAGAGATTCTTGTTTAATTATTTAAAATAAATTAGGTGGTAATAAAATGTTCTACAATATTTAAATAATTTACTTAGAACTAAGAAAATATACAATTTTTAAACATTTTATATGCATTTACATAAAATTTGGAAATAATACAAAAATCCCAGGTTTCTTCTAATAAAGCTATTTTTATTTTAAAAATTAAATAATGTTATATATAATGAATTTAGTTAAAATTTATATATCACACAAATTATAAATAATCTGATATGATGTTAACCTCGTTAATAAAATTCCAGTATCATGGAATTTAGATTAATAGAACCAATTATGTGCATTGCTGTAGGACAAAAAAGTACCACTTCTTTGATATATAGTGTACATTTGTTCTGTTTTTCATTAGTGTTTTTCTAGCAAAAATATAAAAATGGAGCTATCCAAAAAGTCAATATTAAAATTAAATTAAAATAAAATTTTAAGTTCCTAAGCACTTTTTAAGATAAAACTTTAGAATAGTGATAAATATATAATAGTAACATAAATTTATTAATCATTTTTCTTCACTTTATGATCTGACTCAGAATTCCTGTAACAGCACTGGAAAAAAATAATGATTCATAGTATCCTGGAGAAGAAAAATCTACAGTCTGCCTTTGGCTATATCAAATCTAAAAACTGGGTTCAAGAAAATACAAGAGGAGCTGGGAAGAAGAATCTATTCTATTTTTTTTTTTTGTATGACCTATGGTTCTCTCCTGCTATGCCCAAAAAGCTTTTGAAAATTCTACATTTCTGATCTTCAACTGGACATTGAAACTTACCTGAAATTCTTATTTTGAGAAACACTAGAGTAAATAGAATGAAAGCCTTAAAACATTTCATTTTAAAGGAAAAGTAAAATAACTTACAGTTGTTATGGTTTTATGAGACATGAGATGTCAAATCTTTAGAAGGATTTGTAATGACCTTTGATTAATAGAATCTAAATTCATATAAAATAAGTATTTATTTTGAGGATATTTCATTTACATAGTAAAAATGTAGTCAACACATCTTTTTAAGATTGCATTATTAATTTGATTATAATTAGGCTTAATTGAAAACTTTCTATGTATCTGTATATTGTGTAGTTACCTATTGCTGCATAACAAAGTATCCCAAAAGTTATCAGCTTAAAGCAACACATGCTTATTTTCTCACACGGTTTCTGAGGGAGGAAGAATCTATTAGTGGTTAGTTATCTGGATGCAGCATTCCTGGCTGATTTGGGATCAGGGTCTCTTACAAGGTTGCAGAGGCTACAGACATCTCAAGGTTTAAGCAGTGCTTCCAAGCTTATTCACGTGGTTGATGTCAGGTTTCAGTTTGTCAGAGACCTCAGTTCCTCACTGGCTTTTGGCCAGAAGTTTAAATTCCTAGCCATAAGAGACAGTAGCAGATATGTGTTTAGATTAAGCTAAGAGCATATATCTAAATGAATTATAGTAAGAAAAGATGGATGAAAGTTCACTAGGTTAAGAGTTAAGTCTCCAAAATATAAAGTAACTGTAAGTAGAGCAGATCTGTTCTTATATCATAAACATTGTGGTAAAATGAGGATAAATAGGAATGCAAGTAGGTAAGACACTTGAGTGAAAAGGCAATATAGAATGAAGAGGCAACCTCAAGGACTGTCTAGATTATTAGCATGAGGGACACAAATGAGACACACCAAAGAGTGAGATGGAACATTTGAAAAAATGATTTTTTATAATATATTTAAAATTTAAAGCATTTGGAGGAGGTAATCTCAATTTGAGATGATGTCACAAAGAATTTTAGAAGATGAGATTAAAAAAACAAAACAACTACTATTGATTTGAAAACAGTGGGGAAGAAGTAATGGAAGAAAAGTGTATGGATTTAAGGGAGTGAATAGCAAGTAAGTGGAATTCCTGGAAATATGCCACTCTTTCAGGAAGTATAGGTGAAAGGAAGTGAGAATATGACAGTATGGGGAAATATTAAAGTTGAAATTATTTTGGATTTCTTTTGAGATCATGAACAGATTATATGTTGAAAGAAGAACACAATTATTTGAATATTCTCAGTTCAAGTTACTTTGTTATGAAGCTGAAATTGTGATTTGATACAGCGATATATTGTAATGTTGTTTCTCTCTCATTTTTATCTTCATGTGAAAATGAATGTTTCCTGAGTTAAATTCTCATTTTAGCCATCAAAAAATATAATTTTTATCCAGATGTAATTTTGCTAAGTATTATTTTTTAAACACTAGATCCAATTATATATTTTTTTCTCTTCTGTTCAACATAATCCTGTGAAAAAAGTATTTATACATCTTTTCACACTTTGGAGTAAGAACAAAACCAAAATACCTTTAACAGAGTTGCTTAATGTGTGGTCAATGCATATTTCCAGAATGGCCATATTTGAATTTATAACTGACTTGTCATAATCTCTATATAAGTTTTTGCCATTCCTAATAGCATTCTAGCCAGACTGTAATAGATACCTTCACCTGAACTTGTACATGTTCTCACTATAGTTACTGCTTTGCAGTGCATGTGTGTGTGTGTGTGTGTGTGTGTGTGTGTGTGTGTGTGTGTGTGTTTATGTCTGTATATATATATGTATGTATTTAAGTGTGATTATAAAATAAAGGAAACCACTTAATTGGAGAACATGGAGTTTGGTATCAGAAGTCATGAGTTTATTCGTAAGTTTGGTATTTATCTTCTGGCAAATTAGGGGAAAATAGATGATGACTCTAAGTCTTATTTTAATATTCTAAAATGGAGGAAGTGATACCACTTGCCCATTAAGGCTGTTCCAAGTGGGAAATAAACCTATGGGTAATTTGAAGTTGTTAGGGGGACTTTTCTTAGAACAACATATTATTAATGAAGAGTGGCTGGATTGTAGCTGCCATGTATGCCATCTCTTATAGCAAGAACAATTGACTAATCACATTCACTTCTGATATTATTTAAATAGAAGTTTTTTTTTTAAATTAGGATATACTAACTTATGTAAGAGACATATTTAAAATCTCAATGATTTAACACGATGAAGTTTATTTATCACTCACTTCGCAGTTTAATGAGATTTGGGAAATCCTCCTCCACACAGTGAATAATTCAGTACCTCCAATTGTCTTCACCTTGTTTTTTAGTGCTCACCATACCTGATGCCATCTGCCAGGAAAAAAAAAAAAAAGAAAATTGGAAAAGTATATTGAATACTTAGCTACTCAGCTCAAAGTGCACACATTTCACTGGCCAGAACTAATCATGTGGACTAACTTAGGTATAGGATGCTAAGAAATATAGTTTTTGGCTAAAATACAATTAAGAGAAAGGAGGATGGAACTTAGGCTGTCACTAGAGAATGACCAACCATTCTGGTATGTCCAAAACTTGACCAGTTTTAGAATGGAAAGCTCTGCATCCTAGAAATATTTTTAGTCCTGAGCAAACCAGGACAGCTGGCTACTTTAGCATTGTCCACCATCCTTGCCACAGGCTTGAATGAAGCACTTTATGTGTATATATTGACATAGTAGAGAAACAAGAATAGCAATAAGAACTCCAAGATATTATTTAGGCATTAAAACTTAAATCCAAAACTAGTTCAGGGGATAAGTAATCAGAGAAGCCACTATTATAATAATCTTTATTAACTGAGGACCTGCAGTATGCCAATCAAATTATATGTTATCATCAGGAAAATATCGTTGCAAAGTATGTAAAATACTCCATTTATAGTTATGGAAAGTGAGGTTCAGAAGCATTAAATGACCATTCTAAAATCACATTCTATTAAAATGTGAGCAAGATTTTAAAAGAGCTGCAAATGTGAAGTTCTTTCCTTCAGGTTACTGATCTTAGGTGATAATACACACACACACACACACAAACACAAACACACACATACACACACATTTAAATGACATGAACAATACAGTTTGAACTGTATATAAATATAATCATCCCCCAAATAGAGATACCACTGTTGATTAACCACTGAGCTTTGAAATACAATTTATTTTCTGGAACAGTTTATTTATTTTTCTTTTTTTAAATTATTAATTGGAATGAGATTTATTATAAAGTAAAAACCAATATGTCTGGGACCAATTCTGAACTTATTTAAATTTTAAAATATCAATATTATTATAGACACTACTTGTGTTACCTGGTGGTTTCAGTGAGAAACATTTTGAATTTATGTTGAATATGTCAGAATGTATGCTACCCAGTTTAGTTCTTTAATAAAGTCAAGTATTTTTACTGACATTTCCTATAGGATTAGATAAAAAATGTTTTGGCTGCTTAGAGTTTTTCAAACTCACTGATCATGGAACAATTTTAAAATTAAGATAGGTACAATAAGTCATGAGGTATAATGAACACATCAAGTTTAAAGTAAAAATGATGTTATGTATACATTCATAGCTGTGCTAAATAATTTCATTTTACTCATGATTTATACTTTACAGATGAATGAAACAAACATAAATAACATTATCTGATTAAGAGTAAAGAGTACAGAGTAATGATTACAGAAACAAACATCTTTCATTTTACATTTTGATTATAATAGTTTAAAAAATACCACTTTTAAATGAGAACTTTGCTCTGTCTTATGTATTAGCTTCATATTAAGCATGAAGGTGACAAATCAAATACAATGTCATGTGTATGTGTGTATTTATAATGATGTATATTTTATGTGTGCTTATATATTAAAATGCATTTTATTATCATTGCAGCATAATATAAAAATGCCATTTTCTGTAGTTGTTTTGTAGCAAAGGGGAGAATTAAAACAGTACATTTTGGGTACTTAAATTATACAGGAATTCATTTTATATAGTTTTCTTTTTTAGAAACAAAGCTGCTTGTATCATCTTCACAGTAAAATAATCCAAATTTTTGTTTTTCCTTTTTTTATTACAATTTGGAAAGTATAAGTTCCTGTTTTTTATTTTCCACATGTATTGCCCACTGAGTTGGTAAATGCTTCTGATACATCAATGAATGAATGTAACAGACTAGTGCATCAGGTGATTTTGCAGGCCACATCTTGGGATTTATCAAGAATGGAACCCTTTCTGAAAAAGGATAAACCTTATGGAATAAGCGTAGCTATAGAAATATTCCCAGAATTTTTTTTTGCCTTCTTATACTTATAAATATACTATAGAGAAAATATTGCTAGCATTATTTGTGTTATGTTTGTGAACTACCTATTATGATCTCACAGACTTCAGTTTGGAAATTGCTAATGGAATTACGTTGTCCAGCCAGAGGCATAATGCACGCCTTTCTCTCATATCACATCTTCCCCATATAGGGAGAGCCCTCTGTTCCTCTAAAAACACTGAGTTTCTGACAGCGTTGCTAAACTGCTAATTAGAGGAACAAAATGACAAAGAACAAATGGCTTAAAAACCAGGGGTTTATAGAAATTATTGAAGCAAAAGAGGAGGGAGCAACCTAACGTGAGAGCAGTGGAACAGAGCCTAAGTAACACAATCTTCTAAATTTGTTCATAGGAATTCCCTTGAGAACACCTAGCTTCCCAGATTTCCATATGCAAATGCTTTAAGTATCTCAGGTCTTTATCACATGTTTTACCCTGATTATTTGAGTTTATACTTGAAGCTTGGGTACACTTTGTACTTATAACTTTGAGACTTAGGGTGACTATAAAATAACCTTGATTTATGGAACCGCAGCATGGGGAATGGTCTTCTTTGGGTCTTTCTTATTTTCCTGATAGTCTTTATTCAAGAGCAAAGGTAGAGATTCTGCTTCCCCAGAGAAGTGATTCAAGTGTTAGTTATTTGGTTCTCAAACTCTACTATAAATTGCTTTCACACGTCATCTTTACTAAATCTTTGGCCTAAAGTGTTTTTCCTTCCTTTTCCTCTGGATTGACCTCCAAATTACTCTTCTTATCTGTTCTACCATTGAATGTTGTATCATAATTATAAATCATGCCACAAACATTATAATGATTCTAATGTGATTTGTTTTACTGTTTGAATTTTTTTAAGGCAGAGGCCATGTCTTATTCATGGATACATATTCACCTGTGTCTGCACCAGAGACTCAATCGATACCTATACCAAAAAAAATGAGTACACAAGGAATTCATTTCATCTAGTTTTATCTTAATCCTAAATAGTGTACATTTGTTAAGACTCTTGAAGTGTTATATTAGATCCTCTTCTTATTTTTTGTATACTATAGGAAATATTTAAACCCCTCATTTTTTCAAACCTTCAATTTCTATTATAAAAATCTTTTTTTACAGTTATGATTTAAAATTTCTATTAATAATTAAAATTTTCTATTTTTACTCTATATAAAAAATCAAAGGACATTCAATTGCTGACATGTTTTCAGATTAATTCATCACATAAGTGAAGTGAACATTTCTACTAAAAATGTCTGAAGGACCAATAACATGGAAGAGAATTTGCTCAACTTTGATGTTGAAATGGATTCAGATTAGATTCTTGAAAGAGACAGACCAAAGGCTTTAGGTTTTTGTTATTTTGGTATTTTGTTGTTGTTCGTTTGGTTTTTGGATGCTGCTTCAGCTAAAAAATTCTGCGTAGCATTAATACTTATTATCTCAGGAGCATTGGATTATGAGACTCCCCCACCCCCTGCCTTTTGATATGTATTTTATCTTACTAAATGTGCTTTTTATTTTGTAATTTCTCAGGCAGTTTTTTCTCTTTCTTCCTGAGATAGGCATAGATTGTATCAATTATTTTTTTTTCCACCTGTCCTATTAATTTTCCAAGTAGGTTCATTACCAGTTGCATATGCTGAATTCCTTCTTTCATGAGTCTGAAAGAAAAAGATCTCAGCCTTTCTCCCTTTAGTTGAACTGGAATAATTTGTTTATTCAAATCACCATTTTATTTAAACTGAGAATATAAAGCATCTCTTACTATTTATACAATAACTATTATAGTTTCAAACACTTAGAATAAAAGTGGTATAGATTAATGATTTAACATAGAATATACAGCAGTTCCTCCTAAATAAAATACATATATGAATATGTCATGACAATTTAGTTACTTCTTTTTTAGTGTCTTATTTTTTTTTTGCTTAATTTAATACTCTCTTTTTTTAAATGAGATGTTTTAAATAGTGTAGTTCTCTCTGTTTCATTATATTTTTCTATGAGCTTAAGAATATCTTCTTTATCCAGAATAGATAATTTATTATTCATAGTAACATGAGTTTGGTATTTGCTAGTCTAGTCATGAAATACACATGTAATAATATTTCCAGAAGTTTGTCATATCATTTCCAAATAAGAAATAAATTAGTTTGTCATATTTTGTGTGGGCAAACTGTAAATACCCAATATTTATTCATTTTCACCAGATATATCACTTTTAAACTTTAGTGATTCCAAAATACAGAACTGGTGTGTTCTAGCGACACTGGGTAAAACTGATTTTTCTCTTCTGATATGATAGACACAAGTATCTTATAAATTATATGTCATTAAAGGAAAAATAGCAGTAACAGTAACTGCCATTTATGATAAACCCTGGGAGCCCAACAATGCCTTGCTCTTTCTCTCATTTAATCTTCAGGTAGATTCTTTGATGTGAATCAAATTACTTTCTAATTTTATGGACTGGAAAGGGAAGCTCGGGGAATATAAACTCACTTGCTCAGTGTTATATAACTATTTAATGTGGGAGTCAGAATTAAAAATTCTAATTCCAGAGCTTGTTTCCTTAACCAGTATCCTATTTAGCAGATGCAATGATCATACTAATTATTGAAACTCCTGATTAGGCATAGGGTGATCACAGATTCTATGAAAATATTCTACTTTACTGCTTTATCAAAAATAAATTGATATTATACCTTATCTTAAAATATATTAATCAAATTACAAAACCATTTATGTGTTAATATAGATTTATGGGTGATTATATTAAGGGATACTATTTTAGGGTATTACAGTTTTTTTTCCCTTGTTTAACTGTGTACTAATATGCAGAGTTGCTAATGGAAAAACATTGTTTTATCCATTATTTTTTTAAAAAGCACTAAAAACATTAATTAAAACAACTAAAGAAAGCAATTTCTGATTTGTGTGTATACAGATATTTATTTGATTCAGAACAGAAGCATTGGTTAATGTGAGATATATAATAAAATCATGTAAATATTCAAGACAATATGAAATTCAGTAATTGGGTAAAGGCATGAATATGTTTCAGTTTGTTTTCTTTGTCTTATTTTATTATGTTTAATAAATCTGTACAAATGTCATTCAGCATTAAAACAACAGTATTTAAGCCAGGTTTTTCTAAAGCTAATTAAAACTAACTTACTCTTTGTTAGTTGAGACTAAAAAAAATAATAATTACACTACTTAACATTTTTTTATTCAGTTCATCTTTTTCAATGTACAGAAATTCAATGACCTGTGAAACCATGAGGTAATTTTTGTCCAAGTGAAACAAAGTTCTTTCATGTTTCAATTGAGTAATTATTTTTGTTTTATTTGGAATATAACTTGTTACTGTATTCTTAAGGTTCTTGAAAGGTTAACTGAGGCATTGTGTAAGTAGTTCTAGTTAAGAAACTTGTTGATTCAAATGTCAGAATGATGGAATGTTTGGATATAAACTTGGTTTAAGCATGGTTTAATCCAAGTTCAAAGGTGCCTATTCTTTACTCTCTAGGGTCATTTGTTCTTTTTCCATGAATAAACTTCAGAAAATATTGTCCAGATTTAATAAAATATAGCAGACTTAATAAAATATATTACATTAACCTAGCGACTTGGTATTGTTAGCTTTTGTACTAGTCATTGACAATTTGTTTATCCTCTCCTGCTTGCTAATAAATATTCACAAACATTGAATAATGAAATTAATAATATATAAGTTTGTATAATGCATTTGAATTTATAAAGCATTATTATACAGGTTGATTCCCCCGGTTCTCAAAGTATTCTTGTGGAATAATTATTGTAGGCTATTTCTCCTAAATTTTGTCTAGTGGTAAGAGATAGAATTAGTATTAAATGAAGTTACTGGTTCTTAATATTTTCACTATATAATGTTTCATAAAACATTACTTTAACAATTCTAGAGATGACAGATACCTTTTGGATCACTGAGCTATACTTTTCTTTATGGATGAGAAAATTAGTTTCATAATGGTGTAGTGACTTGCTCACATATATAAATTTTTTTTTGGCTCTCAACCTCATCTTCCTTTTTCTCATTTTGCCAACACATTATTCAAAAGTAGGCTCAAGAACTTTATGGTTGGGCCAGTGAATGACAGAACACTAAATGGCAGAGCTAACTCATTTTATGTTATGTCAATCTCAAACTAGTAAAAATAATGAGTCAAGAATAAATATTTTCTTTCAGAAGAATTTACATTATTCTTAAGAGTAAGTTTTCATTGTAGATTAAGATTTTTTGTGTGAAGTGAAAATCATGTGTTACTTCAATTATGTGGGCACATTGGTTACTTACTCAATATTTAATTGTAAACCAGTTGCTAAGTGAAACAGAATAATGATTGTTTTAGTAAAAAGTTAAAATATTTTGCAAATATATTTATATGAAAAAATTGCATAGTTTTCAATCTGATTCAGAAGTATTTCTAATAAAGTTGAATAAAGCATTTCTGATTATTTAATTTGCTATTTAACTTGATAGCCTATGAAACATTGAGATTAGTCCTTGTATAATTGTATTTTATCCAAATTATAATTTTCCTTTGTGTATGTACTCCTATTCCTCATGATTTATTACACAAAATTGAATTTTATGAGAAACTGAAAACAGAATGCATCAGTGAAGCATATCTTCTATGTGTACCTCAAAAGGCAATGTACCAAAAATTGCAACAGACTCGAAAACATACTTAATTGAATAGAAAAGTTGCCTGGGGGAGCTAAACAAGTTCTTTATTGTCAGAGCTGGCAACATTTTTTAGATAGCATTGTATTTTATATTGGGTTGAATTCATGATTGGGATACAACTACTTCTTTTGCATTAATCTGCTTTGTGGAAATGGAGATACATAGCTTTATTTTAAAGATGATAGTGTGGAAACCCTGTAATAAATTTCTTGTAAGCAACCTAGTATAGGTACTGCTTTTATGCAATTTACAGCAATGAGAGACTAAGGGAATTTAGGCATCAGCTTTGTGCAGGATATTTTTCTCTTAGCTCATTTTTTTTTCCCTTAATGTTCTTGATATTTATTCATGTGATGTTTTTAGGAAACTATTCTTAGCTCCTTTAAAAATATCTCTGTAGATAAGTAGGTGGAATAATTGAGGTTTCATTTAAATAATTTTTATTATACGATAAATATGTAATTATGCTTTCTATTTGACTTACATTCTTCTATATTTCAGAGTGTATTTTATTTTTAATATTTCTAAATTTTAAAATGAGCAAAAATACTCTTTACAAAGGCATTTATTTTGATTTGTAAATTGGAATGTAATCAGAATAACAAAGTCTAATGTTTTCAGATAACCTACCTTAAGCCAGACACTGTTTAAAAAGATTTACATTGAATAATTTATTCAATCCTCTAATAAAATTTTTGAGATAGGTATATTGTAAACATCAGAACAGTGAGGTAATGATATTGCCTATGGTTGCACAGAGTGTTAATGACACAGGTTTAGAGTCCAGGCCTAGTGACCTATTTGCCCAAACCAGTCTTACTGTTAACATCAGTCTCTATCTTAAAATTAGTTTATTATGGTTTTATTAAAAATATCATTTTCATATGTGAACATACAGAATAAATTCCTCTTTATCTTTCAAATTATGTTGCTATTGCTCTATTAAAATTAATATAATTTTTTTAAAAGATAAAAAAACACTCTTGAATTACTGGTATATGACAGGCACTATGTTATTTCTTTACATTTATCATTTAAACCTCTGTAAGATATTCTGAGCTGGATACTGTTGTTCTGGCTTTACAGATGAGGAATCTTATTCTTAGAGAGTTTAAACATATTGAAGCTGCACAAATGACGTAGGATAGAAGTCAGATTTAATCTCAGCCCAGTAGAACATCAATAACATTGTTCTTTATATTGAACCAAAAACCTGACTGTGACTTTCTCCCTAAACCACCTTTCTCAAAATGAGAAGAAAATCAATAATGACTAATGAATGAATAATAGTTGTCAGACTTGTAAAAGAATTTTCATTAGTTTGTCTCATTTAATTTCTACAAAAGCATGGGATGTAGGAAATATTTTTATTTTACAACTAAGAAAACTGAGGGTTAGTAAATTTATATAATTTACCTAAAGCTTTAAAGTACCAATTAGTAATTTTAAATGCAAATTTATCTAATTTCAAAATTTCTATAGACCTTGACTTTGGAGTTCTCCTTTAATGCCGAAAAAAAAATGTATTTTAATATTCAAGTAAGAGACTAGAAGTCTGGTGATATTTGGTGTCAGTGTACACAGAACTGATATACTTGGGTCTGTAAGAACTAAGAATCCTATCTTCCTATTAGGCAAATCTGATTTTTTTCCCCTAACAACAGAGTGAAACCTCATGAAATCAGGAAACAGGGTAAAATGATCCTCCTATCACAATTTTCTACACCAAAGACTCATAAACTTGTTATCTCAAGTTTTTTTAGAAAAGTTCAAAATTGTTATCCAGATATTTGGAGAACATGTGGCTTATTAATTGGACATGCAAATTTTTTGTTAAATTTATTTCTTTTCTCATTCATAAATTTTAGACCAAACCTGGGCTCCTTATCAGCTCTAGTTATTAAGTAGAATTGTATTATAGAATTCTATATCTGTTTGAATAAAGGAAATTAACTTAGAAGTATTTTTTTTAAATACATGGAAGAATACTTTTTTGGTTCTAATTAAATTTGGTATTAAAGGGTTTATATTTTACTGGTATTCAGTAAGCAAATACCAATAAATTAACCACCGTTTATTCTGGTATTTTGACTACTTATTGACTGAATTATTCATTATGCTTGGCAAATCATCAATCCAAATAAAATTTTAAGTACAACTAAAACACCAGCTTTTTTAATGGTGTGATAGTAGTTATTTCTTAAGATAGGACAAAAAAAGTCTCTTTCCCAAGGCTCTTTTCCTTAAATGATAGTCACTTGATAAAAATAGATGCTATTATTTGTTTTCTCTTATTTGATTTACTTTGCTAAATTTTACAAGGTAAGAAAAGACATATATCTTGGGCAAAGATCTCAAAAAAACAGATATCAGCAGTGACCACAGGCACTTGTATAGCGATTCTATTAATGTAGTGGGTAGCGGATTCCTCACCTTCATGATTTTGAGGATTCATTCAGTGCTAAAGTTTTGTGGGCTTTTACAAAACTTCAGGATTGTCATTCTTATTCACTTCAGTTCTTACTCTTTAGATCCATTGTGAACCTGTCCATCTCCCTCAGTACTCGGCTCTCTGGAAAACTTTTATTATAATCAAAATGAATCCTCCACTTGAATTAGACTAGTGACATTTATTCTCTCTCATCCAAGACTTTCAACAGAACATTTTCTATGTGCCTTCACACTTAGCTTTTTACAGAGGTGGCAGGGCTAATGTTCTAATAGCAATTATTTACCCCCTTACTCTCATCCTAACAACTTCAAAACTGGACTTCATGCTAAAGTATATCAATCACCTGCTGATGTCAAATTCTTAAACTTCCAGATTGGTTTTGTTCTCATTTTCTCTTCTTTAGTCTACTTTAGTAACCCACATCTCTGGTGCCAAGACATTATCCTTCCCAGAACTATTTTACATTTAATATCTTAATTCAAGATCTACTCTCTGACTATTTCTCTCTATCTTACTATCACTGCTTCTTTTATTTTACCTCTTAAAACACTTTGACCATTAACTGCTCCCTCCTATCTTAGTCATTCACTTCGATTTCTTTTTTTATGTAATGAGATTGCATGGTGAAACAATTCAATTGCCCCCACACCAGGGCTTTCCATTTCTTTGCTCTCTTGTTCTCATCCCTCACCCAGTCACATTGAATAGATCCTGCTAGAAAAATGGCAAGGCCGTACACAGCAGCATGTTTATTCATATATGATTCCCAACCTTAGTTGATTATTATTCTTTATCATTGTCAAAAATTGACTCCCTTTTCCACTGCTAATCAAAATTATTCTTCTTAACTTTTGAGCTTATCATCTGTTCTATTAATATGTAAGAAATTACCGTGCCATCTACTTAACAGAACAAATAATACCTTTCAAATGTGATCTTTCTTGATTTCTAGTGACCTCCCATAATATACATATATTTTCAAAGGAAGAGATCGCCATTTATAGCCTATATATTTCTCTCCCAGACAGATCATATCTAGCTCATCTGAGTCCTCCATGGTCTTGGTTTGTCTGTTAATTTCTCTTAAAGTCTTTCTGCTACTCCCTAAGACACTCTCATTATTAAAAATCTAAATCTTTTTCATCATGTATATCAGTCTGGGTTGCAGCAGAAAACAGATGGTATACCAAAATTAGTTTAATTTGAGTAAAATGTCATAAAGGGACTATTTACAGAGGTGTAGACAGGGTGTAGGGAAAGCACAACAGACTGCAAAATACCAGTCTACTTACAATGGAGTGCTTTACCATCCAGAGACTGAAAACGTGAGGGGAGAGTGTAGTTACTGGTCCAGAAGGCAAAGAAAGGCCCGCCTATTAGTGGCTGTGACCTTTGGTTGATGGACACAGCCACTGTCTCATTAATAGACAGAGAGCTAGAGCAATAAATACTCAGACCTTAGTATCCTCATTTCTCTCCTTTCTTTGGTTTCCTACATGTGTGAATGTACGTGTGTGTGTGTGTGTGTGTGTGTGTGTGTGTGTGTGTGCGCGTGTTTTCATTTTCTTCTTCTTCTTTTTTTTTTTTATTGACAACCAACAGGGAGTCAGAGGACAAAGGAGCCGAATGTGTTAGTGTGTATGCCTTGCAGGACATAGAGTATCTTAGAGAAGTGTGGAAGCTGAATTTAGACAGGCAAATGAAAGATATTCACCATATCCTGATTTTCTTCACCTTCTTAGCTCTTTTGAACAATTTGTTGCTCCCAGACCATAGCTACTCTTTTGGGAGGCTGTCTGGGCAGCTGTACACGTTCCTCTAGTCCAGATTGATTTTTTTTTTCAAGCTGCTGAAATCCATCTACATTAACTAATTCAGATGTTTATTTCAAATAATATTTTCTAATATTATTTGCTCATTTTATCAGGTAATTACCTTCCCTCCTCTGTCCAATTTTCTCATAGTCTTTACATATCTCTAGCACAATAATTTTTCTGTTTCATGATCTAGCAAGTATCTTTATAGCAAGGACTCTATATCATTTATCATGTCTATACATGTTCTGTACTTATTATCACTTGGTCCATGTTAGATACTCTATCATTGTATGCTTTATTAATTTGCATGTTGTTTCTGTCTGTCTTTATACCAGTACTGAGTTCCTTACTGATGACTGCTGTTCTAGGGTCATCTATGTACCTAATACAGTTTGTTGTGGGTAATCTGTTTAGGAAATAAATAAGTGGCTATATTTAAAATGAAAATCCCTTTCTAGAAGGTTCAGGAGTTTCCCTAACTATATTTAATCTCAAATTGCATAAATTATAATGGATGGCCTGGAAATAAGGTCACAAGTGTAACATTGGCATCAGAGATGATTTGAAGGAAGTCATGGAAAGAGGACCACATTGCCTCTTTGGAAAAGAAGACTTTCTTTTTTCAATGCTGTTATTGCAAAAGCATAGAGACAGAACATTGTGTAGGAGCACTCAGAATCAAGTGACAAATTTACCACTAAAGCCACGTTCAGATTATACTAAAATTGTGGTGGTGTTTTATGGAAAAATGTGAAGAAATTATCTAATGAGGTGTAGTAGTTTTGAATTTAAATAAATAAGTTTAGTCTACTGTGTTTTTTCTCTTTCATGTTACCTATCAATCATTTATGAATTACAATGAAATGTTTAGCTGCCCTCCTTTTAATCACCTCAGAAGGAGTTTTTGGCATTCCTGAATTCTGAACTGGGCTCAGGTAAGTTTTGTCAAATTGCTCATGAGCAATATCATCCTTTGACTTTTAGGAATAGTTCTTTCAAATGATTCCATTGTTCACATGCTATATTCGCATTCTGTTTGAGTTACCTTCACAGAGAGAATGAAATGGACTAAATTTTATCCTTCCTTGCTACCCAGTTAAGGAAAGATTCCACGTTAACCTTGTCAAGACAATTTTGAGAACAGAACATTTATTTTTCTTACTAAACCCTTTCTTAGCTTTTTCTCTTGTGGTGAGACATTTTTCAGAATGTGTTTCCTCCTTATATGTTTTTTTTTTTTTTTACAGCTATTAATATTTTGTATTTGGAAAGGATTAAAAGTATTCTGTTTTATTTAACTTCGCAGATAAAGAAATGTAGTTGATGTTTCACTTTTGTTTTTATTTAACCAAAATTAAAAGATGTCTCTATTCTTACATTTTTGCTTTTTGAGGTGATAAAGTCATGTTGTTTTCACACACACAAGATAAATGTGAAATTAACTAGTTATGAAGACTGTATTCTCTAGCCATCAACAGTAATTAAAAGGTGGTTTTATTCCCTAACCACATATTACATTTCACACTTTTCTGATTGGATTTTACTCCCAAGGTGCTCACTGAATGGGAATTTAAAGTTTATTTTTAGGTAGCTCCTGGGTGGTTAGACTGTTTACTTTCAAATTCTTGGACACAGCTTTAACTAAATGCCAATGTAGAGAAATTTTAACACTTTAAATACAGTTGTTATGTTTGTTAAAATATGACCAAGACAAGCATTAACCTGTTTCTCAAAAATTGTAACATAGAATTTTTCTGTTCTCTGTATTCTGATTATATTCCCTTTAATTCAAGTTGGGGTTCTGATGCCGGGCAATAGAATTACCAGAGCAAATAAAATGATAAGAAAAAATTGTCTAATAAAGGAAAATATTATAATAGAAAGGAGTGAGACACGAGAACAGGGAAAAGAATGACAGTTTGAGGTTTTATGGAAGTGTTTTGAGACCAATTAAACATTTGCAAATTTATGTGGCTTGTTTGTGGGGAAAAGAGAATGGCAAGTACAATATATCTGTATCAAAAGAAGAAATGGCCTAAGTGGTTAGGAATCAAAAGCACTGTAGATTAATCACTCTTGGAGTGCTACAGTGCAGTACAAAACCCACTTCTGGATTTCTTTTATTGTCTAACCAGGTGGCATAATGGAATATATTCATATCTTTATTTGTATGTGTCCATTTAAAATATCTTAATATTGGTTCCCCAATGTTTCTGGTCATTATACTTATGTATTCTATTTTTCAAATAGTAACTCTTATGCAGCATTTCAATATTTTTCTCTAGATGTTTTTCAGAAAAACATATATTCATTGTTTTAAGCAATCTGAAGTTATAGAATGAATAAAAATTACTAATTTTGTCTGCTTAATGTATATACAAGGGACAGTACTAAGTGCACTTTTTTTCTTTTAAAATAAATTTTTATTTAATCTGAGTCTAAATCATTTTAGTATGTTATGATATATAATAATTTTTATATTCTGCATTCAAAACAGTATTCTAATCATTTTAATTTATTAAATTGTTATAGGCATTCACTATATTATAAATATATAATATAAATGCATGTTTTTATTAAGCTTACATATTTATAACTTAAAATTTGAGTCATTAAAATTTGAGCAACAGTTATAGTATATGATTTCACAATTCTTAATATGGCTTCTTAATATTCCTTAATTATTGCTATAAATGCAGGATTTCTTATACTTCTTTTATTTTTTTAATTAAATTTATTGGGGAAACACTGGTTTATAACATCATTATATTTTAGGTATACAACTTTATAATACAGCATCTGTATATTTCATTGTGTGCTCCCACCCAAAATATGTCTCCTTCTGTCATCATACCTTTGACACCATTATTACATTAACTTTAAGGACCAGGTATCACTATACTTAGGTTTCAAATTATGCAGAAAGAGTAATATACATTTAGAACATAGATATTTGCTATGGAGAATGATATTTGATTATCATGTATTGTTCCTACAACAGGAACTACAGCAGTCTTCTATTTTCATTCTGTTATATATATATTTTTTCTTTATGTAGTTCTGAAAATCTGTTGATAACTCCAGCATCATGCATCACATTTCTTAAAACAATCTTGAGAATTATACTGAAATTTAAAATGGAGGTATATGTAAAAAAATCGTTGTTAAGAATGATGTTTGAAAATAAACAATATATATTTTAAATAACTATAAGCAATTGAGTCAGGGGTAAGGAGGGAAAAAAAATAACTAAGAATCCTGGAGTATGGGCAAGTAAATGGTTATAATTAACCTGTCTACTCAATTGGGAGATAAAGATGATTACTAAAAATCTATTAGATCTCACCTCATTTAGGTATCTTTCATAAATATTTTTAAACATTATTTTAACTTAGAGATAAATAAGAAAAACTACACCCACACTGTGGAATTTCTTGTAATGTTATTGGTAAAACTACAGTGTTGGATTGGTATTAACACACAATTCTATTTCACTCCCATTGTAGTGTTGGCTGTAGCCAAGATCAGTTGGGGAAGTGCATATGAATGGTCTCTGTTTGGTACATTATTGTACTTCCCTGATCCTGGTTCTCTGACTCACATTTTTAGCTTTGCATAGTGGACATGCAAATGCACTAGATGAATGCCAGTGTATTAAATCTGAAACTCTCACTATTTCTGTGTAGAATTGCCCAAAGTTTACTCTTAAAAGTACAAGCTGTAGGCCTAGATTAGAGATCACGCGATATCTGTCGCTTCTGCCTTTTCTATTTCTATTCTTAGTTGCTTTGTACAGAAAACATTTTTTATTCCTATTCAGGTACTGCAGGAAGTGCAACAATCTTTTGTTACACCTTTCAAATGATCTCTAAAAATGCTTTCCACCTCTGTAGTGGTATGGGGGGGAGGAATCTACATCCCTGTCTCTTTAAAAGTGTATCATCCAGCCTGACTGTTAGAAGATCCTCTCCCCTACTAAGAAGACCTTTTCTTTATATCTGTCTCCTTTATTTTATTACTTCATACATAAGCCGTGGGACAAAGCCTCACCTAGGAACTTTGCTACTTAATTTAAAACACAAGTCAGCTAACATTGTCTGCATAAGAAAAAAATGTTCTCTTCCCACCTAGAAGTGACTGTTGTTCACAGCTGCCTTCTTATCACTCTCCATTTCTTCCTTTAGTTTTTTTTTAATATCTCTTTCTTGTTTTATTTTTTCTCCTTCCATTCCATAATATTCTTTAATTACAAAGGTAATTCCTGAGGCTACCATTTGCCTCACTGGTGGTCTGAAAACTAAAACATAAAAAATGAAAAAGCTATTGAGTTCTTTGAGGTCAAATGAGGATAAAAGAAAGCTCCTTAAAATAGGCAAAGTAAAAATACGAAAACTTGGTACAGTTGGCAGTCTTTTCTCAGTACTTAGTACAGTTAAATGATGATTCCAAAATTCACTTAACTTCCTCTGAAATTTTGAAGAGTCAGTTCAATTTCATTTTTTCACAAATATTAAGCATGAGTTTAGAAGAGCAAGAAGAGTAAATCTTAGGTACATTTGTAATTTGTGAGACCTTACCCATATTTCTTCACAGAGCTGTCCACACATATAAAGTGAATAATACTTGCGCATACCAAAGAGAGTTATGTGAAAATTAAATGAAATATATGTGGTTCAGTGTATATTCTAAAACATAATGAGTACTCAATACAATAGTAGGTTGCCTAACTTTATTGTATCTTACTGTGTGCCATGTATCTCAGAGGATATATAATGTTAATAAAAAATGTAGACCTGTGATAAAGAATAAAAAGCATTTATTTTAGCATAGGAGGGTTGTAATCTGGGGCACAGATTCAGGAAGCAACTTAAATTGTGCCCTGAAGGAAACAGAGAAAGGAAGGATTTACAAAGGTCAAAACCATGAGAGCTGTTCTCCTTAAGGTTCTCCATGTAGATGGAGGATGTTGGCTAGGTCAGCTGAGTTTGGTCAGGCCTGTTGTGTAAATGGGGGTTGCTAGTTGTTGAAATGGATTGTTTCCTTTCAAGGCAAAGAATACAGATGTCTGGTCCCTATGATAAGGAGGATATAAAGTCCATGTAGTTCCATGTAGAAGTCATTGATATAAGATATGCATTGTTTGCTGGTTAGCTGGATTTAACAGGTCAACAATTTAACAATAGTTCCACGAACTGAGGCATGAGACACCCAGAGGCCCTGCTTCTTCTGCAGACTCCCGATGACATCTTAAGTGACTCTCGTAGCAATGCTTATCCCGTTTCATTTTCTCCATTATCACTAAATAATACCATGTTTACAAGTTATCAAATGTGCTTATTATAAAGTACAAACTTCCTAGGTTTGATGTAGGATCTAGAAACATAGATTTTAGATCAATCTCAACAAGTGTTTCTGATAATGTTGAAAGACAGACCACAGTGATTAAGTGCTGAGACATGGATTTCCACCTTCCTGAGCCCAATCCATCTTTGATCCTTATTGACACGTAACCTCAATGTAGTTATTAAGACACTTTAAATATTTTTTAATGGGGATAAGTGAGCTACTTACTTAGCATATAGTAAACACTCAGTAATCTAGTGAGATTATGTCTAGAAATAACTTGATCACCTCCTCGGAGGTGATTATAGCACCAAGATTAAAGAAGAAATACTATTGTGACCTGGGATTTATCTATATTACAAATGTAAATGTAACAACTTTGCCATCTCCATGGCATTATAAATTTATTCTTGAGTAGAGGAATTTTTATTGGTGATGGGCTTCTAAAAGTATTTCTAAAACTCCTTCATTATTTTGTGTACTTAATTTTTTTTCTGTTTTCCATAAAATGATAAAACATAACAGAAGGAGAGAGAGAAATTCTAAATAAATGAATGCTTTAGGTACATTTGTGATAAGATTATTGATGCTAAGAGAGCATTAGGATGTATATGGTAATTTCTAAAATAATGAGATTCTTCTAATTTAAATTATCAGTGAGGGGAAAGGCTAAAACCTTAATTCTATTTTTATAGTCTACCCCTCTGCCCTTATAGTTCTAGTAATTATGTTCCAGGTCTTCATAAATAACTTATGTATCATATAGGTTTTCTGAAATAAGTACTTTACTCAAAAAATACAAATATATTTTAATCATATTTACATAAACTATAGATAGCCAAATTTTAATTTCTACTTTTTTAGTTTTTAGTTTCCACTTGTCTCCTTGTTAACCTGCATTTTTCTATGTGAGCCTCATCAACACTCTCTCTTGAAAGAAATGTACAAAAAGAAGTGAAGAATAAGAGGCCAGCAGGAAAAATTTTTCCCTTTTTAATATTGCCAGCATCTAGTTAAATTTAAATTGAAGAAATCAACTGCCTTCTCTTCCACTTTCAACGTCAAGAAGCCCAATGTATTTCTATCACTTGCTGCTCCCTGTCTTAACTGAGTGGCAGTCACAGTGAGGGAGGAAAAGAATAAGGGCATTATCCAGCTGTAGTGTTAGCAGCCAAAAGTCAGTACCTCCAGTCAGTACCTCCTTTAGACTTAATAAAAAGCAAAGGCTTCAAACCTTAGATTGATGTCAATAAGACCAAACCTCAGGCAGTATAGATTAAAGTAGTTTCAAAATTCTCAGTTCACTGAGGATAAAATTCCATGAGTTCTCACATAATAAGTAACATGAGAACATAAGCATTGAATATTCAGGATTCTAATAATGAGCTTGAAAACAAAGGAATACTTCATGTTAAGACTTTTTGAAAAATACAAAAAAAAGGGACCTCTTCACAGTTAAAATTACATTTTATCATAGATAAATTTTGATTTTGTGCTTTTACTAAACTTTGCATTGAGATATGAGAAGCTGAAATTACTAACTATATTGAGTACTTGAGTCAGTCAGATTTCAGTATCATAAGCTGATCATAGAATTAAGTGTTCCTTACTTGGAATAACCTTGTTTCTTTCGTTAGTTAGTTAGTTAGTTAGTTAGTTAGTTAGTTAGTTAGTTTGGATCAAGAAGTCTATCTTTGTTCCACTGCTGCTGTTACCTGGAGTAGAAGTGATAGACACTCATTAATGCAGATTAGTGTCCGAAAGTGAGCAAAGCTTATAGATAGCAATTCTTGTTTTCCTTTCCAAATATTCTCTTGAGTGAAGGAAATCCAAGGGGCTAGTTGCTAGAAGAGAATTAAGCCATCTCTCACAAACAGTAAGCCTAATCTCTTTTGTACCCTGGAGTTTAAAAGGACAAGATTACCTATCCTTAGAATAGGTGTTCTGCTAATTTGCATTTCAATTATGGTAGTTGATGCCAATAATGCAAGCATACTCCCAAAGTTTAATAATAATGTGTATTTTTCATTGTTTCAGAAACAATGTGTTAAAAGTTCACTATATTCAGCACTTTAATATCTGCCGAGGTGGCATACTCAAGATCCAGCAGAAAAAATACATACATTGGAATCTATGGGCATTGAAATTTTATTACATAAAAATTTTATTACATGATGTAAGAAATGATACTACAGGAGTTTGGCATAAAGTCAAAATTCACTGTACAAGATCAGATTTAAATATAGTATCATGTTTTAATCTACTTTTGCCTTTGTCAAATTGACAGTCATCTTTTGTCTTGTAATTAAATATCAGTTTAGACCCTCAGGCCTCTGAGACAAATTGGTTGTATTCTTATATGTTAAACACTGACTTAATTCGGTTCAATCTTTTAATTCTTCTTCTTTAATTACTTAGTAGCTCAAACTAATAACTGGTTTTGTTTCTTTAAACTTATAATGTAGTCTTGCCAAAGCAAATTGCTATATCTGATTCCATGAAAATGCTAAGTTGCTTAGCAACTTAAAACTGCCTTATATTTCATCTTTTTGCATGCTCTTTAATTTCTAAATTTTTATCAGTGTGTAATTTTAGTCATATATTTATTCAAATTATTATTTTTTTATTCACACAGTAAGCAGTTTGTTCTCCATTGACTTTTTAGATGTGTGTATGGGACAGTGGGGCAAGGAAGAGAGGGAGAGGAAGGAAAGAGGGAGAGGGGGAGAGAGAGAGAGAGAATGAATATAAGATAGAAGTGGGAATCAGAAGGAAAGAGAACAGAATTAAAAAGTGCATTTATACTATCCTATTCTTATATCTTAGCATTGTATTGCTCTTCCACCTTTCATGAGTCGTTCACATGTCCTGTTTTGTCTTCCAGATACCAAGGCTCTTGTTTCTAACCTCAGGGGGAGGGGATTTAGTCATCTATAGTAGTTCCTGAACTATTTTATGCATAATTGGCATTCAGGCTCAGAAGCTTCTTAAAAAAGATCCAATTCAGAGCCTTGTGCTGCTTTATCCCCAGAGAGAAATTATCCCTTTGGGAGGTTTGTCATCTTTGGCAGGAAGAAAATGGTGTTACTATTTTGTACTTTCATTGTGTTGTGGCAGACAGGCAGTAACTTTTCAGCCAGGTCCATAGGCTAATTGTAGAAATGATGGAAAATGTCAGAATTAAAAAAAAAAAAA
Source organism: Cynopterus sphinx (assembly GCA_030015415.1). Lineage (NCBI taxonomy): Eukaryota > Metazoa > Chordata > Mammalia > Chiroptera > Pteropodidae > Cynopterus > Cynopterus sphinx. The sequence continues at coordinate 78,431,387 of CM057380.1, read as the reverse complement.
AGTGTCTTAAAGTAAGTGACGGTCGTCACTTTGCTTATTTTCTGCCATTTGCTGTAATAGGCACCAAACTATAAGGAGCATTTGAATGAGAATAAAGATTTGTTTTACACGTGCATAATATTGAAAGGAAATGAGCTTTAAATATCAGTGTACATTCCTTCAAAATGCAATTACCCTATATTACCCTATCAGTTACTCTTCTTTATCAAGGGCCAAGAATAATTTCTCCCACATCACCCATTCTTCCATACACACTCTCATAAATGCATACTCAGAGGTGTGTTGCTTACAAATCAGGAAAACAAATGATGACAGGGAGAGTGAGTGCCCATTAATTTAGTGCTTTCTTTTTGAGAAAAACTGCTTCAAACCAGTTATTATTGTCTCAGGCATGAAAGCAATCGTGAAGCTTAAAACTGAATTGTTGCCTTCAAATTCATGTTCTTTATTTTTATTCTTTAGATTGGGGCTCATATTTAAAGGCAGTGATAATACTTGTTTAATGAACACAATTAATTTTAGCTTTTGTTTATGGAACTTTGAAGGTCATGACATCCTAATATTTTTTACCTCTGCTTAAAAAATAATTGTTTTAGAAGCTCTGCAACATATGATTAAGCCTTTTTAGCCAGTTTCATTTATTCCGCATCACAACCAATTTCAAAGAAATAAATTTTTTCTATTATCTTAAAAATAAATGGCATATTAAACAGTCTTTCTCTATGGGCATTATAAAAGAATGGTTTTGTTCAGCTCAAATGCCACCTAGCTTGATGGCTGTGTATGAATTAGCCATCTTACCCCTTTTCTAAACTTCTTTCCTGGTGATTTGAGTAACTTAAATGGATGCATGTAGCTATATATATCTATAGACACATCTGTCAACATCAGGCATCCTATGATTCTCTCCAAGCCCCATTACTATTTTCCTTTCCTGGTCATTTATATATATCCTAGTCTGGGGTGCCCAAAGCCACTTGAAAAAACAGTACTTCAGCCATTATCTGAGATGTAAAACCTAATACCCATATAATGAGCTATATCTGCATGCTCCCCAACTTCTAATTTGTTGAGCATCAGAAAGGAGCTCCGTTATAAATGCGACGAGTACTGTTTCTCCAATTTTACACCATGCCATGTCCTTGGACCTCTAAATCTCCTGTGCTAGAGACTCACAATGTGAACACACAGTGTTACCCTCAAAATCCTTGTGGTGCCATTCCATGCATCACTTTACTATACTTTAGTTTTCTGATGACTGAAACCTTTCCCATTTTATCTAATTCTACAAAGTCTCCTGTACCTATAAACTTGAGATGAATAGATTCTGGGACTTGTATATTCTACAGGGGTGAAGGAAAGTATGTTTCTGATTAGCAGCAGTTGGCCCAAACCATGCTCAATATAAGAGCATACATATCTATTTAGTGGTGAATAGAATTAATCTCTAAAGAAGAGCTGGGGAATGTGAGATTTAAAATATAATCCCTAAAACAGTTTTTTTCTGCTTGGTGATGATCTGTGACAGTACTGAATGATGAAACTTGCTTCTAAGCAAAGGATTTTAGGTCAGTTGGAAGGGTCTTTCCTCTCTCCATTATAGAGGGATACATTCCAGAAGAAATTAGCTGGGGTTGGTATATCAACTTTCTAAAATTGCTTCCTCTCAGTAGTGAGGATATTCTTTGATGTAGGTTGTATTTCTTTCTTATGGTTCCTGCCAAGCCTTTTCTGGGCTAAGATATTGTACACTGTTTTTACCTTTTAGGAAAGACTTACCAATCAGACAGGGATAGTTCCAGGAAAGCCTGTTGCCAAGAAAAATCAGTGAAATTCTTGGGTATATATTTGGCACCTAAACTAAGAACATCTCAGTTTTAAAAAAGTTTGAGTGTCTTTCTTTTTTTGAAAGAATCTCAACTGAAAGAGAGCCAGCTAGTGAATGGATATGGATTAGAAAACATAATTCCTCAAACAGATATGTTTCCAACACTCTTCAAAAATTGACGCATGCAAATAATGTCCTTTGGTTTATTACAGCTGGCATTGCATACAGAGCTTGACACTTTCTGAAATGTCACCCTGTCTTTACATGGCCTGGTGTGCAGGGGATATTCCTTTAAAAATAAACACCCCATCTTTTACTGGTAGGCTGACCATTTTACAATTGTTTTCCAGCAGTCCATTGCTTTATCACTTTATTTGATGTTGCAGTTCAGCATACCTTTCAAATATTTATTCTGATACCTAGCTTCTATAACCCTACTCTAACTACTGGATAATGGAAATCCTGAACCTGAATGTTATTGATGCAGCAGAAAAATTATTTTACTTGACATTCTTGTTTCCTTCTAAAAATTTGTGATAAAAAACCTGACCTGGCAATTTCATGTTAGAAATTAGATATATAAAATACAAATTTAAAGTAAGAAATAGAATGTTCTATTCATAGCATCCTTTAAAAAATATTCAGTTTTAGTCTAGCCTTTTTACACATTGCCTCTCTTGTTTTCATGCTTCTTGATATAGGTATGTTGTGTTCTATAGTATGGGCTTTGTATAAGACAGTCTATTCTTCTTGGAAAAAAAATATTAAGAATTTTATTCTTGTTTATTTTTAACCCATCTTATTTAAAAAATTATTTTATGTATATTTCATAACATCTATAATTAACGAGTAGAATAGTATGTGTGTATATTTTATAAATAAAAATATGCATACATGGGGAGTATGCGCAGACTTTCTTTTTGCTATGAATGTGAAATAGAATAAAGGTAGGAAACAAAACTGATTACATCTTTCAAAACAGTTTTACTAAGGGAATATGTTGATAAATGCCCAGTAATCTCTTGTTTTGTGGAGCATGACTTAGATTTTTATTTTTCTTGAAAAAATATGTGTTGGAGAAATGTTGATTGAATTTAACTAAAAAAAAAAAAACACATTCTGTAGTCTCTTGTGTATTTTTAGTATTGGTCTATGAAGCAGTATTCTGAAATAACCATTTAGGAACACTGATTGTATCTTTTCCAGTTAAAAAAGTATCCCAAAATATTTAAAAGAGAGAGAATAGAAGAAGCCAGCACAGGTGGATATATTAATTAAAACTGTTTTGATTATAAGTACTGGTTGATACACCCAGAAACTAGCAAACAATATGCACTAATCACATTCCTGAGAGGTCTAATTATTTTTTAAGGAAGTTTAATAATCCTGACTACAGTGTCAGTCATAAGCCATACTCATTCAATTGGCCTCTGTGGTGATTTGTTTAAAATAGCCAAAGGAGCTTATCGTGTTGCATTATGCCAAAATATATACAAAGATTTAGTAAACCAAAACTTTTCTTCTTCAGCTGCCATATTCCCAAATCCATTATGATTTTTTTTTATTTTTTAAGATATAAATCTATTAAGTCATTGTGACTCTAGAGACAAAATTAAACTACCAGTTCCACAAACAACAGCGTGCACCTATGGGTTCAATTATAGTTATTGGTCTGTTTTATTGATTGTGTCTTCTAAAACGTAAAATACAGCATGTCCGTCAGTATTTAGTTATAATTAAATTTTTTAGCATGTAAGCATGTACTAATTAGTTGAAAATGCAAATTTGCCTTATCTCTAAAAGAATAAATCAAAGGACTATTAAAAATTACTATAACTTAGAAAAAAACATGGAATTAATATAAAACATTTTTTTTTGCAATTACATTATAGCTACAATAATTTTCATGAATAGACTAACATGAAAATTAGTTTTTAAAAAGATTATCTAACATAGAGGTAAATAATGAAGGTATGGCTTTTAAAATGCAATTAGTTACATGTAAAGACTATTGTTACATTAGCTTAACTAGTGGTTAGGATGTGCATTCTCTTTCAGTGATCCAGCACAGCACAATTTTAAAAGACACTTTTAACTCATTGGAGGAACAGTTCAGATTAAGTGTGCTAAGTGATAAAAGGATATATGGAGAAGAGGTTATCGGTTCAGAAATAAAGAAGAATGTTTCCATGATTACCCAATTACCAGTTTTCCAAAATCGTGAACAATAGCTTAGTATATCTCCCCAAATAGGAAAAATACAGGGATTCTACAGATTTATTTTTGTAACATGGGTCATTAAAAAACATATTTAATAAACTACATGTTAGGTAACATCAAATATAGTTAGAAACATATTCCATAAATTAACTTTCTATTTTAATCACATTCCCTCATGTCATAAATCCTGTCTAATTTTCTGTCATCTCATCCTTGGCTCCAGCATTTTTTCATTGTTTCCTTATTCAACAGAGACACTGCATTTATTGTAGATCAGTGATGTCCTTGCTGGCCACTCTTAACCACACTGATGTCCTTAGTGACCTGCCAAATTTTCATACACAGGGCACATACAAAATATAATTATTTTAATGAGAAGATAATCAGTCTTCTACCTAGCTACTGTGTGTCCCATATGTCTTAAAATGGAAAATGAGATACAAATCCTAATAGTGGGTTCTGATTCAGGTCATAGGTAATAAAACCTCTCTAATAATGGGGATTATAATAAGAGGTTTCCCAAGGCTATTTCAACTTACCCATGATGTTTCTAATAAAAGCAAATTCTTGTAGAAATGTATATATTGCTCTTCAAAAAAACTGAAACAAAATCAAGGAACACAGAGTTTACGATAAGAACACTGTGTTAGAAAAAAATTACAGAAGGGAGGAAATGTACTAAATACATACAATATGCTAGAAAGAATGGTGATATTTTTACATAAATTATTTACCTTTCACAAATGGCTTTAAAATTAAAATTCCTTTTTATAAATATGAAACCTGAGGCAAGTTGCTACATATTATAAAATGCTTTATCTATTAGTTTGCTTTGTTTCCTCTATTTAATTCTTATAAACCAAGTTACATACAGTCACTCAACTCAAGTCATGATCATATTTGAATTGTCAAGAATAGTATGACAATTTGAATATTTAGAAAAGTGAGACTTTATAGTGTCTATTACCTACCTTTCAATTTATGTACATCTACTGTACTCTATGGCACACCTCAAAATATGCTAAGCACTGTGTTATGTACTTGTAGGAAAAATAAAAGTAAAATTCAAAAACATTGTTTCAAGAAACTTTTAACTCATTGGAGGAATAGTTCTGATTCAGTGTGCTACGTGATAAAAGGATACATAGAGAAGAGGTTATTGGTTCAGAAATAAAGAAGTATATCATGATATAGGTAATAAGAGATTTAATTTGATTTATATAATAGATACAATTCAACATCTGTCTTGAAGGATGAGTACAAGTTGGTGGACAAAGGGGATTGACGAAGGTATTCACATATATGAAAACATATTCAGAGTAAAGAGATTACATGCAATCCATAAAACTGCTATTGTTCATAACAGCAAACAAGTGGACAAGGACATAATTTCCCAGACCTTATATTCCGTGATGAGGAGTTTGGACTATGCAGGCATAAAATGATTCTGGTGGCAACTGAGAAAGACTGTTCAGGAAGCAAAAATAAAATATCATGGTAAACATTGAACTTGAGAAAGAAAGCCAGTTTGATTGTGCAATAATCAAGATAGGGTACCTTAAGATTTTAATTGGGACAATACAATAAGGATTGAGAAGCAGAAATTAAAAGTTTTCAAGATAAGTTTAGGTAGAAATATTGAGAGGTCTTTGTGACTAATTACACATGGTGTTAGGCAGTAGCAATTGTTGATAGAGCATCCAAGATTCGAGAAAACGTAGAAGAGAGACTGATGAGTTCATGGCGCAACATTCAGTAAGAGATGATAAAGGTCATTTCTTCATAGCTTACTTCCCAGACTACACTATTTGTGGTAGCCTGGCAGTTACTCTGTCACCTGTTTGGGGGTAGCTGAATTTGAGACTGTGAAACACAAGAAAGATCTTACTGGCAGCCAGCCATGTCTGTGGCCTAACTTCTGGTCTAGAGTAGAAAGAGAAAACTTGGAATTCACAATGATGGCTAAATTTGGGGCATGAGGAAAATGAACAGGGAGGAGTATTCCAAGGGAAATCTGAAAGGAAAAGATAGCCAAGAATTGAATTGGAAATATGGCATTTAAGGCATTACATATTGGGTATATAGTGGATAGTAGAAAGAGAATCACATGGCCTTAACAAGAATAAAGTAAGAAATGGGGAAAGTTATAGGAAGGAGGTGGTTAGTTGTGTCACATAGTACAGTGGTACATTTTAATGAAGACAATAGACAAGTGTTCATTGAATTCAGCATTCAGATCATTGGAGACCTTAGTGGAAAGAATTTCAGGGAAGCAGTAAGAACAGAAGCCATTTTTTTCTGGGTCTCATGAATTGAAAGAAACAGAGAAATTAGTATAATACCTCTTCAAGAATTTGAGTGTGTAAATGATAAAGCTAACTTTTATCACTTTCATGTTTAAAGTTTTCTCTGTTTTCTTGCAATCTGAATGTATTATTAGCAATTCTGCATATAATCTATATTTAAATTAAAGATATAGCATTAAAAAAGAAACATTGACACCTAGATGATGTGGTGCCCAGTTGTTCCTGAAAACAGAATAGAGCAAATGTTAGGTAGATAATTAAATTCTCATCTAATTTTTTCAGTAATATGGTTTTCTATGATTTAATATTAGCTTTCCATCCACTATACTCTTGTATTTTAAAAATTCAATTTAAAGAACAAGTTTTATGATGTATTTTTGTTTTGCTATTTTGTCACCTTAAACTATTATCTATCTTCTATTGTATACTTGAAATTAACAAGAAAAAAAATTTTAATGTTTTCTTTGGTCGGAAAAAAAGTATAAATTTCTAATGTGTATAATAAGTTTCTAATGTGTATAATAATATATATTATAGCATATGGGAAATGTTAATAATATAAGCTATGTTCAATAGCTGAGATTTGAAGATTATACACTATAAGAATCAGAAAATCCAGGATTTTAACCTGGCTATGTTAGAGTGGATGATAGACATATCCCTCCCGAGTACTCAAATTCTCAACGACTGCTCATTTTTTCCATGAAATAATAAAAAAAAAATTTGTTAAAGGGATTAAAGGTAAATGTTGCTTAAAGAGTCTTAGGGAAAGTTTTTTAAAGAATTTACAATGTTTGAGAAAAATACACATTTCTCAGTAAGGTAAATGTTTTAAAATGACTCCCCTGATATACTTTTGTACAGCTAGATGTATGATAAAATCCTTGAATAATCTTAAGGCAGTACTACCCAAGCTTTTTCACCTGAGAACAAGCACAATATATATATATATATATATATATATATATATATATATATATATATATTATTTTTATCTTTATTGATTAATACAGATTAATACAGAGGGAGTTGGGCTTTCTATAAATGAGTCTTGGTGAAAAAAATTTACATGGAATTATGTCAAATGTTATAATAAAAATAAAAAGCATTTGGGAATACAATATAGATTGAATTTATATAAAATTCCAAAGTGTTTAAGATTTTGTTTCTAATTCAATGATACTCTAGTATCAAATATTTAAAATATTAATGAAATTCTGGTTCCAGAATTTGAATGCAGTGTTGGAACTGTAATTCTGTAGTTGTCTTGGACATTACACACACACACACACACACACACACACACACACACACAAACACACACACACACACACATCAGAATCAGCAGCAGACAGAGAAGGATTCCTGATTTGTTTGAAGAAAAAGATTCAGGGCTGTCACATTTAACAGGACTCCCAGCTGACAGCTAACTTCTCCATCTCTCTGACAGCAATATATTGGATTGGTCTCCCTCCTTCTTGACCACTAAGAGAGTGATATTCTTCACTCACTCCTATTGGTCCTCATTGGACTCAATGTACTCCATAGAGGGCTCCTTAGGTAAATGTTGAGGATAGGTTGCTGTGCAGTAGAGAGCTATAGGTTATTGGACATTGCTCATCATGTTTACTGATAGGAACCCACTGACCTCCGATAACTTTTAAGAGCCTAGATGCTGTTCAAGGCTGAATGCACAGGTAGGAGGCTTGAAATGCCTTTGAACCAAGGGGTCAGGAGACCAGTACATTGAAAGACACCTGCACCCAAAATGCAGAACACTCATTGGACAGGTCTAATATAGAGTAAATATAATAAAAAATGTAAAAATATATCCAGAGAAACAAAACTCTGGTAAATGACCAAAACTTCAGAACTTGGCATTGACTAAATGGAATGTAATTTGAGGATTTTCCCATGACTTATAATAAATCAGCAATCATTTGCAGAGTGATCTACAGTTTTCTCATTGTATTTTTATCTCATTAGATCCTAAAAACAAAACTCATTAAGTAGGAAAGAAGAAATATTTTACAATTGAAAAATTAAGAAGCGAGAGATCTAAAAACTAAATTGTTTGCCCAAACATTAAAAGGCCTGTAGGTGGCAGACACCTTGCTATAATTGAGTTAATCTCAGTTATTCAAGGTAATCATGGGAAATTCTGCCATGTATAATATTTGTAAATGTTTCTATATTCTTGAAATTTTAGTAATAACACATTTAAATTATGGAAACTATGTTAAATTGTTCTTTCTCAATCTTCCCTCAAATCCTTTAAAAATTATCACTGTAAGGCATAATTGCTGTCTAAAGAGAAAGGACAAGAAACTGAATTTTTCAAGTTATGTATTCTGGGCACATATGACTAAAGAAGCAGGGATAAGCCCCTTTTTTATGTCTTGGCATGAGGGAATTTATAAGGACTGTCAGAATTCACTCAACTGCTGCCAAAATGCCTGCCAGCCTACTTCTTGCTATTCTTAAAGAAGCAAGTAAAAGAAACTCCAGGCCTTTCTAAAGTGTATATGGAGACTAGCCAGACTTCTGGGATTCAGAATGGTTTGATGACTTTCTCATCTGTCATTTGAACTACCCTGACATTCAGAAACTTCATGCGAGTCCTTCTAGTTGTAAATTTAAGGTCATTGAGGCACTCTAAATATAGTTTGAAAAATTTATCGAAATAATTTATCATGTCTGAGGATGTTATGAAGGCTATTCCACTTTATAGAACAGAGATCTTAACCTTCTAAGTGTAGACTATTTCTTTATTTTTTCCCTCCCTATAAATACTATGCAATTGTATTAAAGACCAAATATTCAGATATGTACATATAGGCACTTTAGTTTCAATAGGGCAGAGTAGTTGGTCTAAACTATCACCCGGGATATTTCAAGTCTCTTTTTATCCAGGTCAAAACTGTTCCCATGGTACAGCTGAGATGAATATCCAAAATTTCACGTTTTGAGAGGCTTGGTTTCTGGTGATATGGCAGAATCTTAGGAAGATTACTGATGAAAGAGGTGGTAGTATCACTATTGATGATATTTTTTAACTCTCAAAATGAATCTACAATACTCAGGAATAACTTACGGCCTCCTCTGAAAGCAAAGTGAGTGAACTTGTCTTCCACGTTTTCTAACATAATTATCAGTCTCTCCTTGAGGCACATTTTACTCATTTTTTCAATATGTTTCTCTTCAAAATGTCCTTAAGTTTTGTTTTAATTAGATCTCATTATTAAAAAATAAAATAGGTAGTTGAGACTGGCAAGGAAAACCAATAAATTATTTCTGTGACATAGCTGGGATACAAAATCCCCTATGAGATATTACAGATAAAGGGCATTTTTCTTCTAATTATACCATTTCATCATAGAGCCTCAAATTGCCTGACTGGATAATGATGAGGAAATATACCACTAAAGTTAAGGTTGTGTATGAATTGAGGAAAATTGCTGATAATAAGGATGAGTCTGTGGAAAGTATCAAAATCATTTCTACTCAATAACCATGGACTTAAATAAAATATACCATTGACTTAAATTGTTACCCTACCCCCCCAGAACTTACAACAGGGTGTTTTACAGGTGCTCCATAAATATTTGCATCACAAAATTTCCTTGAATTACTAATTTATGTAACTTGTAATTTGAAAACCATTCTACTTTTAAAACATGTATTTCAATTAGTTTAGATTTGCAAAATGTTTATATTAAGTTATACAGAAATGTCTTTTATAGTACAAAACCATATAATTAAATTTTTCAGACATGAAACATGAAATAGTGCTATATTATAAGTGCTGAAATTTTCTTGTTTTCTTTTTATAATTTTAATGAATAGCTACAGTAAGCTTCTTTGGCACAACTTAGAATCGCTCATTTGGGTCTAAATGCAAAAACTTTGGTTAGTGTGAAGAGACCAATACTGTACTTAGGAAACAATATCATGTTTTTGAGATCCTGGCAAACATATATTAGTATCTAGGAAATTCTAGTAGGATATGTTTCAATTTACTAGTGACAGGAAAATTATTTGCCATGCTAGCAAAAATGATTTAATTTGTATTGTGAATGCTAAAATTTCTAGAACTAAACCAAAATTTTGCAGTTATTATAAGCCCAAAAGTAGTTAACCACATCACAAGACTGTCAAAGATATTAATGACGACTCTAGATGGATTTAAGCATAATATCCTATCACCAAAAGGTGATAATACTATTTCTATTTTGTTCTTTTTGACCCATTCTGCAGTCTAGGCATTGTATTAAAAATCTTATTGATAAATGGGATTGCATATACAGAAAAAGTTTCTGAGAAGTAAAAGGAAAAAAAACATCTGACAAATTAATTGTAAGAACTGAGAATAAGTTAGAAGACTAAATTTGTGATGATCAACTCTATAGTTTTAAAACATTAGAGGGCTCTATTATAAAAAATATATGAGTCTTATTTCAGAGGATAATGTGCAATGAAGCAAAACAATATTGTATAAAGAATATTGTTAACATTAGAGTTCTGCAAATGAAAAGTTATTCTACATATAGTGAGTTCCCATTCTGTGAAGTACATTTAGAATTGTTTGTAGAAGGAATGATTCAGATATCGGTTTAAACTAGATGAACTTAAATGTTCTTTCTTATACTGAAGTTCCCTGACTATGTAAAAGTTTGTATAAATATGTCTTTACCATCTGGAATGGCTGCCACCCTCATGTTGAATTGGAAGAGCCAATCAAATTCTGAGGTCTCTTTTCAGATGGAAATGTTTTTAGTTAATTGAATTTCTTATTTTAACAGAACAGATTCCTGTAGTCCTTATAATTGCAATGAACCTTCTGTGATATTTCTTGTTAGAAGAGCTAAGTAATTTCAAAAGCTTATCTAATTATTACATTAATCATCTGCAAAAAGTGTATAGTTAAATGAGTTGTTATCAGTACCGAGAGCCTATTATATGTAAGGCAGATTTAATAAAGGTCCTGTGAAATAAAAACAATGTTATAAAGGTAAAAGGAGAAAAAGAGAAAAAAAAGTAAAGAAAAAAAAAGAATGGAAAAAAAACAAAAAAGTTTATCTAATTAGAAAATCAGGAAGAGCCAATCAGATGGGGAGATGATATTTAAAATAGGTGTGAGAGACCTATTTGAATTGGCAGAGACAGGAGAACTTAGTCTTAATATAGGGAACAGCTGGAGGAAATGGAGAAAAGAATAAAGGCATATAGTAAGTTATGACTTTATTAAACTGAGAAAAATCTCTAGAGATAGGATTGGAAAATTTCAGGTATGGTTTATTAAGGCTTAAACATGTGCTTAATTTCATAGGCAACACGAAATGATTAAAAGACCTTGAGTACATAGCCATAGGATTACCCGTTAACATGTCAGATCTTTGCATTCTGTGGCATGGATTGAAAGCGGGGAGAGCCTGGTTTCAGAATAACCAGAATTAGGGTTACTAAAATTTGACTAAGATGTTTGAAACTAAAGTGATGCTGGATAGAAATAAGAAATGTGTACTTTGTTCCCAAGACATGTTTGGAAAACCTTAAATGTTTTTGGTTAGAGAAGATCTGGCCAGAATAGCTGTTATAACCATTTTTGGTCACCAAATATATAGACATAGACTTTATCTTAGGAGAGATGTGCAAGTATTCTTGATGATAAATGACATTTGCTTGGAAACACTACATATAAAAGATAAAACTCTTGCTTCCCTTGGTGTCGCTTGATGTACTTGAATAAATAGCCCCAAGTCTATATGGATCTTGAGAAAAAAAAATATTTATTAAATAGTTGAGAGGCTTCACCGGTGTGAAAAATGATTATGACTACCACAGGAAGCAGTGGATGAGGCCTCATAAGTAGAATACTTAATGTACTTAATATTGAGTACTGAAAGGGTTTTTATTTTTTCCCTAATGCATTGAAAGTGTTTTAAACTATTGCATTTGATGGGTCCTGTCACTGTACTTCTGCCATGACTCCACAGGGCCATCATTCTGTTCATTTCTTTCAGTCCATCCTTACTTATAATAATGAACTAAAAGGCAAGCAGAGCCATCTAAGGTTTAGATAAATGAGAAAGGACTATGTAGGCTTAAAACAGTTCAATTGACTGTTCATAGAACTGTTTAAAATCAGGATGACAACATGTTTTTAGAGCTTAATCACAGCATATGGATCAAGGACACAAAACCATTCACATGGTATGCTTGTTATTCTAATGCAGTCCTTGGAAACTTTCTTTTCCAACTCATGAAAAATCTGTTTTCAGACATATCATCAAGTTAATAAAATGAAATTGCATGCATGCCTTACTTTTCTCCCATCATCATCCACATTATTAGAAAGTGAGTGTCATCATCAAGTAGGATTTATTAAAAGCTCCCATGCACTAAGTGCTTTCGTTTTAAATTCAAGTGAGGATTCTCTTACATATTTTATATGCATATTTTGGCAGTATGTCTCTTATTGAGCTTTCATGACAGTGTTTAGAGTCTAATGTAATTCCTGAATTATTTGCTTTTTATCACTGGGTGTCCATTGTAGCAGAGCAGCATAACTTCTTCCATTGTGGACACCTGCTTGTCTTCTATTAGCATTCCTTTTCCTATTTAAGAAATAGTTTTAATAGAAGTTTTAGTTAATGATGCTATAGAATGGTGTGATATGTTACTTGCTAGTCAGAATGAGATCCTTGGATCACACTTCAAATAACATTGGCATCATCTGGAGGCATTTTTAAAATTCAGTATCTCAGACCCTAGATCCCCATGTGATTCATATACTGGTTTTAGGAGCACCAGTATATTTCATCTGCTTGCAAACTAATTTGAAATCCAATTATCAGAGTCAAGTTTTGTAACATGTAAATATAAAATATAACTGTATTAATGTGGTGAATGTTAACATTTTTATCCATAAGATTGCTGAACTGCTCAGCTGAAAGTTATACAAGTTAATTATTAACTGATAGTTTCTGAGCATATGCCTAGCATTTCCTCTTCTTAATTTCTGCTAATGTTTCACCTTTGAAAGTTAAGTTTTTAAATGATGTCATCTGTTAAAGAAATGCCATACTGATTCATCATGAATGAGAGTGAACAGTGTAGGTTACTATAAAGAACACAGGATGGAAGGTGAGAAGAAATGGTTTATAGTTGTAACTCCATTTTGTGTTAGTGATATGCTGCCCTGAGGAAAAATTACTTAAACCTTTTAGAGCTGCAATTTCTTATTTAAGATGAGGAACAGAGTTTGAACTAGAATGTATCTAATGTTTTCAGTTTAAAATCTGAAGAATAATATTCACAATCAGATATTTTATTCATGTTTAATTATATGAACACATTTAAATCTTGATATTAACAGGGTTTTACAGATATTTAAAGGCAAGAGAGTTTAAGGTTAAACATATGGATGTGCTTTCGATTCAGACATACCTAGGCCCTGACATTTATGGAACACTTTTTGCCACTAAGCAGTTTACTGTTATCCTTAATACTTCTGCAGAGCTATTGTGAGAATTAACTGGAATAAAATATGTAATATATCCCTTGTACATACAGAGGTCATTTATAATTGGCTATTATAAGTAATTTCATCTTCTGCAACTAAAATAACAGGATGACAAAAATATATTTATTTATAATGCTTTGGAGCACTTTATATTTAGACTTGCATACTGTTTACTCACCACAACATTGATATCTATATCTATATAAAGGGTTACTAACTTTCAAATATTTTCAGTCTTGAAAAGTATCCAACAGATAATCAAATATGCCTCTAATTATAAGAGTTTTAAAACAGTATATTCATCTGATTCATTTTTGATTCTAAAAATAGCAGTTTATAGTTCTAAAATATTTGATAATATTAGTTGACTTCTGGTGGGTGCTGATGAAAGCATTTTTAAATACTGACTGTTCATTATAATCACCTATGAAGGTTTTAAAAGCATACATGACTAAAACTAACTTGTATAATTTCAGAATAAAAAGGTCTGAGGTTAATCTTAGGCATCAGGTTTTTTGTATTTATTTATTTATTTTTTAGGCAAGGCAACCCTTGGTTGACCTCACAGATTGCAATGGCCTTGTCTGCTTACAATCCTTATTTTTTATTTTATTTATGTCTACAGCACATGGTCTTCTTAGGTGGTCTCCCATAGCAAGTGCTAACGAGGCCTGACCTTGCTTGGCTTCCAAGGTCAGACAGGATTAGGTTTGTTCTGGGTGGTATGGTTGTAGACAGGCATCAGAATTTTTAAAGCTTACATATAGTTCAAACATGCAGCTACGATTGGGAATCTCTGGTGCAGATGAGCTCTTGAATTCATTGTTGGAAAATGCTATAAATAAATAGAATATATTGACAGATTTCTTAAACATATGAAATTCAAGCCCTGTCAACAACTTATATGTGAGTACCCTTATTATGCACAAACACATTCACCCATGAAATCTAAGTAAATACTTGGTAAAATCCAAGCGACATATTTGCAGTGAAAAATATTAAACAGCAGAAAAAGTCATTTAAGGATAATTATTCATTAGAAGCTCATCACATTATGAAATATTTTGTTGTTACGGGATCTTCCTGTTGGTTCATGTGGTGTTATAGTCTCTTAATTAAAAAAAAAATTATGGCATTTTCAGTCTTCCACAAATTCAGGATATGTAAAAGAACATTCATACAAATTATTAATTAAATGATTGTAGTAGGATATATTAATATTACAAATATTTGATTCAGTTACTAGTTAAATGTAGAATCAGATTTTCAAGATTTAATAGATTTATGATTTAGATATTGTTCTTTATTCTTAGCACATCTTACAATGTCTACAATTGTTTATACTTAAATGTTCAAAATTGAGCAGGATGTAGTAGCTGTTAAAAACAAGCAAGACTCAGAAAATTTACTGTAATTTGATAAAAAGACAAACTAGACAATTTTAATATAGTAATTTGTAACTGAAGCTTTACAATACAAAAAAAATTAAATTGCCTACATTGTTTCATGATTCACATCTTCTCTCTAGAATATCGATAATTAGCAGATATCTTGAATGTGGATTTTTTTATTGCAGAAGACATTTTTTCTAGTACTGTTGAATTTTACCAATAAATTTTTGTTTTTTTGTTACTAGTTATTTTACTGGAGATTTTTTTTTCTTCTAAAGTAGGTGTTAGATATTTTTCAAAAGCCTTCTTCTAATAGATTGATTAGTCTTAAACTGGTGGAGCAAACAATTCTCATAGAATCTTTGAATGAAATTACATCCTTTTCGTTTTTCTTTCTGTCTTTCTCTTCTATATGTGTGTGTATGCCCAAGCACATGTATGTAAACTCTGGAAAAAATAATTATTTGGCTGAAAAGTACAAAATTGGTTTGTTCAGGTAATCAAACTATATATTTATTAAAGATTCAGCAGCTGTGAATAAATAAAAAGTTACATAAAAAGAGAATCTTCTTAGACAAACATAAAGTAAAAGCAGTGACATTAATATATATGTATACATGTGGATGTATAAGTATAAAGAGGTCTGTGAATGTATGCAAACCCTCACATAAATGAATCTACTTATAAGTGCATATACTCACCCAATTTTTTTGAGATCTTTTAATTATGTTCATAGTTACTCAGTGTTTTTTATTAAAGTGATTTTAAAAGTAATATCAATGATTTTTTTCTTATGTATAGATTTAGAATAGAATTGTATCCATTCTTATATTGTTATTAACTTATATTTTATATAGTTAATATTTTTAAATGAGGTTAAAAACTTAATAAAGTATTATAATAAACACTGAGGAGTAGACAAAATAAATCATATTAAAGGCTCTGTTTCTGATGACAAGTCAAAGCAGGTGGTTGAGCTCTTATTTTATAGATAGGGTAATATTGTCCACAGAAAATAAATTATAAACCCATAAATGTGTAAATAGTTAAAAGGAGAGCCAGGAATAAAAGTTTTTGCCTTCATATCTCATTATATTGCTTTAATTTCAGTAATTCTATTTCAGTCATTCGGATTTCCTGTATCATATTCCCAGAGATTCTGATTCAATATGCATGATACATTTTTGGACTCTGTAAGCTCTTATTAGTGCCAAAAGTAAATATTAGTTTATTCCTGATAAAGCATCCTAAAATACATCCCCATCATAAAAAAATGAAGAACAAATTTACTTTGTAGTTATCTTGTGGAAAGTGAAAGTGTTTTGTTTAAAAACATTTATTTTAAGCCATATATATTTTTATCCAAAGCAATAATTTAAAATATCTATCATTCCCAAATTCTTATTTTGCTGAAATTTCGAACCAAGGACACAAACTTCAGCCTTTGGGTATTACATCATAGCCAACAATGTTCATTTTTATTTCATAGTGCAATCTCTTTTAAAAATATAAGAATATTTTTAGAGAAAGCAATTTTAAAAGCATAGTTTAAACAAAGGATTATTTAATTTATATATTTGACAAATGTCTATTAAAATACCTGTTCATAACTTAGGAAAAAGTTTTTCATGATAAATAATATTTTCAAGAATGCAACAGACAACATAAAATTAAATGCAAAATGTAACGAGAATGAATGCCACTCTATCCTAACAATACATGTGTGCTATTGTTGCTAAATTTCAACTTTTTTTGGAGGATCTAGTTAATGCACAATTACAATAAAAGGTAGGAAATGTTTAACTATTAAAAAAGAGAATAAAATATGTTCTTTATTTGAAGATGCTATGATAGCCTCAAAATTCCAAAAGAATCAATAAAGAGACTATTAGAATTAATAAAAGAACCCATTAAGGTGGATTGATATAAGATTAACATGTTTAAATCAATACTGTTGCTTTATATCAACAATAGCCAGTTAAAACATAATAGAAAAAATGATCCCATCCAAAATAACAATACATGAGAATATATCTAACAAGAAACACATGAAAAAAGTAACTGAGCCAATAACAGTTACTAAAGAACTATTCATCTTTAATAATAATAACAAAACTCATCACCAGAAATGACAGACGTTTGTTCCTAAAATGTTGCATTGAAAATAAATATTTCTAAGTTAATCATATTTTTTCCCTGACTTTCATACCAATATAAGAGGTGTAATTACTAGAAATTATATTCCTTTATCATAGTATTTACTATTAAAAAGTTTTTTTTTTTTAATTGGGAAAAAAATACTACTGCCAATAAGAAGTTAAAATGATCATTATTCATCATGGGCCATGCAAGGGAGACAGTTATCCTCAGTAGTACAATCCATGTCTGCAATGCATATAAATGGTCTGCATGTACCTAAAATAATAAATATTAAATATATCAGAGCTTTATTTAATGGTACCGACTGGGAATATATACATATGCACACATATACGTTCAATATTTATCTAAATTAGGATAGAATATATAAGGATAGGATATATATAGGGTAGAATACATATATATATATATATATATATATATATATATATATATATATATGATAAATAAAAATGGAATTTTATAACATTTAGTAAAAAAATAAACTGTTAGACAGACATCTCACCCAATTTGAGTTTGGTCTGTTTTTCTTTTTCTCTTTTTTTTTTTTTTTTAGGTCTATTTAAGGATGTATCTGGGTAGCAGTAGCTTATAGCCTGTGGACAAGTCATAGTTGACAGTCATGAATAATTTAATTGAATAGGGAGGAGAGTTTTCATGTTTGTCGTTAGTGAGGACTTCATTTACTACTTTATTCTTCCAGTCCAAATGTAGCTATTACTGCATTGTAGGCACATTGATGAAACTGTGAAAAAAGATAAAGCATGGATATAATGCAGGATGAATTATGGTTTATTTGTATGTGGTATTGGAATGAAGTAGGTTTTTTATTATATATTTTTTTGATTGCTTGTATATTGATTTGCTTAACTGAATAGCTCTTTTCCTTCATAATCATATAATACATTTGATAGTAACTGTATTAAAAGTATTTGGTAAAATATTTTTTCTAAGAGCATGCTAAAATAAAGTAACATTTCAAGGAATAGAAGACACTAGAGAGCATAAAATACAAGTTCATAACTATGAGCTTACATACACACACACACACACACACACACACACATGCATGCATGTAGACATGTCCAAACCCCTGCTCCCAACATACAACTGTTTCCAAACTTCTAGTCAATTGCAATTCATATCAATTCCTAATATTTTCAAAGTAAAATAAATCTTGCACAATCAACACTCTGCTTTAACATGTTATCTTTAAAAATTTAGAGGAAAAAAGTTCACTTACAAATAATACTTTTGGTAGGACATTACACACCTACACAAATCAAATAAAACAAAAATAAATAAATGAAAAAATTGACCAAAATTTTTCACATTTTTTTGCCATAATCAATAGCACTAGTAAGTAAGCATATATGTTAAAATAATTTTTAAAATAATTTTTACATATATTTTTACCCTGATTTTAAATAAATTGGAAATAACCTATTTAAAGTAAAAGTAGGAAGACTTAAAAGACAATTAAAATCAAATAATAATTTGAAATCAATATTTTGTAAAATAATTTTTGCTCATTTTTATTTAAAATCTTTTAATTATAAAGGTCAAAAAAGTGACATAATATGATAACTTATTAGTTAACATAAGAGATAAAAAATCAGTAATCAAATATTTCAAGTTTTAAAAAGTGTGTAAAAACATTTTCTTTTCAAGTTTTGAAAACTCAGAAATTTAGTTTAAAATGAAAATTGTGGAGGATTACTATAACATGAAAATTCAGAAAATTCTCATTCCTAATGACAATTATACTTGTATTCATTATGGACTTGTTTTAAAATTAAGTCTCAATCTAAAAATCATGTCAGAATTATATCAGATATTATACTAAAGTCCAATATTTATTTTTAATTTGCTGTAAATTGATTTACTATTGTTCTATTAATTAGCGTGTACTTTTTTGATTTAAATCAAGGCATCATTTAGGAATTGAAATATCAAATTAAAATGTTTTAATCCGATAATAAGTAAATAAATAAGAGGAAGTTGAATAAGTAACATAGTATTTAGCAATTTCTTGTTGACCTGATTTAAATTCCAAATGTATTTACAATCATAAACTACAATTAACTTTAATATTATACTACTAATTTTTAATTTTCTAATATAAATGCAATGTTAATAAAAAACAGACTTTAAAATATTTGTTACATACCTTCTAAAATTAAACTGATTAAACTCTGAGTCACGAAGAATACATATTTTTTTGTCCAATTGCAATGTTATTGATAGAAATTAAATTGAATCTTCTGGACTAATTTAAATATTTTAATAGTCTTATTTTAAATTAAATTTTCTCTAATTTGGGATATATGTTTTATGGATAAATGATCCAATGATCCAAAGCAACAAAATCAAAGAAAAGGCTTTGATTTGATAATCAGCAAACAAAAGTTTTTAAAAATACAGAGCTTATGCTATGTACTAAATGTCATAATCACAGGCACATATGAGATGACATGTCTTACTACCAAACTTGTATATTTTGAAACATCCGAGTATTTGGATCATTAAATAAAATTGTGGAATTTGAATCATGAATTAGAATGAAAGACAAGAGAACTAATATGATACAAACTTTGAATGTGCTCTCTTATTTTTTGGCTTAAACAATTTATCAGGTACCTTACAGTCAAAGAAAAGTGTGTTTGAAGTGAACTAATTTATTAATATTTTGAGATGGAATAACTACTTTTTTAAATAGTCAGTTATCTAAAAATGAGAACAGGAGTTCTACCTTGACAAGCAGGATGTCTTAAAATAAATACTGGGGGTGTATTAAAACTCATTAGAAAATGCATGGGAAAAAAATTTGTTTCACTTGACAGCTCACTTTAACGCATTAACAGCTTCTTCCTGGGTGTTGGAATTAATTCTGCCACAAATATATTTAGTACATTCCCCAGTAGGTTTCCACACTTTAAGTTATTGCTGTTTTTCTGTCTCGTGCTGTGTAGAAAAATGAGAATATTGAAAGAAAACCGATTGCTTTGGATAGTTGACATAATCTGTTCTATTGTTTTTGGTATCAATGCTTTTTTTCCCTCAAGGAATTCTCAGAGTTTCTTTGCGTTTGCTACTCTGCTCTAGGAACTAAATCTGTATCAATTCTTATGCATTCTCTTTCTAGAATGAGATGATGTTGGACTAATATTGCTACTGTCACTTATTCTCCAAAGATTATTTTGTTTCATACCACTAAGAATTATGACTTTTAGATATTCTTTAAAGTAGAATATTAAAAAAAGCATATTCTAAAGATAGACAAATTATATAAATCTAACATGGGCTTTCTTCCTCTTGGTTGTTTTTTGCCCAAGAATGATCAAATAATCAACTTCTTCCTTATGAAACTCTATCATTTGCATTGATACAATTTTTTGATTTATATTTTAGTGGAGATAAAATCTTTTACAAAAACAATAAAAGAGACTTTTAGATATTTTATCCTAAACTATAATTTATAGTTGCTAAGAAGAGCATTTTCATAGAGTTTGTCATCATAGCCACCATTTTTCTTATCTTGCCTCTTTTTAGTCTCACCTTGCTCCTCAAAAGGCTCTTGTTCTTTGAGAATAGCTTGGATCTATGGAAACTTTAGAGAAATGATAATTTTTAGAGAATATTTAGGCGTAGTGGCAATAATGTATATTTGATTGATCATTGGTCAGACTAGACCATACCTATTATATAGTTTAAAATTTTCTTCTTTCTTACTGGCTGATTCAATATTAGATATGATTACTGCTCTGCTAGCAAATGGAATACAAGTTCTACTGGTTCAATTGGATCATTGTATTAGAAGTTAATAGGCAAAATACACCATTTTCTCTTCACCAGCATACCTCATTGTTGTGTGTTACTAGCTGGATATGTTTTCAGAATAGTACTTATGTATAACAATAGTTATGGAATATAAAAAAAGGGAGATTACGAAAGTTATTCTTATTTCTATAGTCATAAAGGTTTACAATAATGTCACATTATATAACAGGCATTTTAAAATTATTTTCTAATATTGCAAATTAGTGAACTTTTATTTAGCATAGAAATAAACAGTACGATGATTATTGTAATCTGAAGTAACAGTATCTGATGTTTTTCTTTGAGTAATTTACATTTAATATGGGGATTCAAAATTAATTTTGTATAGATTTAAAACATGGAATCAAGTTGAAACTATATTCTCTATCCCCAGAATACTATAATTTTGGTTTGCAGGTTTTCTATTTCAAACTATATTGGGCAGATTTCATTTAAATTTAAAATTAATTTAATTAGCTCTTGATAATTGAGTTTTACTGTTAATTAACTGTTTCTCTTTTTAAATCATTTTTATGGTCTTTAGATTTCTCATTTGTAAAATGAATAGATTAAACAGAAAATCTCAAATGCACCTTCATACTCTAAACTTCCTTGATTATAACTGTGCTTACAAGCTGTATCAAGTTCATTATAAACAAATGTTCACTCAAAAAATGATTTTAAAGCATTTGTAGATATAAATAAGATTATTTATTTTCCAGCCTTTCAAAATACAAATTTGGCCAATGTCAAATGATTAAAACTGACCTTAAAGTTCTGTTGATACTCATCTTTCTTATATTCAGAAACAGGTAACTTAGGCCACAGAATATGTATCTAATTCATTTTGGTTGTCTTCACAAAATAATTATTTGCTTAGCAATCAATTGCAATTATATATAACACTGAATTAGATGCAGGTCAAATTTGGTTTACATAAAAAATACAAAATTTGCTGTCTTTTTATTGCCCATGGACTGTACTAATTGTTCCCAAAGCTGTTTAATCATTAGAAACATTTGGTGGATCAAAACTAGGAATGGAACAGTAAGTTCTGTATTTTTTTTAAAAGTTAACTATATAAACATCTAACAACTGTACTGTATACTTGAAACTAACAACAAAATAAATGTTTTTTAAAAATCTGAAAAAAGAGGTTCAACTACATTTATGAACTATTTTGGATTTACACTGTTAAATGAAGTTTTGCCTTTCTAACCTGGCACCACCAATCTTTTTATTCTCACTTCCTAAAGATAACAAATGTCCTCCCCCTAATCCCTAATGCATATATATAACACAATAGTGATACACATATACTGATGTGTATGTACCATCACTAGGTAGTTACATTCTCTTCTGACTGGATTGCACCCATGCAAAAATGTCCTTCTCTTTTTCCCTTGCTGTATGCTCTTATACTTCATACTACCTCACTGTTTCTCTGATGAAATATCATTTTGCCTTCAAAATCCAGTTAATCATTATCTCCTTTGTAAAGTCTTATATAGTGGCACTTGGAAATTCTTAATACTTTCCTCTCATCTGCTTCATTAATGGGGTTTGGTGATCAGCCATTGCACTGTTACAAATATTTTATTTAAAGAAAACAATACAAAATATTCCAATTTTAAAAATAATTAAATTCACTAATTTTATACCATGTTTTTACATTAGATGGAATGTTTTCTTGATAATTTACTAAAATTAAGATGTTCTATGGGATTTCGTACTTTCGTTTATTCATCATATGTTGAATTATTGAGTATTTTTTCCTAAAATAACACTAGCTACCTTTGTATTAAAGTCATCAAGATAACAGGCCTGTAATGCACACTTTATTTTGCACTACATTAATTTTACAGCATTGGTTTTGTCAACAAGCTCCTGCAGCACCTTCTGAAACTCAACTTCATATTCCAAAGTTACGTTTCAGGTTTTCATCCTAATCAAGTCAAAATGCATTGGATAAACTTGTTTACTGATTTCAAAGTAAATCCCTTATGCAAATATTCTGCAAAGTTTTTTAACCTAATTTCACTTTGTGGTATATTTAATAGACTGAGCCATTTATTCTTTAGTTGTTTCACACTTGTTCTTTTCTGTATATCATGTCTTCTCTTATATCTCTAATTTCCTTGAGATCTTGCAAGTGCTATGGAGGGATTTGTTTTTCATTTCAAAGTACTATATTAGTATTATTTGGATTTTTATATCTAAATTAGTATATAAGTAAGCTTAAGAAAATCATTAGTTATACACTCTTTATTATCCCTTTTAATTAGTATACTGGCTTATGTATACATTTTAAATTTTATTTGCTAATAGCATTTATTTTAATTTTCTTAATGGCAGTTGCTATCTAATTTTAATGGCATAAAATTTTTCATAAAAGTATCACTGCTTTTAGGAAAGTGCAACTAATATAATTGTGTTACGGTTGTTTAGAAGTAATGTGCACTGATTAAATGTGTGCCTGCATATGCGTGTGTTCATGTGCATGTGTGCATGTGTGTATTTGTATGTATTAAATGTTCTGGTTTTGTCCAAAGACATAATTTTCAAGGGGGCCAAAAAAGTCTTGGCTTTTTATTATAATGTGAAACATAGGCTTCCTAATTTATTTATTGTAAGAATTTAATAGGAATATTTATTTCATTTATGCTTGGAAGTTTATAGAATATAATCATAATTCTGTATATTTATGAAAAACATATAAAGAAAGGGAGTCCTTTAGTGGTTTCACCCAGAGAAGTGGGAACAGTGTGACATCTGGCAGCATTATGGCCCACTACTGTTACCTCTACAGAAACATCATTAATGTCCAATCATGAGAGTCTTCTTTTCTTTTGTTTTTCTTCTGCAAGCTTGTCAATGGAGTTCCATTTTCATTTACCAACTCTTTTAGGTGTTTGTGTCAAATAATTATTTTCAATTTACAGAAACTATTTTCTGCATTGTGGAATTAGTCTAAGCTGCCTTTTATTTTTGAAATATTTTTATTGTTTATTTCTCAAGAAATTTAGTTTTTGTAATTTTCAATAAAATAAGAAGTGAATAAAGTTAATGTGGGCCATCTTTACGAACAAGACATTGTGACATGGTTAGGGACTATTCATTTAATCATTTTAACACCAAATCTCCTCCTGAGGGATGTGTGTTCCTTTTCTTCTTTTGGAAAGAAGACATTTGGCTCAGGTTAGCAAACTACTAGAGGGGGGAAAAATTATAGATGCTCAAGGAGAGAAAATACTTTTTTTGTTTTACTAGCTGGTGTTTTTTAAAGTATACTTTAGAGAAACATTCTCATAGATAGATATTGAGCAAGTTTCAATAACAATATATTCCTGGCAGCTTTAACAATGGAGAAATTGTGGTTGAAATATCTATTTACACAACATTTCCCTCCTTAAACAAAACTAAACTAATAGTCATTCCTCTATTAGTCAGTTTATCTATCTCATTGTGTTTGCATCTAAAATCTTCTCCAGCCTAGGGTCAGGAAATTCACACTGATGAGATAAAATAACTGGGCATGGACAGCAGTAGCGGGAATGTGCTCCAGCCACACAAAGTTGAGACTGCATAAGGATTTGTCCACATCACTTGGAGAGCTACATGTATTCAGTTAGATCTGAAGGTTAAAATTTATACTGGGAAACACAGAGTTAGGACTTGGAACACTGAGGAAATAAATAATCCCAATGGCCTGTTGAATCAGAAAATACATTGAAGATCATGCTCACCAGTAGTTCCTTGGGTACTTTATGATCTAACTTAGTCATGTCTATAACCTTCAACATAATTCCTGATATAATGGTGGTTGGAAAACCATTGTACAAGTCATCAGAGTAAAATGATTTTCTAATCATATATATTTTAAATATTTTGAGAACATACACAAGATATACCTACTTCAAATAATTTTTGTTTTGTTTTTGGTTAGCAGCATTTGTTGAAAAACATCTTTGTGTGGAGACTTTAACTTACTATACTACATAATTTTCTGAAGATTGGCCTACAGTAATGCATCAGTCAATTTCATGTAAGCCAAACTCAAGCCAGTGATTGGAGTAATAGAATCTTTCTCTCATCAATCTCATGAAACATTTAGTCTCCATTTCAAGAGCAGTTTTAGGTCTATTTCTAAATGTGTATTCTATTTTTATATTATGCCAATCAAATATGTCCTCAAAGGAAAGCTGAGTGAATGGCTCAATTATGGCCATTGATGCCTTTCTCCTCAATTTCAGGACCAGTGCTTCTGAATTACTGTGGGTAAAACTTGAATGTTCCCCATGGAGAAGAATAATGGAAGAGAGAGAGAAAAAAAAAAAAGTTTTGATTCTGTAGATTTAGAGTTCAGTATTTTAGTTTAAATCTTTGTTCCCTTGACTGTCATTATGTAGTAATATTATTCATTTTTGATTTGCCTACAATTTTAGGGCATTACATTTGTTTCATTTGTCCATTAAAAAAGTATCTCTGCCAAAAATTCATACTGTTTTTGCCAAAAAAAAAGCACACAGATGCTTTTGATTAATATACATGCACAGTTATAGCAAAGTGGTACAGTAAATGAGAATAATTCACTCAAAATGTTTGTGAGAGTCAAGACACTCTTTTAAGATTAATTTGAACATGGAATATTTTCTCTATTAGTTGTTTTAGGCTTTCTAGTAAGTACAAATATTTTCCTTTGATGATAAATTTTAGCCAAGAGTTAGAAAATCAATCATGAATTAGAATATTTACTTTTGCTTTCTGTCTTCACTAATTATAATTTGCACTGTATTTACTATCTATAAATGGCAGCTATCCCAAAGAAATGGATATCCATCATACTTTTGACAAATTACAGTTCTGTGAAGCCTGAAAGTAAAAAAGCATGTGAATGTATGACCTATATATTGTTTTCTTAATGACTATGTGTGACACATCATTAGTATTGTTTTATTCTTCAGGTATGAGTGTGTCTGAATAAACTGATATGATCATCCTAAATTTAATAATGGTGCTGTAGCCTGGGCTATGTGATGCTGTTTTTGCCAGGTCTTTGGTTTTTTCCATGATCTTATTATTTTTTTTTTGCCAAATTTAATAATTTCTTACTTCTCTGATAACAGTATTTTTAAGCCGTCATATGCCAGCCAGTATTTTCTGTTGTTTCTTAAAATGATTGATTTTTTAAATTTTAGTTAAGCAGAACTTTTCCAAAAGTATTTATTGTACATAAATACTTAGAGCATGTTAAATACTGACATTTTACTATATTTTTTTATTATACACTTTATCTGATTTTATCTACTAGAACATCTCTTTCCCCAGCAAAGCAGTACCCTTTATCTTAAAATGTGATTGTGTGGGTTAAAGTTACTAATTTTCAACATATACCAAAATGCTTGAATGTAAAACGTGGACAAACTGGAGATAATCAGTGTGAATTCTTTTTAAATTCATTTAAGACAACTTTCATAATATGGAGTATGGCTGTACTTCATATCATATCAAAATATTCTTATGAAAAGACTATATTCTAATCCTCCAGTTTGCCTGGAACCATGTGATAGAACATTAAATTAGAAAATTACTTTTATCTCTTGCCTTTTAAATACTTCAACTTAAGAAAAAAAATTTAGATTACATTTTTAAAGGATACTGTTTTCAAATAAAAATTTGTTTCTATGTTAGTAGCATGTTATTATAGTTGGTGCAAGTAAATTTCTTATAGAGTCAATTTTGCCCATGAAAAAAAAAAATGGAAAAACCTAATTAGGAACTGTCCAATGGTGCTCCCAAAATGTATGCTGTCAGTGTAAGTATTCTGTGTTCAATGCTATATTCTCTTTAAAGTATATGTAACCTCAAGAATACATTAAAATCTTTTTCTGTAGATTATCTTATAAGTGATCTTCAGTTTGTTTCATTGTGGTATATATAAAATTATGTGTGCATTTGTTTTTAAGATCTTTGAATGTTGACAACGTGTATTTTTTAAAAGTTGATGGGTAATCAAGTAAAAATAACTAATAACATTTCAGGTAAAAGTACAGGTAAATTGAGCCTAGACTCTAACTCAAAATAAAAACAGCAAAATACAATTCTCTTTTGTTATCTATTTTGTATGAATCTTTGTAAAAGCTGTATACACACACACACACACACACACACACACACGTATGTGTACGTATATATGTGTGTGTATATTTTTATTTTTTAATTTTAATTTTTTTTAGGGTAAAGAGATATATTTAATTAGAAATCATAGTCTGCCAATAAATTCATGTTCTGATTATATTTTACAACCATAGTCATGGGGCATAAGGTTAGATTTTCTATTTAATTACAATATCATAAAAATATATATACAATATAATAATATAATAAAAATTAGCTTTTATAGCATTTTCAAACAAAAATATTTTTACAATCTATAAGAAGTAAATTCTTAACTAAATTGGATAATCTTTATTTTTACCTCTGATAGTTATTTTCAAATAATCTTAATGATATTATGAAAAAAATTAAAATATGTTCTTGAGCATTATGAAGAAATATTAAATGTAAATCTATCCTTACCTAATAGTCAAAAAGTTTTTTCCATGAAAACTGAACAATTTATAATTCCAAAAAGACATATCTTTGAAAGATTAATTTATTTCATGTCCTTTAGTTGGTTAATAGCTTCCACTTATTAAATATTCCCTGATGAGAAATTACTGCTTTTACCATCCAGTCTCCTATTTTAAAAACCCTGCTCACAGATAATAGGAGAGATCTAAGTGAAAAATAAGCCCAGTGAATGGCTGTTCATTTAGGATGTAAAACCTTTTTAAGTGCCATTTCAAAAAGTCAGACTATATACTTGAGAGAACTAAGAGGAGGTCATGTAGTAAAGAATTACTCATAATGATTTAATTCACTCATTTTATAGATTACAGTTTCTGCTCTTCTATTGATGTACAATGAATTTATGTATTTAACTCCCATTAATACTAATGGTAATTTTGTGGATAAAACTGAAATGCATTTAGAAGAAATAGACTTTTTTCTGTTAACTAGGTATCCCCATTCCTTACTACATCTGTGTAGATACTTGAATTTAGGCAAAAAAAAATTAAAATTCCATGATAAGGACATTCGAATTATTGACAGATTTACTATAAAGGGAAAGGGATCTCTTTGACATTTAAAATCTTCTTAAAATAATTGCCTTACAAATACAGAGATTTTTTTTTCTGAACACAATTATTTGGGACTAATTTTGCATGATGCTTATTGAAATATTACAGGACATTAGAACCTTGGAAATGATAAATATTATATTGTTACAGATAATTGAAAGTGTGACTACTCCTTCCCCTTGTTTAAACATGTAAAAGAAGATTTCCCATCTTCATTTTTCGGCTATATTTTGACTCTGACTTCTTAAACCCAGCGTGGCCTTATTGTAGAGAATAATTAAGACACTGGTGGCAATGTGTCCAAAATAATTTCTCTTATTCATGGATTGCAAAAGCAAAATGTATAGACATTATAGATGAGTTACTTGATGTGTTACTTGGAAACTAATGTAAAGACTTGAAGGAACTCTGAATTTTGTTTCTAGAGATAGTGGACACATCTTGCCAGTGTTCTCCAGATCTGAGGTGAGAATGGAGATGTTATATAGCATTTATGTGGGCTATCCTATTTTTCATGTCTGTATGAATTTATAAAAAAACATAATATAATTGGAGAGATCAGTTCTCCATTTAACCAACATATTCCTTATTTATGTTACAATATACATACAGTATGAATTAAAATATTAATTTATAGGAGGGATATAAATGACAGCCATATCTAAAAATTAAAATAATTTGTTGAAAATAGAACTAAAACATAACTCCTATTACTCTTTTGCTGAAAATCCTTTTGTGAATCTGCATTCCATTTATAGCAAAAGCCAGTTTCCTTACAATGACCTATAGTGCTTCAAAAGAAATATAATGAAACTCACATAATTCATTGTATATTTTCTAGTGATTGCATTGGTAAAGATAAAGTTAAAAAAGAAATTATTCTTAATAATATGTTTTATTTAAAAATATATTCAAAATATTATTTCAATATATAATCAATATTGAACATTATTAATCAGATATTTTACAGTTTTTAATACTCATTTTTGATAATCAGTGGATATTTTACCCTTACCCTAATAAATGTAAAATAAAAAACTAAATCTCTCAGGTGAATTCAACATGTTTGAAGTGCTCACTATTACCAAATTGCACAGTGCAGTTTTATTTACTCACCTTATGTTATCACTTTATCACTCTGATTGAATTTTCTACTTTTTCTACTCTGTAGCCACACTGGCTCCCTTCCTCTTTCTTAACTGCCCCCTGCCCCCGACATACACACACAGATACTCTCAATTCTTTCCTGCCTTGGGGTCTCTGCACTGTCTGTTTCCTCTGCCTGCAATGATTTTCCTCCAGATATTGACATGGCTAACCCCTGCAACTCCTTCAAATCTTTGTTCAAATCTCATCTTCTCAGTGGAGCATATCCTAACCCTGCTATTGAAAAATCACTTCCAGCTCTGCACTAATCCTGCTTTCATCCTTTTCTCCTTGGGAATTATTCCTTGCCAACATCCTAAACGATTTATTCTCTTTTTCTAATGTTGATTATTTACTTTATTTCTCTCTTAAATAGGATATAAACTTCAAGGTAATAGGGATTTTTATCACTTTTTTTTCTCACGTATAACAAGCAGCTAGAACAGTGTCTAACACATAATTAATATTCAGTAACTTTTTGTTGATTTGATAATTAAATCTTTCCCTACAGTTTGGGTTTACAAACTAAGGAGCAGAAAATGGACCCTAAAATGATTTCATGTTATTTCTGTTTAAATTAGCCATCTAAGTCTTTCACTAAATGTCCCCAGGGAAAATAAAAGGGTTAGAGAGCATTGGAGTGAGACTCAGGAGATTTAATTTCTGTTTTCAGCTCTGTAGCTACATAACCTCAGGTAAGCCATGTCACACATCTAGGATTGAGATTTTTTTCTTCTATATATGAGGAAATGGAACAAGTATCACTGCATTTTCTTTCATTTCCAAAATTCCCTCTTGGAGCTACTTTTCACCATCACACTTCCAAAAAAGTTTGAATGAATCCATCCATTGGGAGCAAAATGCAATTTAGCATAGCTCAGTAAGCAGTTTGATGCTGTACATGTTGGCAAGGCTCTGCGCCCCAGAGAGTACTGTAAAAGCAGAGGCCATAATGGAGAAACAGTGAACAGATGAATGAGAGAAAATGGCATAGCCAATAGTGTAGACAATGACTAGGAAACTTGTGATGGTGAAGAACTCCTATATTGAGAGATATGGATGTAAAATATATTAAAATGTTTAATTTAGTGCTCAGAGCTAAACAATTATATGTATATCACGTGGGGTCATAAAACATAATTTGAACCAATGGAAATTTAGTGAAGTCTTCATTTAGATTTTTTTCTATAAATTATTAAGTTCTGTATGCCATGGAAGATGTGAAAATAAATTATTGCAATTAGAGATTTTAATTAAGAAAAGGATATTTTAAATAATAAGGCATAGTATGCATTTTCATTTATGAAACATACATTTTAATAAGATTTTAAGGGCAGAAGTTTTTCATTACAGAAAAGATAAAGAAAAACTTCATTGGAGGGATGTTGTTAGAGCATCTTATTAACTTGTATCTATATTGCATTTACTTAATATTCTCAATTTTCATTTTTCTTCTAATTGTTTTACTATCTCCCTAATATGGTAGTAAATATAAGAATGTATAAAATTTTAAGAGTGGGAGACTAGAACCAATTTCTGATTTTATATTTAGAACACATACTTTTTGCAGTATGTGTATTATATGTAGATGTGTAGATATGTAATTATGTTTTCTATAGATTTAATTATAAATTTTAGTCATAATATATTCATTACAAACAATGCACTGAAAAGCAGTGAAAAGTGATCTTTTTCACCTTTTGTTAAACAGAGTGATAGCTTAATACTTGAAAAAATGGAGAAAATAGTGATAATTGATTAAATCAAAGTTAACGATTTTAACAGTGCTTGTTATTAATAAAGCTAAAGTCATTAGTTGATTTTTAAAATCTTTTTATGGATGAAAGATGATCTTACTAAAGGAGCACCTCCATTAATACTAGTGAGAACTAATAAAAGATGCAGTGCCCATTTAATAATTAATATCACAAGGAATATACATTAGGTTAAGTCTTATAGCTTTTTACTTCTGAATGGACTTAAGGAAGAAATATCAGGTTGATATTTCTTAAATACTAAGATTCTTGGTTCTAATCTCTATAATAATGCAAGTTAAGGACCCAAGGGGCAGGGGAGAAAGGGTGGGAGGACCATTTTCAGGATATGATAGTAATTTTGAAAGAAATTATATATATCTTTCTGTTATTATGGTTGTTCTATTTGGTCAGGGTTCTGAGTTTTGAAATAAGCATAACTGTTAGCATGTTTCACTCCTTATGGAAAAGAAAAATTATATGGATTTTTTTTTAACAAACAACTAGCATTACTTAGCTAAGTGTGGCTTGTCCACATACAGAAAGTGTACTTAATATCATGAATTTAAAGCAGTGTTGGAAGTGAATCTTGGGGAAAATGTTACATTAGATAAGAGCAAGCTAATTCTCTCAAAATTTAACTCAAGTATTGATTTTAATAATTTTTGAGAGTCTGTTACATACCAGCAGTATTTTCCATATACTCTATTAGATAAATACAGAAATATTGTTAAGTGTAATTACATGAGAAAGCATATTAGAATTGATTAATTCCCATGATAGCAGGAAAAGAAGCAAATATTGTTTAATGTAAAAAAATAAAAGAAAGTGTGACATGATATATCGTCTAGAAGAAAAAGCTAAGATTTTCATCTATTATAACAAATGTACCATTCTGGTGGGGATGTTGATAACGGCAGGGGGCGGGGCGACAATGCTTATGTAGGTAAAGAGAGGAAATGGGAAATCTTTGTATTTTCCCCTGAATTTTTCTGTGAACTTTAAATTGCTTTAAAAAGTAGTCTTAATTAAAAAAATAAATAACAATGAACAACAAGGGAAGTCTGAGAAACTGTAACAGACCAGAGGAGCCTAAGATTATGTGATGACTAAACGTAATATGATATCATAGATGGAATCCTGGAACATAAAAAGCATGTCAGTGAAACACTAATGAAATGTGAATAATCTATTGCATTTAGCTAATAATGTATCAATATTAGTTTGCTATTTGTGACACTATTACAATGACAAAAGATGTTAACAATTGGGGGAACTGGATACAGGGTATTTGAGAAATCTCTTTAGGATCTTTGAAACCGCTATAAATCTAAAACTATGCTAATATAAAAAAAAGTTATTTAATATATATGAAAAGTCAAAATTCCCTAGGTGAATAAATGTTTAAGTAGTTACTATGTGGCAAATACTTTTCTGATACTGTGGATCTCATTTAATCTTCATAGAAATCTTATGGAAAAGTTGTATTACTGTCCTTTCAAATTAGAGACAATTAAGATACTAACCATTTAGTTAACTTGTTCACATTAATGATGCAGCCAGAATTTTGTTGCTATTGTTAGTTCATACAATTACTTTTTTTTTCATATTTGTTGAAGCAATAGATCAGACATTTTCCACAGTAATTTCTGTCTAAGTGGCTGACCATAATAAACTTCAACACTACACTCATCTGAAGGGCACTCACTCAAAGGTGATTTTGCCATTCTTATCTTCTTTATAGCATTTAAGGACAGCCAGCTTAATCTTCTTTCTCTTATTCTGATTCTTTCTGAGAGTGGTGTTAAGACTTTTTTCTAGCAGCCAGGATTTTAAGTTAGGAAATTTGTTTCTAGAAAGTGAGCTATTAACCACCTAATTACAAAAAAGAAAGAAAAAATTGTTGAAAAGGATATAAATTATACCAACAATTTTATAATATATTCTTTGTGTTTTATTTAAAATGGACCAATCAAAACTCCTTCAGAGAGCTCATTTCAGCAGCACATATGCTAAAATTAGAATGATACAGAGAAGATTAGCATGTCTCCTGCATGAGAATAACACGCAAATTTGTGAAGCGTTCCATATTTTTTATTTCACTTAAATGAGAAATCTTAGAAATAAAAAGAACAAACTAATCAAAAACAGACTCACAGTCTATGGCCATGCTAACCTGAACAAGCCCGAATCCATCTGATCTCGGAAGCTAAGCAGGGCCAGGCCTGGTCAGTACTTGAATGGGAGACCACCATGACCAGATGCTGTAGGTGTAAAAGATAAGGGATTATAAAATGACAAGGTCCTTGCAATCTGTGAGGTTAACCAAGGGATACCTTGCCTAGGGGAAAAAAAAAAAAAGACAGACTCACAAATATTGAGGACAATCTGTTGGGGGCTGGCAGAAAGGGGTGAAGGGTTAAAGAAATATATATCAGTTAGTTGATAGATGGTCATGAGGATGGGGAGCAGGGCATAGAGAATGCAGTTAGCATTAATGTAATGGCTAGGTGAAGAGCCAGAGTAGAAAAAGAGCAATCAGGGAGATCGTTTCATAAACTATATAAATGTCTTACCAATGTACTATATACTTGAAACTAATAATAAAGTAAAATTAAAAAAAAAAAA
This sequence comes from Cynopterus sphinx, assembly GCA_030015415.1. Lineage (NCBI taxonomy): Eukaryota > Metazoa > Chordata > Mammalia > Chiroptera > Pteropodidae > Cynopterus > Cynopterus sphinx. The sequence continues at coordinate 78,397,426 of CM057380.1, read as the reverse complement.
ACTTTTTGGGAAATCAAATCTAAGACTCTTAATATTACTCTATTTATGGAAGTTAGAGTATCTGATAATCATTAATAGATCCAAGAGTTCCTTACCTAGAGGTTATCCATTGCATCTGGCCATGGTCAAAAGTAATTTTAAAAAAGTGTTGCCATGTGTTCAGTGATTACTAGTTGAGGTTCATTTGCAATATCCCTGTATTCTGAAGCATTTTATTATAATTGAAACTTATTTTGTTGGAAAGAGTGACTAAGGCTTTAATCGTATGAAATACTTATAAGCTCTCAGTTTGACTGCTAAAAATTATCTTTGGCGACCAGTATTGTTTCCAAAAATCTTATTTTTGCATATAGCCCTACTATAACTATTCTGTTCAGGTACTAATTTGTTTAGTCTTTGTCACTTTTCATGTGCACTGTTGACTTAACAATCATGGGTATTTCCTTTTAAAATGGTAATGACTGTACATTTGTAAATCAAACTGTAAAATCTCTGTTAATTTATTTTATAAATATATATTAGTAATTATTTTTATGCACCCCTAGGTCTCCTATGTAAAATTATCTAATGCTGTCTTATTATTTTTTATTTTAAACATATTTTAAAAGGTATTCCTCAAGTAAAAGTAAGATCAAATATTTAATTCAGTTCTGACACAAAATTGTGTAATTTTCGTTTTTTGCAAAATGCTATGCTGTAGTAGGGTTAATATAAAAGCCACTTATTATCTAATGGAAGTTAATAGTAAGCAAAATTACATATGAAATACCATTCTTTAGTAAAGCATAATTAAGCTATTTAATATCACATGATATGTATTTCACTAATTTGTAGAGTAAATCCAATAAGCTTCATGGTTGGTGCACACAAATGCACTAAGAAAAATAATTACCTTTACAACTTTTGCTCCATTGACTGTTTAATTTTTTAAATGCAAATTTATGTGCATCAATTTTTTTAATGAAATATGTATGGAAATATGGTTCCTATTTAGGAAGGGATAAATGCTTGGTAACTATTCTCCAAGCACTTTAGGTCTTTATGCCACTGTCTTTCTTTAGATGATTCTATTTTAAAAAATTGTATTGCAGAAAGGGAAAGATCAGAAAATCCATATTTAGTAGATAACAATTCCTTTGTGGTTTTTGGATATCTGAGAAAACAAATCATATTAAACTGCATGGCATTAATACAAATAAACTGTTCATCCCTGCTACAGCTAGAAGGTAGTAATTGTGATTTGGGATCACCCACCAGCTTTTCAGAGCTAAGAACAAAACAAAGATGTTCAATTTTGGATTAACATAGCATCTTGTATAAGGAATGTGTATATAATTATATATAAAGCTGGAGTAAGGACACTATTGTAGTATTACATCATCAATGTAAAGCTTTGCAGGAATCTTTGAAATAACGAATATTCATATGCAGATATCTTATCCGGAGAAAGCCCAGAAACTGTCTACCAGTTTTACATTCATAACTTTCATTCACAAGAATTTAGTGAATAGATGTTCTCTTCAATGTTCTATTCTCTCCTTTCTTAAAACAAGCCTCTTAAATTCTATGAGAGAAAGATAAAGCTATTTTCCCTCTTGGACATGTTGAAGTGCATCACCTAATGCTATTTGCAACCTTGATTTTCTTTCCTGGCAAAGTCTTGCTTTCACTTTCAATCTTGCCATAGGGCTTAAAAAATAAATTTTAGGTAGTCTTCACTTCTAGGGTGTTTAAATAACACATAAATGTTAACAATGTATTTTGCATTATTGTGTTATAACCAACAATATTAAAAGAGAATGTTCTAAGTGGTCTGATTTTACCACAGTGGATTTGTGTTTAATGGTTATATTGTGTTATTGATAACTAAGAACATACAGTAAGTCTGAATGGGCTCAGTTTAAATTAGATTTTTAGGTATAATTTGTTTTACCCTTCTAAAGAAAAACTATGCTTAGTGAGAACTAATTCTTTGTGAACCTAGATATTTTAATAAGTATAAATATATGAAAATAGCTATAATTTTAAAATGTAATGAAAATAATTTTAATGCCCATAGATATACTACTTTATGTGCAACAGACATTTACATATAAAAGCTATGATATTTTGTGAAATATCTTTCTGAAAACACATATGAAAATGTTAATAGCAAATTAGTCACTGTTCCTAGGGCACAGATTTCCATTTCTGTTGCCCGCCCCCCATTTTTCTGCTGTAAGTACCAAAATAGTGAATTATACAATAATAGCCTGAGAATAACACTGGGACCATCACTTTTTTTAAACTATCTTCCAATTTTATTTATAATTTTTATAGACAGTTACTTTTTCAAATAGTAACCTTTTAGAGAAAACAGTAAATCATGAATTCACAATGACCATCATCATTCTAGAAGCTGTTCAGACATATAATCCAAGAAGGAT